>VZRX01000492.1:410369-522995 GCA_013398075.1 Notiomystis cincta | reverse complement strand
GCCCGGCCGCCGCAGGAACGGGCCGCCGGGGTAAATGGGCCGCTGGGTGCCCCTCGCTGACATTACCGGGAGGGCTGCTGTCTCTTACCTAATCCGTGCAAAGAGGGAGGGAGATTTTTGCCCATCCTACGGCTTCGCCTTAAAAATTAAAAGGCTGGAGACCTTCGTGCTTTCCCCTTCTCCACGGTTTTAAAAGGACGGGAGACAACAGCGTTTGTAGTGAAAGGTAAAGCATCCTAAGTATTTCTTCAGGAGAAGAACCAAGTTTCTTTTCCGGTGGTGAGCTGGTGGCACTTTTATTTTATACTTATGTTAATACAAAATTTCTCCAGTATTCTCTTTGCACTCTCTTTATCAGTCAGTCTGGGTGAATATTACCTTGTCTCTGTAATGAGCAGTCTACTCATAATCTGAATAAATAGATAAAGTGATTCAGTTCGTTTAACGTGGCAGATGAGTGTCTGTTAGGAAGCTCACAGCTACATGGACTAGGTCATGAAGGACACGGGATAGTCCACGCTCGGGACATAGTTTCAGTTGTCTGTTTATCTCCCTTCTAAACTGAGACCAGCACGGTGCATTCCAGAGGGGGAGGGAAAATGGAAAGGACTCTTCTCAACCCTGATTTAATCAAGCTGGTCTGCAGAAGATTTGAGTTATTGGAGTACAGGTACACTAATACAGAGGGGTTTAGGGTAAAGCTTGGATCTCTGGACTAGTAATTAGTTGCAGAATGTAACTTTGGGGAGTATACCTAAAGTAAAAATCGGTTGCTAGAAATTATGTTAATTTCAGTGGAAACTAATGTTTGTAAATAGCCTTAGCCCTTTTCACAGCAGTGAAAAATCATAGAGGAAAGCAAAAGAATAAGACCTATCCATCAGTGGTATAGTTTTAGAAATCTGTTGTGATCCAAGAATTCTGAAACTGATGAAATGATGGGCATTTTTTACCTGAAAGTGCATGTCCAGAAGAAGCAGCTTAACTTTTAATGTTTCATTTCTAGTGATAAGATTTTAATGCCATAGTGTAATTAGATTATAGTACAGGAGTTAGCTCAGAAATTCAGTGGCTCCAGCTAAGTAGGTGTGAACTAAGGAAAGTAAATACTTTAAATAACATGAGTACTTTTCATAGTTAGGTTTGAGTAGAGTTGCTGCTCTTTGCTCAGGGTGAATTGAGGAAGAAATCCTGCTCTAATGTCAGACACCTGCCTCTAATGTGGAAAAGGGGAACATGTTCATGTGAGAAGCAACTGTTTGGTTTGAAAATTCAAAGAAATTAAGTAGGACAGTTTTATGAACTGTAGTCTTCAGATGAAACCTTTTGGAAGACTATACATGCAACTGCTATTAGAAATATGATGTTTTTAATTTTAAGTTAGAATCACTTTGCTTTATTTTTCCTCTGTAGTAGTGCTTGTAGTCTTGTAACTGAAAGCTTTAAAAGCTGGACTGAGTTTTGCCAGCTGGATTATTAGTGCCTTTTTTGTTTTAATGACTGTCTTATTTTCCGGAGCTAAACTGAAGCAGAATAGTCAGGGTAAATCACTGATATTTGAAGTTCTTGACATACATGAGGAGCTCCGTTCTGCAGTTGCAGTGCGGGTCCCCAGTCTGCAGAGAGCCAGAGTGAGCCCTGTGTTTGCAGCTGCTGGCTGTGGTTGCCTGGAGTGCTGCTCGGTGCTGTCGGTGCTACCTGCTGCAGAAAGCAGCAGCACTGAGGTGAGGATGCTGGCAGGCTCTAGTTCGGCTCAGCCATCACGTGGTGCCTGGAGCTTTGGATCTCAGCTCCAAAGTTTGCAGTCATGAACATTGTAGATGAAGGTTTTTTAAGTGGATTTTTTGCTTTTCTCTTGCTTTGGTTTTTGAAGGGAGATCAGCATTAAAAAAAGTGAAAACTAGTTGTAATTAAAAAATAGTAAGAGATTTTTTGGATTTTCTTGGGGTTTTTTTACTTTGACAAAACACACAACAGAGACATACTGTTACCTTAATAAAATGTTTTCATTAATAAGAATGTTTCATTAATAAGAAAAATTTGTTGTAAGCCAGTTACTCTCTTTCAAAGTGTACGTACTGTTCCTGTCCTAAATGTTCAATGTCATGATAAAAATGTAATTTTGATGTGTGTTTTCTGTGTGCAGTATCACACTGTGGACTAGAAACTGGGAGATGTGCATAAATACTGTGTTGTTACCATGAGCTGTTACTTCAGGTTTACCTGAGATTTTGCTGTGAGCACTTAAATGCATGTAGGCAAAAATCTTCCTAAGTCAGTGACCTGGGGTGGTTTGATACCATTCCTAGCTGTGTTCAGCTATTAACTGTACAAGGGAGTAAAGGCAGACAAACCCCAGCATTAATGCCCCATTTATTTGTCTTTAAGTTTTATGCCACTAGAGAGAGAGATTCCAATTCTGATCCAAACTGCACACCGTGTTTCTATAATGACCAGGACAACTGTTAGAAATATATGCCTGTTTGAGTGACTGTATAAAATGATGATTCTTTGTGTTATCATAGGAATAATGAGAGATTTGGTTACTAATTCCTCAGTACTTTAATCAGATAAAGTGCTAGATAATTACAGCTAACCAAATGGTCCACTTCTGATTTTAATTTGTTTTTCTTTATAGAAGGTGAATATAAAAAGTGAGGTTGGCTGTGTTTTCAGGGAGGAAGTAAAATGTTACTTAAATGACAAAATGTGTATTTGCCCTCTTGCACTTGGAAAAAATGAATTATAAAATTACCATGGATATATTCCAGGGCAATTGATATAAGAAGAGCAGTAAATTGCTCTATAGGCAGTTGCTGACCTCCCTTTTGGTTTTTCTTATCCAGAAACACATTTTTATCTTTTCTTGTAACAATTGATGACCTTGCGGGACATGAAGAAAAACAAGGAGAGTGTAATGATAACTTTGGCTGCTTAAAAAATTACTCATCCACTCCTTAAAAGTGAAAGAGAAGTTCTTTGAAGTGTGGTTTGTGTGGCTAGGGTGGTTTAACCCCAGCTGGCAGCTCAGTACCACACAGCCTCTCTCACTTCCTCACCTGCGGTATCAAGGAGAGAATTGCAAGAGTAAAAGCTAAAAAAACCTTCAGGGTGGAGATAAAGACAGTGTCATAAAAGGTAAAGGAAGGGCTGCGCACACAAGCAAAGCAACCAAGGCATTCTGTCACCACTTCCATGGGCAGGCAGGTATTCAGCCATGCCCAGCAAAGCAGGGCTCCAGTGTGCTTGGTGGTTACCTGGGGAGACAAATGCCCTCACTCCCAACACCCCCTCCTTCTTCTTCTTCTTCTTCCCCCCAGCTTTGCATGCTGAGCACGATGCCAGATGGTCTGGAATATCCCTTTGGGCACCTGGGGTCACCTGTCCTGGCTGTGTCCCCTCCCAAGGTGTTGTTGACCCCCAGCATCCCCACTGCTGGTGCAGTGTGAGAGGCAGGAAAGGCCTTGACTCTGTGCAAGGCTGCTCAGCAGTAGCAAAACCGTCTGTCTGTCTTTATCAGCACTGCTTCCAGCACAAACCCAAAACACAGTCCTGTCCCAGCCACTGCAAAGAAAATGAACTCTTCCCAAAGCAAAACCAGCACAGTGGCATGAAGTCTTTTAAGTATTTTAAGTCTCTTTTTTAGAATTCTTGCACATAGTATTGAACAGAGCAAAAGTAATTTAGTCTTTGAAGAAAGACCACAGTCACTTTTCAAGGGTTGGGTTTTTTTAATGCTGTCAAGGAGGAGCATTTAAAATGCCACACTTTCAAGAGTTACTTTGAGTTACGTTGAGATGAAGTATGTCAAAGGAAAATTGTTCTTTAAATTTTGCTAATGTATGGATTGTGCAAAGGTTTTAACTGAAGTAGGAGTATTTTAAAGCAATTTGGTGTTAAACTGCAGGAAAGAAAGCTTGAAAATAAATTGCATAAAAATTTCTAGACTTGGTGTCTAGCTTAGAAATGTACCTGTGTTGAAAGGCTTATCTTTGTTATTTCTGTTTACTCTGTGTTACAGATCTTTCATGAAGGAAAGTTATATGTCTTCTATATTTTACAAGAGGGTGACAACTGTAATACAAGGTTTCTGTTTTGTAAATCTTAGTACAAGTTGCTTCATGCTGAAGTGTGATGTAGATATTAGTTTGAAGTGGGGTTTAAAAGTTTGGTGCTTTTTCCTATGATTTTTTAAAAAGTCAGCATTATTCCTAAAATACGTGGTTAGTTGTTGCTAACACGTCAGCGTTAGGAAAGGAGAAATATTGGAAGATGTAGCACGGCACAAGGTGTGGCACATCCAAGGTGCAGTTTCTGCTGGGCTGCCAGTGTTACCTTGCAGTGCTGCTGCCACCGATGGGAATGTGAAAGGGAGCGGTTTTAGTCCCAAGTTCAGCTGAAAACTCCCCGCCTGTGAGGAGAGGTAACTGTTGCCCGGTTCCCTTCCCCGGGCTGCGTGGGCTCCGCGGTGCTGCAGGACGGGTCCGCCCCTGTCCCTGCGGGTGCGCTCGGTGCGGGCTCGGGGCCGAGAGGGGACGGTCGGGCCCTGCATTGCCACTTGGGTTTGGCGCTTCCTGCAGCGCCAGCGCGGGTGCTCAGGTACTTGTGCAAGACTGGTCTTGCTGAATACATTACCTTAGAGAGAGAGAGAAAAGCAGTGGGTAAAAAGCAGACAGCACAACCACTCAGTTTGGTGGCAGCCTGCTTTTGTTTGTTGTGGAAATGGTGGAATTGCACTCCAGCATCTTCGTGAGTGTGCATGGTGTCATGGAGCCTGTGTCTGGTGGGTCATTCTTCATGCTGTAGAGAAACCAGCTTGTAGTGCTATCTGGAAGCTCTTAAGAAATGCTGTAACTGAGCAGTTTTCTTAAAAGTGCTATTAAAATATTTAAGAACCTTTAAAACATGGCATATTGCTACTTTGAAAGGTAATGACTGGAACTCCTTTCTGTAAAAATTTGACTTTTTTTTTTTTGAAACCTCATTACCTTCTGTCTTTTTCTTTTTTTTTTCTTTTTTTTTTTAACCAACATGAGTCTGCTACAGTTTTATATTTTAGTCTTCTAAATTGCCTAATGTTGTTTTGGAAATCATGTGTTAAACATGCTTTGATACACATTTTTGTGTTGATATGTATATGACCCCACTTTAAGATGTAAAAGAGAAACTCCTCGTTTTAAACTCTAAAGTTGATCACTTTTGCCTATATTTGAGCCTTAAATCTTGCTGCTTTCTGTCTCACAAGGTGCACGTGCAGTTGTCTTCTTGTAAAAGTTGTGAAAATGCTCTGCTCAACTAATATTTTGGTTTCTGAATGACAGTTTATTTTGGAATATATATGCACGTGTAGTTATATAAAGTCTTCAGAGTCACAAAATGACTTTTATTCACAGGAATTTTGCCCCTTTTTGTGCATGAAGGCATCAACACAGTTGGGAGTTAGTTTGTGTAGGGTTCATTGCTCCGTGGCCGATATCTGTGTGATTGCACAAGTGCACTGAGGATGTAATTTGGAGACTGGTTGCACAGGTGTGACTGGGGAATCATTTGGCTGGCAGATGTTGATGGTATGCTGTGAAATTTTAGTGTGGCTTTGTGCTGGATCAAGTCTAATTACTAGAAAGGAAATTTTACAGATAAAAAAAATGTATTCCATAATAGAAGCTGAGATGGACATTCTTCCAAAACAGCACCTGTAAAGCACTAATTTTAAGAGAACTTTTGTGTGTTTTAAAACCAGCTGCTGACCTAAACGGTTTTTTTTAAAATCAGGTGTTCTGTTTAAGCAAAAGTTGTTCTTCCTTCTACAATCATAATTCTTCCATGAATGTACAGGTGCTCATCTACTAATGGAGTTGAGTGTAGGGAAAGAGATGATTTCATTGAAGGCTGTTCTTTAATGTGCATCTGGGAAAGTACACTTAAGGTTGCCTGTGAAACTTTAAATTTTTTGTTTCCCATTTTTTGAATGCTTGATCCTCCAACCTATTCTATTTTTGTAATACTCGTGTAAAAGGAAAAGGCTAAAAAGTACTGAATTTTACAACTGTGCTTTAGACAGTGATTCACAGCTAAGTGTTGATGTTTGAGCTTGAGCACTGCAACAGAGACTCAAGTTTTGATTTTGAATACATGACAGAAGAGAGGACAATACTTTGCAGAGAAAGACATTGATAGGTCTTGAATTTAGAAAGCGCAGATAAAGAGAACATGAAGTAACTGAAAAATATGTCTACTCCTGTCATTTCCAAACCATTTATAGTACCTTGTGTTTTAATTCCTGATGCAGACTCAGGCCTGACTTCAGAGTGATTATGAGAGAATTTTGTATGCCATGAAGCAATTCCTAAGCAACACAAATAGGTGAAATAGTGCGTGTGTTTGGCATTTGAAATGTACCTGATCAGAATTTAATGGCAATAAAAGAACATGTAATTCCCTTGCCCAAGAGCTTTTTTTTTCTGCTGAATTTAAATCGCTTACTTGAAAATCGGGGTACTTGGAGCTTCACAAAGAACGCTGAAGGAATTTTTTTTTGGTAATACAAGAATCCCTCTAAAGAAAAGTTACTTTACTTTTCATAAAATCAGGAGTGCCTTCAGATTAGATACAGTGGAAGTAGTGAGAAGGGTGTTGCCAATGTCTCCATAATTTGTCTCTTTGATGTACGAAATACTGAAATGAGTAGAGGGCACTTAGTTACCCATATGTGAGCAGGAGTTTGGAAGTAAACAGTGATTGAAGTCTGATGATTGCAGACTATAAAAACTGAGATGTTAAATAATTTAACAGTGTCTTTTAGTGTATAATGATACTTAGTTATTACTAACCTGAAGTAAATTTGAATGGGGTCTAACAGGGTTAACTTGGTATCCTTATCAAGTCATTTCATTCCTTTTTGCATTAATGTGTCAGACTCACAGCTACTTGTGGTAGTTCAAAACCTGTAAAAGGCAGGGAAGTACTTGACTGTAGTGACTCAGAGGCTCGTGACAAAACAGGAACTAACCCCAGGTCTCCCCTGCCGCAAACTTGTGCTCTAGCACCACTAATCGTGGGTTTGGTTGGCTTTTTTTGTAAAGGTTTCAAGGAATGCTCAGTCTTTTCATGCAACATGGTGGTCTGTGACGTCAGCGGCTCCACCTCTTTGTGTTGTGCTCAGGTTGAACACTTGCTGGCACACTGCTCTTACTTGGGAGTTAAAGCTGCATTTTTAACCTGAGGGTTGGAGGAGAAGCTGTACAACTGTTGCTCTCTGCAGCTGGGTAACCAGACTTGGCTGCAGAGTTGTCAGTAGCCAAGTTTGAGAATTTGAGTAACATTTTAATAATGATTTTAAAAATGTTCCTTATTGTGGCAATTGAGTCCTCATGCAACAATATTACAGAAACAGCTGATTCAGAATTGATGAGTGGGGAAAAGCGAAGTAACTGAAATAAAACAGAATTGGTTTTAATGGAAGCACATGGGCTTCAAAGAATAGGTTCTAGAAGCACGAGGCATGCAGAAAATGGGAGTTTAAAGAAATGAAGTATTGAAAAGTGTGAATTTAGTTCCAAAATTCAGAAATGCTTGTTTTATAAATACAGACCCGATCCTTTTAAATGTTGTGTGTTTTATTCTCCTTGTGGGATGCATCTGTGATAAAATAAATACGTAATCTTTATCAGACATTCTTCTAAATGTTCTTGCTTTTGAAGATTAAATTAATTTTAAAAACCAATCCCCAGATTTGTAAAAACTCTCACTCAGATTGACTAGAGATTCTATGTAGTTTGGTACTAGAGGCTCTGAAAAATTAATAATTTGTGTGGAGTTAAAAGTTAGGCTTAGTGCCACTAGTGTGTGTTCTGTGATGCTGGATGTATTTATGTGGAGGATCCATACCTGACATACCTTGTGGCACCAAGGTCTGTACTCTGGTATAACTATCTTCACTCTCCAGGCCCTCCCCTTCCTATTTGCCCTCCTGAGTTTAGATTGCCATACTTTACACAGGCGTCACTGCCATCAGGACTGCATACAGGAGTGCAGAATAAGTGAAGGATCACAAGAATAAATCATTATTTAAAATGGAAATATGTACAAACCTAAGCAATGAACAAGATGGAGGCATCTTTATAGAAGTAGTCAGTGTATGTTGTCCTGTCCTGACTTCCTACAGAGGGGCTTTCTGTGTCGTGGTCAGTCTCCTGTAGGGCAATCTTTATTTGTAGGTCTCCTTGATTAGGTCTGGTTACTTTGATGGTCTGCTCCCTACTAAGGTTGAGTTATGCAGGGAAAATATTGAGCATAAAATAGGTCTTGAATTTGAATTGGAATAGTTATCACAGAAAGACTTGGTAAGTGAGGACACATCAAAGTACAGGTACTTCTTTTAGTTGAGCCTTACTGAATTAAGGTAGGTGCTTCCATGCCACACCCTCCTCCCTGTGTCTGCCACAGACACAGGAATGGTGATGCAATATTGCGTGGCAATTACAGTATGCACTGAAGAGTGTAGGGTTTGCAAAATCAGACTGAGGAAAGAAACACAGCCCCCAAATTGTCACACGTGGTAGGATTTGCTGTTAATGTTTACAGAGGGGGTTGGTTATTTTTTTCCTTTTTTTTTTTTAATTCTAATGCAGTGTAATTGTATACAGAGCCCATCTATGATGCTTTGTAGAACAATTGAGTGCTTCCTGTTTAGATACTTCTGAATGGCAGTATGTTAGAGCATGAAAAATAACTTGCTTTTCTCTTTTCCGCTGCTGTTACTAATTCACTCTGTAGTTGATCCTTCTGTATGCCTGCCTTACTTTTTATTGCAGCGTGGTATGTCCAGAACTTTTAAAAAGGTAGCTGTCTCCCTGTGTTTATAAGATATTACTGGGCTGAATTGTTGAAGGATGATTCTGATGCAGCTTAATTCAGTGTGCTCTGTGCACAGTGAACAGAAACTAGATATTACTAAAAATAAAATAAAAATATTTTCCCTGTTACTTAGTTTGCATAGAATTATCTGTATTTTCATATGAAATTTTCTTTATTTTCTTATTTTTCTTTATGGTTTCTGCCACCTTAATTTCGAGACCTGTGTGCAGAGCACAGCAGGCTGCAGACAGGCACACTCTGTTGGGTATCTCAGAAGGCTCCTGGGGCCTCAGTGCCGGGTTGGGTCCATCCCGTGCTTTATGGTGCTCTGGGGTCCGTGCTGGGGCAGGTCTGGGTGGCCTGTGGCAAGGAGGCTCTGGCCATTGGCTGCCTGCTGATCCTGGCCATGGGGATACAGAGCTGGGGACCAGAGGGAAGAGAAGGCTCTTGTCAGACAGCACCACCAGGTGCAGTGCAGGATCCAGTCTGGAGCAGTGTTTCTCTATCACCACAATTACACCTCTCTGGTAGGTGGGATTTGGTGGTGTCACAGCAAGATAAGTTACTTGCTTGTTTTTAAAAAGGAAAAATTATGGTCCAGTCCAATTTGGAAGTGGTCCACAATCTTTTTAATGCAAGTGTTTGGTTTTGATTTGTATTTAAAGAGTGACTTTACTCTGTATTTTTGTTTAGCTGTATATAGTTTCACTAGCTAGTTTGTGGCTTAACTCTCTTTTATTACAGAAGATTATCAAATATCAGTAATTTTTATTTTGTTGCATATACCAGTTTGTTTAATATATTACTGCATTTTCTCTTTTCACAGTGGCATTTGATTGATGAGTTGGTTTTAATATAGCTTAAATTTTCAGGAATTTCCTTGATAGTAGTTTTTGCTTTCTGTCCTGCTTCCTTTCCTTCCAAGTTCAATAGACAGGAGAGAAAAACGTCCTGTTTTGCTTTATAAATTGTAGGTAGTCTGAATTTACAAGGAAACCTGCTTTTTTATTTTATTCTACATACAAGACGTGAAAGCTGGCATGTTCTCCAGCTATAGGGTACAGAGTGAGTGGTCTAAATCCAGGTTTTGGCTATTGATCAGACATTCCTTCAGAAAGAAATTTGGGGGTTTATCAGGTTTTTTCTCAGAGCTTTGTTCCTCAGTTTGTCTTCCTTCAGAGGTTGGAGTACCATAGCAGCATGAGCTCCAATGCAGTGCAGTGCAAAGGTGGATGTTGAAGCTCTGTTTGTCTGGAGTACAGGTTATTCACTTGTAATTGATGAAGTTCTTTGTTGCATTTAAAATTGAGCACTTCAGTCATAATAGTTGGCTACTAATGTGATTTTGATGTGGTCATTGTATATCTTCTATAGGACACTATTCCTTCTTAGTTTTACATTTTAAAGTTGTTTGAAAGAAAATCTTTAATAGCTTGGAAAAAACTTCTCCTGAGTTGATGTCAAATATTCCAGCATATGTCCACAGGAGAAATAGTGAGCAATAGTGATGAGGCAGAAGTCAAACAGCACTGCCCAGAGTCAGGTTTTTGTGTAGAGTTAGGAAGGTCCCTCTGCTTTGGTGGGTGTAACAATACTGTGGGTGTTCACATGGGTGTGTTTGTGTCTGCATCTGCCACACGGTTGTGCTGAACTCGGAGAAGGTCTGGGTGGGCTCTGCCGTGGCTCCACGGGGGATCCTCTTTGTACAAGGGAACACGAGACACATCAGAGACATGGGCTGTCAAGGGCTGGGGGCTCACTGCAGTGGTGGCCACGAAGACAATTCCATGGTTATATAAATCTACTGGGATTTCCTTTCCTGGTGATTGGAAAACGGGGTTGGTAGGGAACATCTTAATGTGCAAGAAAAAAGCCACCTTTTCAGACAGATTGGGTCACTGCAAGGTGGTGGGAGATGCTCTAACTGTATTTGAAAAAGAGATGAACTGGACAGATGACATTTTGGCAAAGGAAGTAATCAAGAGTCTTGACTTAATTTTGTATATTTATTTTGGGCTCATTTTCTAATACTCTGTTACATTGGATTGATTTAGCTTTTGCTTGTTATGCAGGAAAAGAGAAGCCCTGAGGTGTCTGAAATAACAAATAGCATAGTTAAGGGCACCAAAGAAAACAGTGTCTGGAAGGGTTGAAAAAAAATCCTAATTCAAAACTAGAGTGTGTAGAGACTAAATTGTATTATATAGTTGATTAATAATTTATGTCATGAACTGTCTTCTAAAAATTCTGAAGTAGGCCAGCAGGTCCAGAGGCTGTGTCTGAGCAGAGGTGCACATGTGTGTCCAGGCCTGCGTTTGATCCTAACCATGCCAGGCCCCTGGGATCCAACATCTCCTGAAAGCTGGGAAGGAGAAGCTGATAAGACTGCAACAGGCAAAGCCTTGGGCCCTAAAATGTCTTTTAAATTAAATAGAAATCAAAAATACTGGTTTCTTCAAAAATAGTGGCAAGCTTTGCTCAGATATATTTTATATTTAATGAGTACTTTCAACCTTTCATTTAGCTTTTGGGTTTTGACATTCTTTGGCTTGTGTCACATCTTGAAAAAAGTAACTTGTCAGTGTTTTTCGCAACTTCATCCTGTTCTCATTTCCAGTGCTCTCTTACAGTACTGTGTGTAAAAAAGTCTTATTCTCAAATATGATTGCACAGTTGAAAAAGTTGAAAGGTTTTCTATTACTTTTTTGTGGCTGTAATGCATTAAAAGTGTATTTTGAATGGAAGTCCCTGAACTCAGTTAGTTTTGAAATGCTACAGAAAAAAATATTTTATTGTATCACATACAGAGAAATGTGATATTTTTTTTCTCTCCTTTTATCACTTATATCAGACTTTTTCCCTTCCAGCCATTAAGATGACTATACAGAACTTTTGTGTGTTTTTTTCCCCCCAAACTAATATTCAGTTACCCTTTCAAAAGCAAACTGAAATGCTAAACTCAAGTCTAATCTATTTGATACGGTGAGGATATGAGGGAAGATGTGCTGTTTGATATAAGAGAAGTGGATGATGCTAAGTTCAATTTGTCAAAGGTGCCTGTATTGCAGTGAAGCACAGATGTGATTTCTGGAATGTGTCTGGAGCTGGCACCTTGCTAAGGTGAGAAGTTGAAAGGGTATCAGTCTAGTCCAGTTTACCGGTGGTAATTCCCTGGCACCACCTTTTGAAACTCTTTGCAACGACTTCCTGTGCTCCTGCGCCTCAGCAGAGCTTTTTAACCAGCGGGTCGGTTGTGTCTTCCCATTCTCAGAGTATTTGGGTTCTGTGCCCGGCTCCCCAGGGCTTCGGCCCCGAGGCTCTGGCAGCTCCGGGGCGCAGCAGAGCACACGCGCAGCCGTCGCTGTAACCTGTGCAGGGGCCCGTGGGTGCGCTCTGGGGACGCTGCCACGGGACGGGAGCCTGGGCCTGTTGCACACCCTCAGAACACGCTCTCAGGTTCTCAGAAACTGTTTCTGTGCAGTTTTTCTTCAGCTTTTCTGTTCCCTTTGAAAACTTCCTTGACTCTTACCAGGTGGGATGCCGTGTATTGCATGTTTGGGGGTGAGACTGGAGGAAGCCTTGTATGGAGTGGGCAGTTTTTGTTTATAGCAATTGGGCATTATTTGCAGGCATTACAGTGCTGATACAAGTCTTCCTTGAAAAGAACTTGGATTTCAAATAGTAGGAAAGCATTTGTAGAGATAATTTTCTTTACTCAGATACGATAGCCTTACTTTTTATGTGACCACAACAATTTATTTCAGTGTTGTTCTGTTGCCTCCACTGAAACTTGTACTTCCATGTTCTCACCATCATTACATCAGATGTAAAGTGAGCTTTTCTGAGCAATCATCGTGCAAGCGTGTTGACTTGATTTTCAACTGCTTTATCCTTTAACTGTTCTAATTTTTTTTAATAGTCCAAGTAGATAATCAAATATACCACATTGCTGTAGTTCTGTTGGTCATTTTTTTCCTTGAGATTATGCATTTGCTTAATTGAATAATATTTATACAAATGGAGAAAATTCCTGTTGAATAGGGCTTTATAGATCCACAGTGAAAAATGCTGAGGCATATCCTTGAAATAGGAGGAAGTGATTTTCACGTCTTACAAGAGTTTTGAATGGAATCTCTATGTTTTTCACAGCAGTTATTTCGGGGGAAGCGGAGAGCTTTTCCGGTGCGCGCGTGTGAGGCAGGGCCGGCTGCTGCTCCCGACTGCGGGCATGCGGGGGGAGCTGCGTGTGCGAGCGGGCCGGCGGCCCTGGGGATGCGTGGGCCGGCCGGGAGGGCCCGGATCCCGGATCCCGGTTCCACGGTGGGGCGGGGCCGGATCCCGGGTTCGCGGGAAGGGCGGGGCCGGTTCNCAGTGTCCGGCCCGCGCCCCCCGCGCCCCGAGCCCGTGTGTGCTGCGCGGACGCGCCATGAGCTGCTCCGCGCCCCATGACGGGCAGATCTGCCTCCAGCGGCCCGTATTCCTGGAAGGGCGTCTGGTCTGCGTGCTTGCCGGGGAGTAAAACCTGCAAGGGGAAAGGTAGCGCCGTTTCAATTGCCTTATGCGCAGTATTTAAAGCTGGGCTTGTAGGAGCTGTTGTGTCCCGCGGGAGGTCTCGGTAGCGAGTGCGTGTCCCCTTTCCCAGAACAGTGTCGAGAATACTTTTAGCAACAGGTCGGTGCATTCTGATGTTACCAAGAACAGTTTTTCTTTATTTAGAATTAGCAAATCTTAAGATTCGTTTTCCCTTTTTCACTCTTGATGTAGGTTAATTTTTTTCGAATATATACATCTTTTTGATAATTGGAGTTAAAGGAACTAACACTCTTGAAAATGACATCTCAGCGTTCCTTAGTTTGTCGCTGTTGCTTAGAGACTTGCTCATAGTATGTGCAAATAAAGATAATCAAATAGCAAGTATTGCATATAGGGTTTTTTACCTGTAGTAAGGGATTTGTAACTAAAAATCTCTTTAAACTTTATTTCCAGTTCTGTAGTTGTTTTTCTTTGGTTTGTGATTGTATGGTTTTCATAGTTTGGTGTCTTAAATGTATTCCACTGTTAAAACTTTTACTTGTGATTACCTTGTAACTTTTGAGATAGCCATAAAAGATTTATTATTCATCTCTGTGTTAATAAGAGTGATGAAAATGTAAGCTTTGGGCAGGTTTAGGCTTGGTAAATTACAGTTTATACCCTTCTCCAGTTTCTTTCTTGCATGCTAATCTCAGTGGTCTGGTTCAGAGATTCCTGCTCGTTTTCATTCCCTGCTCCTGTGAGTGTTGTGGAAGGTGTGTGTGAAGGCTGCTCACACAGAAGCACAGGTAACAGTTCTGTTCTTCAGAGCCTCTGTACCTTAGAAAGCTCAAGTGGGAAGTGCATCTGTGCACCAGGTCTTTCGCAAAGTTTGTAGGTTGCTTCACTGAGCTGTTGCATGGCTCAGCCAGGTGTAATTAAAGTCAGCAGAGCTCACCCAGCCCGTCAGGCTGCCCAGGGAACTGGTCTGACGCAGTGGTTTTCACCAGCCTTATCTCCAGGTTATGGGGGATCCCTGGATCAGCACATACAGGGTCAGGCAAGAGGAGCACACACAGACTTGTCTGAAATTTGTGTCTTTGCAATTTGAAGGAAAACACTTTCAGAATTTTACATATGAATATGCCTGTGATTTCTAAGCTCTTCCCAGGGGAACAGTGTGATCAGCATTGGCTCTTCCGTGGCCAATGGTTTGTTCTTTGAGAACTGCAGGGTGCCCCCCACCTGTGGCTGCTGGGGACACAGGGCAGTGCAGCTGGCAGAGGCCTGCCTGCTCCAATCCCCTCCCTGGTGCAGCATCACTTGCCCAGGACACAGGCTTGATTTGTCACAGACATCCTAAACTTCTCATCTAAGCTGGAATGCCTCACAGTGGGAAGATACAGCCAAAAGACACATTTTTGTCATCTCTCTGCAGTCTCAGTTATGGCCCAGCACTGAAAACTGCTGCATGGGTGTTTTTCCCAAGGATGGAAATTGGGTATTTCTAGACCACCATGCCTGAGATGGAGGAAGCGAGTTTGGTGGGTTGAGAAGATGCTGTCAGTGAGCTTGTGAGACTCATAAAATCAATGACTGAGTGTTGAATCTTAGACATTCTGCTTTTCTAGCTCTGGGGAGCGGTACTTCTGTAGAGGAATTTGGACTTGTCTGTCTCTCATTACTTTTTGAATGTCAAGGACTAAGTCATTTTGCAAGTTGGAATCTCTTAGTTCCCCTGCTTTGTGCCCTGAACAGTGCATGTCTTGCAAAAGCATGCACAGTATGCTGCTCTGAGCTGTCTGGTCCAAGTATGAGTAAGTTTGTGGGTGAAATGATGCTAAATATGGGAAGCTTGCCTATTGCCTAATATTCCCATGTCAAATAGCAAGGAGATTAAAGATGAGGTTTATTTTGAGAGCTTTATACGTACGTGACAGATCCAGAGCTGGTTGTACTCGCAGAGAGGCACTTAGGGTGGCTGAGAATTGTACTGTGTAACAGAAGCCAATTTTGGATAGCATTTTATTTAACTGCCCTTTACCTACAAAGGTATGGTTTATTTTTTCAGAACTGTGTTTATTTTTTCAGATAGTGCTAGTAATTCCTTTTACACAAGAAGGAAGAGAGTTAGGAGTGCAGGAAAATGTAACATGTTAAGAAATACGGTTGGTACTTGTTCCACATCTGTGGAATGCTTAAGCAAGCTGTTTGGTCAGACAACTGTCACCTTTGTCTGGGGACATTGGAAAAGACAGGACTTGAGTGGGAGCTCCACATAGAACTTCATCAAGAGGGCCTTTCCAAGGGGCTGTAAATGGCCTGAGTACTTACATGGTAAAATGAATTCTCAAATTTAACAAGTTCAAATTTTTAGTCTTATTTGGGAAATTAACCAAAATAATTGCTTTGGGCTTTTTTTTTTTCTGGTATCCTCACAAATGGTTTAAGTTCAGGAAGCTCAAGCAGTGACTGTGCTTTACAAGCCATGGGCCTCAGTAGCAGAGTAATGAAAATGGAGTCACTCTCCTATCCTGGGAAAAAAGCAGAGTAGTAATTGTCTGAGCTGTGTTTTTGACTTTAAAAAAAAATTTTACACTTGTAAACAATGCTTACTGAGAAGGTCATGTCCAGAAGATAGTTTTTTTTTTCATTAAAAATGCCTTGTTTCTCATACACAGCAGCTTAGATTTGTTCCATGCACAGAGTTGATACACACCAAGTGATCTGGGTGAAGCATTTCATAAATGCAATATTTAAAAATCAAACCGCCAATAACAACTTGTTAGTTTTAGCACGTCTTTACTCCTCTCCCTTGCAGTTTCCAGTAGGTGAATTCCTTTAGAACAATGAGCAGAACTTCTTCACTTGTTCACTTTCCGTGTCATGCAGGTGTGTGTACAGCTGATCTGCACATAACAGATACGCAGCTGGGTGTTGCGTGGGGTTTTCTGCTTTCATTCGTATCTCACTTTCTCTTGAAGCTGCTTTGTGAGTCGAGACAGGCTGCATGCAGAGGCAGTGAAAGGTGGCTGGATGTGAATTGTTTGTTCTCTGTTCTGTTGCAGAAATGAGCCGTCAGACCGCTACAGCACTACCCACAGGTACCTCCAAGTGCACACCATCGCAGAGGGTGCCTGCGCTGACGGGCACCACAGCTTCCAACAATGACTTGGCCAGTCTCTTTGAGTGTCCTGTGTGCTTTGACTATGTGCTGCCGCCGATCCTGCAGTGTCAGAGTGGCCATCTGGTCTGTAGCAACTGTCGCCCCAAACTCACGTGCTGCCCCACTTGCCGAGGCCCGCTGGGCTCCATCCGTAACCTGGCTATGGAGAAGGTTGCCAATTCCGTACTCTTCCCGTGTAAATACGCCTCTTCCGGCTGCGAGATAACTTTGCCACACACAGAAAAAGCAGACCACGAGGAGCTGTGTGAGTTCAGGCCTTACTCCTGTCCCTGTCCCGGTGCTTCATGTAAATGGCAAGGCTCTCTGGATGCTGTAATGCCGCACCTGATGCATCAGCATAAGTCGATTACAACGCTGCAGGGAGAAGATATAGTGTTCCTGGCCACGGACATTAATCTTCCTGGTGCTGTTGACTGGGTTATGATGCAGTCTTGTTTTGGCTTTCATTTCATGCTAGTGTTGGAGAAACAGGAAAAATATGATGGTCACCAGCAGTTCTTTGCAATTGTACAGCTGATAGGAACACGCAAGCAAGCAGAAAACTTTGCTTATCGACTCGAGCTAAACGGGCATAGGCGGCGATTGACTTGGGAAGCAACTCCTCGATCCATTCATGAGGGAATTGCAACAGCCATTATGAATAGTGACTGTCTAGTCTTTGACACCAGCATTGCACAGCTCTTTGCAGAAAATGGCAATTTAGGCATCAACGTAACTATATCCATGTGTTGAAATGGCAATCAAACCTCTTCAGGCCAGTGTTTAAAACCATTGCATTTAATTTAGCAGAAATAGGGTAACCATCTTTGACTGTCAGACAAATTATTTGGTAGATGGAGGGTAGACATAAATGAAGGTAAATAAAAGGAAAGGCTGTTAAATTACAGGAAGCAGTTGCATGTAGTAACTAATATATTTAAAATAAGTCAACAGTAAACCACTGAAAATATATATACACCCAAAATGGGCATCTTTTGTATTAAGAATTGATTCTACAGGAAATGTTGTAAAATAATTCTAAAAACTTGTTTGTAGATTGATTGTACTGTTGAAAAGGATACTGTTTCGTGTTTTTGTTTGTGTTTTTTTCCTCCCCCTTTGACTGACAAGCCATGTTGAGCGGTCTGGTCTCTGGCCGCTGCTTCCCCTCCTCCTCCCCACCCCCCCTTTGTAAGTCACTACATAGTATTGCTGCTGTTTGTGTATATTTTTTGTGTATTTGCTAATTTTTATTAACTTCTAGTTTTTCATTAAATAAATATGACTTTCTTTTCTGTAATTCAGGTTTTTCTCTTTTTTGTATCTTTTTAAAATTAATTACAGGTGTCATCTTTTGATATGCATAATTGCTATGGTAAAACTTATATTTCTGTATGTTTGGTAAATTTTGTCTCTTTCCAGTAGTCAATTCATTGGTGATACTGTTCTTAATTGAGCTATTTGTGAATGTATTGAACTCGAAAGGAGTGCTTATGTTCAAAGATGTGTCAGGAAAGACAGCTCCTTTAAAAACAGGTCTAGATGTTGTTGTACTTTGAGTTATCTTCTGACAAAATTGAACAATTATTAAAAACTTTCCGAATTTAAAAAAAAAAATTATTCACATTTCAAATTTAGAGTTGCTTAGAAATTTGATTGCATCCTTGTATTTGTTGGTTTGCAGTACTAAGAAAGTATTGTATTACACAGTATTTGTAATTATAAAAGCAGACCATTTGTCTAAAAAACAAAAAGGCAGTCAGAGTGAGATGTTTTCAGTCTTTTTATATTTGTCATTAAAAGATTACCTGGCAAATGAAGAAAACACAGCCAACTTCTGCTTTTTGCTTTAGCTCAAAGTTTGACACATTGATGCTCTTGCTCAGTTTCTTGTCTTCATGTCTTTTGGTTGTTACTAAAGTAACTGTCTGGAACTGACTTTTGTATCTCATTTTGGTGACATGATCCACATGCCAATGCAGATAAATCTCTTCCAGGTGTGACTGACCAGCCCTAAAGGCTTTGGAAGGATACTGGGCTTTATGCAGACTGCCCATATGTGCAAACCTGAACCACGAATGTAAACAGGATTTGTGTTACAAAACAGACACAGGAGCAGGGGAAAGCTGTTCCATCTCGAGCAGGAAGGAAATCTTTGTCAAACCAAGTGGTAGCAGATGTGTCGGGGAGCTGGTCTGGCTATTAACTACTTTTGTAACACATTAAAATACAGTTTATTTACTGTGCACTGTCTTAACTTTCTTATCAGAAGTTGATCTGTTAAGACAACTCTTATTATTATTTTTGATGCATGATGAGGTAAGTAGTTCTACAGGTAAGGAACCTAAAATCCATTGGGTTGGGTTAATAAAATACTACAGAAATAGTTGGCTTAATGTAGTAAAAGTTTCACTCTGAAAATTTGATACTTAGGCTGTTGAACTGTGCACAGATGTAATTTAAAAGATGTACTGGTACCTTGTGACAGTAGATAAATGCTTCCAAAACTCCTGCAATCTAGCATTTTTTTCCTTTTGAATATACAGCCAACTGTTTGCAGTTTTCTAAATTCAGTAATTATTCTCACTTTATTAAGCTTGTCTCCATTTACCTCCTGTTTGTCTTTACCAGAAAGTTGGCTAAATACTCTTTTTAGAGGAGCCCACGCCTCCCGTGCTCCCTGGTGCCTGCCTGGCTGGGCTGAGCCATTCCAGCTGTGGTTTTGCTAAGGGAAGGTGGTGGAGGAGCTGTGGCCCTGTGCCCCTGCCCTGAGCAGGTCACTGCACTGCTTTGTTTGGGAGGGCTCAGCCTGGGCTGTGTCCCCAGGGGCACTGTCACCCTTGATGTCATTCCGGTACAGTGGGCTGGAGGTCAGGGCTGTGCTCTGCCAGGGGCCTTCAGGAATGGCCTTGGCAGTGAGCTTGGTGTGCTCAGACAGGCTGGTTCGTGTTTCACAGAGGACAAGAGCTATAGCATAACTACTGTATGCTGACTTACTGTAATGTAAATTACTATTGCTCCATTTGGTGTTAAATAATTGTATAAAACCTTTGATACCCATCATCAGGTGGATTTATGGAATTACCCTTAGGCCCAGATCCTCAAAAGTATCAGAAGCCTAAGGAGTGTGAGGATCTGGTAAGTCAACTACACTGTTACATATGAAAAAGAAACCATACTAGAAATCTGTACAGTTTACTACCTTATCTAAAATAAATGGTGTATTAAAGCCTGGCATTGTCTTAACATTAGCTATTTATTTTAGAAAGTGCTGTTTTTCTTTGCTGTATTGGGAAGGAGTATTCAAATTTGTCTCTAAAAGATGAAATGCAGTAGATCTTGCATTTGTCTGCTAGCACTACCTCCATGGTTTTTCATTGCCCTTTAAAAAAAAAAGGCCTTAAAATGTTTGACAAATGTGGATGTAAATATTTTGTTTCTGTTGTGACAGTTCCTGCTAGTTCTTGTTTGCAGTAGTGCTTTAAAATTAAAGCAGGTGAATGGTTTTGTATTGCTGCCTGTCCTGTTGTTTTATCCAGAATCTTTTCCAAGCTGCTGTGACTAAAGCAGGAATTGCACTGGTGGGGGAGTTGCCAGCTGTAGCAGTTTATAGTGTGGATGGAGGACAGGAGCTACCACTGCCTTTACTTGTGACAAGCTTCAGCTATTCTGGGGTATTTTGCTGAGGGACACAAGTTTAATCTCGGGTCCATCTGAGTGTTCCTGAGCAGCTGCTCCCCGGTGTCTGGACATCCCTTCAGAAGTTCTGCCCTGCTCGGGCTTGTTGTGCTCAGTGAAAGCAAAACAAAGGCCCCGAAGTGTGGCTGTGGTGTCTGCTGTAAGGGGCAGTGCTTGTGCTTGTTTAAAACAATCTCAGTGCAGTAACAACTCTCAGCTCTGGCAGCAGGGACAGGAAAAGCTGGCAGTAAATGCTTGGCAGTATCTTCAGAGTTGCATTAAACCCCCCACCTTCAGGTGCCATCCATAGGGACAAAATTTAGGCATTGGAGTGATGTGTCAGCAAAGGATGACTTTAACTTTCCTGGGGAGCAGCTCCCTGTTTTGCTGTGGTGAAAGGTTTTTTTTAACAGTCCTTACTCTTATAAAAAAATGCAATTTGTTCTGTCCATATGTAAACAGACTCTGCTGGAATTCCAAGCATGTCAGTACCCTCACAGGGCAGAGCAGTGCAGGATTGTTGCTCCATCTGTTTGGGAAAGGATTTTTCCCTCCTGGTTTGATCAAAAACAAAGCAGCAGCACAGAGTTACCAGGCTGGGGTTTTACTTGGGGGAAGTTTCTTTGTACTTCTTCCCTGCACGTTTCTCGTGAGGCAGGACATGTTCTGAGACTGGGGGTGTTGCCCATAGCTTCTCAGTGACTAAGAGTAGAGCTCTTAAAATACTGACACAGAAGCAGGTTTTATTTTTATCATTTTATTAGATTAAGTCTTTTGTCAGAGTTGTAAAATCTTTTGTAAAACAGGTATTGATATTCCCACTGAATTGATTACTATCAGTGCTATTCTGTTCCAGGTAAATCAACTTTGTTATCTATGAAAATGAAAGCAAAGCAAACTGTTACTTTTGATTTTTAGGCAGCTTCTAGAACAGGCTGTTGTCACTGGTACAGTTTGTGTTTCATAAGCACTTTGGGGTTTGTTTCAGAACCAGTGAACAAGAGAAGGATGTAACAACATCCAGGATTTGCTTGGGGGCTGACCCTGGAATAAACAATGCCAAAGGCCCAAATCCCACACTGAAGTGCTGTTCTCACTGAGGTTCAAGGGGAGATAAGAGACAAAGCTAGCAAAGGACAAGGAGGCTCCTGACATCTTGAACCTTCCATTATTCAGTGAGTAATGATTCAGAATTTTCTTGGCATTGTTCAAAAGGGTTTAATTTCCATAGGTGAGCCTCCAAGCAGGACATCCCAGAACGAGGTGGGTGTGTAGTGGGTAAGAATGAAGGACTCTGTCCCTCCAAAACTTTACTGGGGTTTTCATTAAGGCCTCAAGCAGGCTCCATCCCCCTGCTGCTGCAGGGACAGCTGTGCAGATGGGAACCCTTGTGTTCTCTCCCTACACAACAATTCCCACGTTTCAGCTCTTCTGGCACTGCTTCCTGTGTTTGCAAATGGTGTCTGCAGTGGCCTTGCTACAAACTAGAACCAAGTGCTGAAAGAACTTCCTAACTTCATTTGGACCATTGTGCTTCTCTTCAGATGCCATAAACGTATTTTTTTAGATTTCAAAAACCTTATTTCCCCCCAATACTGCTGCTCCTTAGCACATTATTCGTTATTATTACAGATATTTTGTAACTAAGTAAACTTACACTAAATCAGTTTGCTTTTTGTAACACCCCCACCTATGAGCCTCGCCTGCTGCACATTATTCCCTCTTTAAGGATGTGATCAGCTGCTGCCATGGCCACACACAGGTGCCAGACAGGCTAAGGAATTCTTTCTCACGCTCAAACCTATCAGGAAATGAGATTCAAGATTCTTTGCTGGTAAAAAGCAGCAAATGCCTGTAAAGTGCAGTTTCAGGTTGGTAACTGCAGCAGCAGCATTTTCCTTTTGATGGCTCTGACACCCCCACTGGAACAATCCCGTTTAGCTCATAGTTGTACCCGATACCTAAACATAGCTGAAAGAGATCAAGAACTATGGGAGTGGAGAGAGGAAACCTCAGCCTGCCTAAAGTTTGCTGTTCAAATGCTCAAGCCTGGCCTTGACTGCAAAGCCCCCGTCGAAGGCTGCGTTCAGCACCTCGTCCAGGCAGGCGGCGAGCACGAAGGTCAGGTCCTGCCGCACGTGCACCGCGATCTCCTCCAGGTCCTTCTCGTTTCTCTGAGGAAGGATAATTCTCTTCAGTCCGGCTCGGTGTGCTGCCAGCACTTTGTCTTTAATTCCCCCAACCTAGGAAGGAGATAAAAACAATGAACTAATCTAATAAAGTGATTATTGTAACATCACATCAGGAGTTAAATTTTGATGAAAGGTTCTGCCTCCGTCAGTCATTTAGGATAGCAATTAAAAATGCAGTCAGAGTGTAGCTCATCATGTGCTTAATGAGGGAAATATGTTAATATGCTACAGTATTCTTTCTGTAACAGCTAATAACAAGATAAAAATAAATCTAGGAGTGCAGGTACAAGAGAATCAATAGTGGAAAAGTCATTGCTTTTCAGGAATTTCTTTAACAAAAGTGGCCTTCAGTCTGGCTGAAATCCTGCACCTGCATTAGAACAGAAGACTTCTCAGATAAAGGCAGTGTTAGATTTAGGGGGGAAAGTCCTAAGGAAGCAATGTCCCATGAAAAATAACTTGAGCTTTACAACAGAAAATGCACAGCAAAGCAAACCTGTGTTCCCAGGAGTGGGGAGATGCTTTGTGCTACAGCAGGCACTGCTCCACTGAGCCTCCTGCTTGAGTGGCCAATGAGATGTAAACAGCGGGGTTAAATTAGTTTTTCTTACAGCTGTAGCTTCTTCCCCCAAACTCCCTTCTACTCCTGAAGACCATCTCAGAGCAGAAACTTGCATTTCACAGTGCTTTAGAGGAGAGGAAGGGCCTGTATTTCAGCACAAAGGGCAAACCTCAGGCTGCTGGGACACGGGGCAGGACTGAACCATGATCCTCACGGTATCTCCACAGCTCTGGGCAGTGCTGCACACTCAGCAGCAAGGGCAGCCCCTGGCACAGCCCCGGGAATGCAGTGACTGATAACAGCAAGATTCCAGACTACCTCGGGGAAGGAGGAAAATGTCGTTTAACATTTACAGGTACCTTATCTCTGCACAGTGTGGTCACTGCCTGGGGCAGTCAGGACAGTGGCTGCAGGGCTCAGCTGGCTCACACCAGAGTTACTGCAGGGTGCTCCAGAACCCTGGACAAGCCCCCAGAGCCTCCCAGGCCCCTGTCTACCCTGGCACCTCTGCAGGAAACAAAATCCTGTCCCTGATTTCCAGCTTCATCCTCCTGTCCATCATTAGGTATGAGATGATAACTCCCATAGCAGCTTCTGCACCTGTGCCAGGCTCCACCAACACTTTAAACTGAACTCTGCTTGGTTGAAAATCTTCCTTGCCCTCAGGCTTTGGCAAAGCTTTATGGGAACCCCATTTGGCTGAGCTACATCCAAGGACCAACATTTAAGAGAACCCTAAAAGGAGATCCATGGATGGAGCAGTAACCTGGGTGCAGTTCCTGTGAGAGCTTTAGGACACAACTGTTCACAGACACAGAGGTCGTTCTGTACCAAGAGTCTGACGAAGCTCTTACAAACTGCAGTACAGACTGTAGAGCCATCTTGCATTTAAGACTTTGGGCTTTCCTTTCCAAGTAGACATTTTAATGTATTTTCCCAAAAAGCCACATCAAGGCTGGCTTTAGTTTGAAAGGCAAAGCAGAGGACTGGGGCAGTCCTGCAGCAGCCTGGCCTCTTCCAACTGCATCAGCAGAGACTGCATTGCTGCTACGGAATGATCCAGCAGGAGTCTGGTTTTCTAAGTGGCTATAAACAGATTTTATATCCAAAATAGGGAGAATTAATACAACTTAGCTCTTTTCTCAAATGATGCTTACTGGAAGAACAAGGCCTCTTAGTGTAATTTCTCCTGTCATGGCTACATCTGAGCACACCAGCCGCCCACTGAAGAGTGAAGCAAGGCAGGTTACTATGGTAACACCAGCAGATGGTCCATCTTTTGTGACAGCTCCAGCTGGGAAGTGCAGATGGATGTCAGTGTTGTCAAGGAGATCAAAACTTCCAGAAGCTTAAGGAAAAAAAGAATGGTTTGAATGTTAAAAATCTAAATCCGTTTTGTTCCTGGTCTTTATTCTAAAAGCCTTCCAAGAACTAAGAGCCTTGGCACTATTTATTAACAGTAGGCTGAAAAAAACAACACAATATTGTAGAGGCCCTAGGAAAAAACAACAAAGAGAAATCCCAATGAGCTTTCCTACATCCAGAATCCTAGAAAAAAACTGTAACATGATAACCAATAAGCTTGGCATTTGCATGTGTTGGGAAACTGAGAATAGGGATTAATGTGGAAACCGAGGAATTTCTATGTAGAATTTTTGTGTCCCAAATCATCAGTGTCAATGTTCAGAGAACACTCCACAGAAAATCACAATTATAATAAAGTGAAACTCTCATTTATGTCCTTTCACCTGTAATGGAGTACATTAAGTGTAAACCAGAGGTGAACATGCACACAGGTAATGCCTGCAGCATTTAATACATTAATTCCATTTGGGTTTTTAACCTAAGCTTCCACAAATAGTGACAGATAATGGTCAATTATTGCCTGATCAGCAGAAGATCAGTCTAGAAAGCACAGTTCCACAAGACCTGTGAGGGTCAAACAAAAAAAGGAGAGTTAAAATGTTCTTGTCCAGAGTCCTATTGCACTGCAGTTCCACAGCTGCCACACAAACCCAACACTCTCAAAACACTAAAACTCAGACTACAAAAGCCTTTTAACAGAACCTGTCAGAGAAAAACTACAGACTTCCCTATCTGCCTGCATCATGAAAGTACTGCTGGAAAGCCTGAGTGTAAAAATGACTCAGAGGCAGTGTCTGCCACAACCAAGGAGAAGCACCTTGGCACTGAGGCTGCCACAACCTTCCAGGCTAGGCCAGGGAGACACAACTCGTGTTCTGCCAGCCCACAACTGGCTTGGCAGCAACTGGGAAAGAGCTACACAAAGGCACTCTGGAGCTGATCTCATCTGCAGGGCAGCACTGACTGCTGAAGCCCTTTCTGTGTCCATTTCCCCAGTGAGGAACTCCCCCGTTACTCAGCACTGTTACAAAGTGCCGAGCTGCTCCCAGCTGCAGGGCTGGGCTCCCTGCAGGGTCCCTGCGGCCCCACCGTTGGTGAGCTGGTATCTCTTGGCGTTGCTGCGCAGCCAGCTGATGGCCAGGTGAGCAGACTCCTTCATGACGTCCCCCAGCTGCCCGGTCAGGGTGAGCTGGCCCTCCCCGTCCATCCTGCTCGCTTCCACAAACATGATCTCCCCTCCCAGCGGGGTCCAGGCCAGGCCGATGGCCACGCCGGGCTGGCTGAGGCGCTCGGACACCTGAAGGGAAACACAGGCAGCAGTTCAGGAAACAGCCATGAAAGAAAAACATTGCAAAACAATTCAAGAGTTGGCTTTGAAACAACTGCGCCCATCAAAAGTTAAGCCAAGTGTCTGATCTCTTACATTTCACTTTCTTATTTAATGCAGCAGTTCTGCACATGTGTAAACACTAATTATGCAACGGGTGCTGTATGTGGCAGCTTTTAGCTTAAGGCCATGGCAAACATCTGGGTGTGTCACTCCTGAAACCTTCCCCGCCCCCAAGAGCACCTTTCTCCTCAAAGGACTTCGAGTATTCAGTCGGCCCTGACCAAATGTTTATGTGACTTAACCCACGTGCCAGAGTGTGTTTGCCCTGACTGTCACTCCTGTGACAGAGCCGGTTCTGCTCCCCCCCCAGTGTTCCCTAAAAGCCTTTTTAAAGGTGGTGGCACTGCCTGAGCTGTGGCCGGCCAAACCCCGATGTTGTTCCCTGCAGACTTCTACAAACCCTTTGGAACAGCAGGAACACAAACGTGTTCCCAGGCCAGGCAGAGGGACACTGACAGAGTCCCTGTAGGAGTTACAGCAGCCAAGCAAGACAGCAGCTCCCCTGGCAGCCAAAGCCAGGGAAGCCACAGAGCCCCTTCTCCCTGGCTCTCCTGGGGCTCTCCCTTTCCTGTGCACTGGCATCAACCTCGTGCCATTTGCTTTCATTAGCATGATTTAGCTAAGAAGGCTCTTTCCAGCACGTAAGAAAATTGTACAGAACAGCGTGTTTCACTGTCATGCTATCAAAACACCTCACCAAGCATTTTCATTTTTGCTAACATCAGTTTCTACATTCATTCCCTGTGTGTCATTAGTTATGGTGATTTACTCTGATTATTTTAGTAACTGCTTAGTAACTCAGGTTAACAAAGTCAGTTCATCCTGCTCACACTGAAATCCAACAACACTGGAACATTCCCCTCTGCACTGGAGACAATGCTATTTTGGCAAACCATCGTGGTTTCAAACACTTCAAACAGGTGGAATGAACAGAATTTACTGTCCACACTCTCTCCCAGCCCAAAGCAGCCATCAACAAGGTTGGTTCATCTGAGGGGTTTCAGTTTTTTTGGACTGGACTCTGGATCAACTGAAACCAGTTTAGAGACTGTTTGAGAGCTCAGGGGCAGACAACAGCAAATGGGACAACAGCTCAAAACCCAAATGGTTCTAAAGACTCATCACTTAGCACAAGCTCCCTCCTCTGTCCTCAGACTGGGCAGGTACCTCCTTCTACCTTCACAAGTCAGTTGAGATCTGGTAAGAGAAACTGGATGTGTGGCAGGTGGGATCACCTTTGGGCCATTGCTCCTTGCATTAACTGGTACCTCCAAAGCCAAGCAACCTCTCCTGCTGTCCTGGAGAGAGACTGGACCACCCCTGCTGCAGCCTCCTTCACTGAGGCCTGCTGACAGGCACACATGGCAAATGCCCTGGCAGCTTTGGGATCTGGCTGCAGAAAAGCCCCTTGGAAATCCCTGAACACAGCCAGAGCCACACAACCCCCAACGCTCAGGGAAGCACACTGTACTACATTAGACACCCACAAAGGGTTACAGGGAGCTCCACAAGACCAAATCGCCCTTGGCACCTCTGATTAATTTCTTCTCACCAAAAGTCAAATGAACTTTAATTAGAATAAATCCTTTCTTACACTTTCTAAACAACTTCAATTAAAAATGACCATTCAAATCAGCTGATAACTGGTCCTGTCTGTCAGATGATGCAGATATCTCTGACCTACATGGAGTCTGGGGTTTGAAAAGTTTTGTGACCAACCCAGCTGTGATTTAGCTGTACCCTGAGTACATGAACATACTGTCAGATGCATTTTAGCTGCATGGACACTGCAAAATTAAAGCCTTATCATTCAGCAGAGTCATTTATTTTAGAGTATTCCAGGTCACCATCTGCAGGTTTGGAGCTACATCAAGTCAGGGTAATGGACAAGAAGCTGTAAGTCCCTGATTCACAATGGGAAGATGAGAACCAGTTCAGTCACTTGCTGGCCTTTAGCATGTTTGTTTTCCTTCCACAGGTTCTCCCAGCCTGACTGCACAAACCCTTTTTTCTACTCTTCTGATTCATTCCCTGGCAAATCACTGCTGGCAAAGCACATTAACAGTGGCTTCCCTCTGAGGGAGGAGGATTTCCCAGCAATATCACCACAAGACTGATAGTTCTTAGATAAAAATGCCAATCTAAGCCTGTGCATTGGACAGGTTTTGCTTCTGAAAAGCACCCTAATTTTTTCTCTAATTAGAATTGTGCATGTCCCAAGAAAGAGAGCCATTCTTTTATGGCACCTGCACTTTCCTTCCCTAGAACAGGCCACTTCCCTGACCTACACCTTCTGTCCCTTCAACTTCACTCAAGTTATAAGGATATAAATCAATCCTGATGGGCATTCTTGTGGTTCCAATAATATTCTGTTACTGGAGCAGAATTAAGGGTTAAAAAAAAAGCTAAAAAAAACCCCAAACCAAAAAATAAAATCCAAGCCAAAAATACAAACAGTTCTTTATAAACCCCCTGGATATGTTAGAAACACTTTCCCCCAAAATCGTGCTGTGCTGAAACATTTCATCAAATCTTTTGCACTTTAAACTGTTGAGATTATTCTTTCAAAGCCTCACTATGTGATTTATTCCAACATTTGTTCTGTAGGGGGACACATAAGATTATTTTTTTGTGATAAATGAATTAATCCAGCAAGCAGGAGCTGAATATTCTGTCACGTGCCCCTGCCGGGAGACCTGTGCAGACAACAGCCAAGCAATGCCCTGGGAAGGTGAAAGATGACCCCTGTGAAAGGAATTCCCTGGAGGACAACAGATCATTAGGTCCTGTCATGTTTTCAGTTCCATGTGCTCAGCCTCGTGCAGGTACTGACAGTGGCTGCCTCCTCCTTGTGTCTTTGTTTCAGCTGCTGACCAAGGGCAAAATGCAGGCCCAGAGAGGAGACCCAGCCCGTGACCGCAGAGCAGAAGCCACAGCAGCCAGAGCAGGGGCTGTGCTCCTCGACAGAGCCCGGGGGGACTCGAGAAGATGCTAAGGGGTAACACATTAGTTGGGAAAATTCCCTAAAACAGGGCTTATATTGTTATCTGAGCAATTTACATGGAAAAAAACAAAGTGTGTACTGAGTATTTTTCATTAATAAATACAGCAAATAGTATGTGAACAGAAATCCTGGGCTGCTTGGGGAACTGATCTGTGTGGATTCATCTCTACTTCTATTTATGCACTAAATTTGCTTTCTAAATATGGAAATGTTAAGAAAGCCTTTTGATACAGAAGTCACAAGCTTCAATCAGTCTTATTTCAGTTTACATAGGCCAGCAGATCCATGGAATGCTTATTTAAAAATTTATGGCATCTGTTGTGGACCCCACAACAAATAAAAAACCCACAAAAGAAAAGCCCCACTCAGCACCCCTGTATTTGTACACTTGAAATTAAGAACCACACTTTAAAAATTTTACTTGCACTACTTAATTCTAGAGAAGAAAGACAAATAGAAGAAATTATTTTCCAACACAGCCACACAAAAACTTTAAATGAATAATCAATTCCAGAAACAAAATCAAAACCAGGCAGAACACCCAAGAAAAGACCTATATTAGCATTGAATTTTTAAATTTGTGTGATCTTATTGTTGGGTACAATGGCTTCTGAGAGTCAGAAAGAACAAATATAAGTTGCTGACAATTATTTGCCTGAAGAGTAAACTCTTCTAATGCCTGAAAGTAACAAAACAAATCACCAAAGAACCCATGTGAATAAGCTGAGCCCAGAGTCACCAGGCACTGGCCTGTTGGTTATTTATCTTCCTTGCCTCCCATTCCCACTGTTCCCATTCCCACTGTTCCCAGCACCAGCCTCACAATCAGTGGCACTGTCTCCTTTCAGTTTCCTCATTTCTGACTCTTCCTTAAGAATCTCTTCCATGATAAAATCTTCATATCCAAAAGCCTCAGGTCAGGTCTAAAACCTGACTCATTCCTCAACAATCATTCATTTCTCCTGCTTCCCCCATACATCTTGTCCCCTTTTTATTCTCCAAATCCCACTGGAAGTCTGGTCCTATGATTTAGCAGAAAACAATTAGAGGAGGAAAGTTCTAGAAACAGAGCACGACTGAAATGTCACCAGTGAAATGAGAATCCCAAACTAACAAACTACTTTAATTGATGGCATTTCCATAGAATGGAGCAAAGTACAGATGGGGGAAAGCAAAAAATCTGAAATATGCCTACTGAGGAGCAAAGCTGGAGGTGCCTGACTGATCATAAAACATTTTAATAGCCAAGAGTCACATTAACCTAAAGAATGTCTGAGAACTTCTGGTGCAAACTGAAGTGGGTTTGATACCCAAAAATGCTGCCTGGCTTTAAGGAGGTATGAGGGACAGTCCTTAGCACAGCTGCTGCAGAGACAGGATTCCTGGGTTCTACTTTTGGCTTCCTTCCCAAGACCACCAAACATCCCCCAAACAAAAGCAAAATTGTTTCAAACTGAAAAAACACCACCACATTCTTAAGCACTGCTGCAGGGACCTTTGCTAACAGAAAAGTCAGGGCATTATGTTATTTATGTACCCTGAATTAAAAGAAAATAAAACTTCTGTAGGTGAAAACACACTTTGTGGAACAAAGAAACACAGTGCTGTTATTAACATATTTTAAAGTTGTTGACATTGTACAGACTCAGTCAATAGCAATAATCACAGCCAGAAACAGCAGTCAAGCAGAAAAAATGAGGATGTTACCTCCATGTCATACATGGGTGGCCCCAGGATATCTTTCAGAGCATGGAAATCAATTAAAATCGGCATTTCAGGTGGCAGAGCCAGGTCAGCTGTGTCACTGATGGATTCTGGTTTGGCGTCTTCTGTGATGTGTTCTTTGCAATCTAAGGGAAGAAAAGCTAATTTAGGAGTTGTAACAGTCTTTCCTAGACAAAGGAAGTTTTTAAAAATCATGACAGAAAAATAAAATATGCAAAGAAATGCTCAGAAAGTTCGGGCAAGTGTGCTCAAACCATCTCTTACAAAAATCTTGTCAAATTAAAGATAATATAGCATGAAATTCAATTATTAAGCCTATGTTCTAACTGTTCATCAAAGATAAAAATTAAATCTAGAGCACTGACAGAGATGCAATTCATCAGCTTAAGTGCATTTTAAAGTAAGTCAAATAGCAAAACACATTAGGCTCATTTAAGACTTTGCACTCTTCACCAGATTTGTGCAGAAAACCAGTATTTCACAGAATCACAACAATTTGGGCTGTAAAGGACCTTAAAGCTGGTCTTGCTTTAAGGTCTTGCACAGACACCTTTAACTACCCCAGGTTACTCCATGCCCTGTCCAACCTGGCCCTGAACACTTGCAAGGAAGCTGTGCCAGGGCCCCCCTAGCTCAGAGGGAAGGATTTATTCCTGCAGGAGGGATCACATCCAGGTGGTGTAACAGAGAACGTGGAGCTGGCCAGGGCAATTCTGCCAGTGCAGTAACTCCGGTTCTTTTTCTGTACGTTTACAAGTGTGCCCCAGCAGGGGCAGCTCCAGTGCAGCCCCTGCAGCAGACTCTGATGTGACACTTTTCATGGTGATTTTTGTCTCCTGTGAGTTTTATGGCTTTGTTCAATCATTTGGGTTGGAAGGGACCCTTAGAGATCATCAGCCCAACCCCCTGCCACAGGCAGGGACACCTTCCACCTGCTCAGGCTGCCTGACTCACAAAACTGACATCTCCTGTCTGTTCAACAGCCAGCTCAGAACACAACAACTACAGGCCTTGTTCAGTGGAAAAACCTCACACAGTTTCAGTCTAACAATCTGTGGCTTTTGTCTTGAAATACTACACACACACAGGGCTCTGCTCTGTTCTTTGTTGAATGAGATGTTGCTAAGGTGTCATGCTCAATAACCAGTAGCAGTAAAAAATTCCTCCAAGGTCCAATTATCAAGCATTTTCAGAAACACCTACAGGCATGATATAATCTTCAGGAAGGGCTACAAACCCTCAGCAGCCTGACACTCTCTAATGCAATATACTCAAGTGTCACCCAGGAGGGAGCCCACAATTAAAGCAATAGTTGTGGGTTCAGGAGGGGCTCTTCCCTTCCTTCACTTACAGCATGATTGCATTTCTTACCTCTACAGTGGCTTCCTCAGCAGATCTGCCTTCAGATTTCTGTTTTGTCTTTCTATAGTTCACAAAAGTGAACTGTAATGGGAACCATGTCAATGCCAGTCTCACACCCAGCCTGCAGAGGAGCTGTTTGCAGGACTAAGATCTCCTCACTGGCACAGTGCTTACCAAGGGAGTGGGAGCAGAGGACAATGCAAGCAGGGAATCATTTCCCCACAGAATCTGACCGAGGTGCAAGAGGCTTATCAGCATTTCTCAAGAGCCCTAAGCAGCGTTTTAGTGAAACATGCATCAGAGAAATGAAGAAAGCTTGGACAATCCAGCTGTTTCTAAGGCTCCCTGGCACTCTGAGGGCTGAGCCTCCCTGCCCTGGGGCTGCCCTCATGCACATAGAGAGAGGGAAGAGTTTTCCTCCCACCCCAAACACCAGCACAACACACATCTGAAGTCTGTATTACACAGGAATGTACACGGAGCTTCAAGACTCCTGCACTGTATTTTGGACCCAAATATGGGTTGTTTACTTTCCTCGAATTCTTTCTAATTTTAGTTTGAAAAGGAACTTTCTGGGTCTTCCTTTGCACATCAGTGCCTGCACAGTAACTGAAGATCCAAGAGCTCAAACAAGTACAGAAAACCACGAACCACTGATCTAATCTATTTACTACAATGGGGAGAGCTGGTCAGTGGTGCAAAAGGAATTCTCAGAACAGATGAATGAGGGTGTCTCCTTCCACAAGGTACAAACTATCCCATTATTAATCCTCATACATAAAGGCCTTTTTACTGATAATTTGGTGACAATGCAATTCTCACTACTGCCTTAACAGAATATCAAGGAAAACATTCTACATCACTATTAACATGACAGCAGCAACTCAGCTTTCATTCAGGACTCCAATCCAACAGTTATTATCCAACAGCCACTAATCTTTCCATTGTACAACTCCCTGCTCCATGGCTAAATCCCATTCCTTTACTGCAAACACTGCCTTAGTCAGATGCCTCCTGTTGTTCCAGCATGTCTCTGTTTTTGTTAAACTACTATTTTTGTACATAATAAATTCAAAGACATAAATACTGGCAAGTCTAGGAAACATGACCCTGCATGCTGTTCTTGCAATTCAGACTGCAATTTCAACACTATTTGATAATCTGAGATGCAATTCATATTTCAAAACAAAACTGAGTTTAAAACCAGCTGCTTTTGTTCTATACCAAGATTTTATTGCCTAACAAACATTTATTTCACCTAACTCTGTATTACAGCTGAAGAGACAAACTCATAAACAAATCAGGGAATTTGAGGCCACCTGCACAATTAAATGAATCAGAAACTCTTTTCTTTGAGTTTATATAATCTGATGAGTAGATCCCCTTTTATAAGCTGTGACAATAACAAACTCCAGACTTTTTCTAAAAACGTTAACCTAAATTCTGGCACTATCTAATTTTCTATAAAAGCATACAATGATATCCCAAAATGTAATTACAAACTCTAACTTCTTCTTTGAAGGAAAAAGCCACCTTCGTTTATCATCTTTAAAGAAGTGCTGACTATACAGAATCTATAAAGACACAAGTAATTAAGATCTCCACTAACAATGACAAATGTGTGTTCCCTACCTACCCCAGACTAACAGCCATGAACCACAGTACAAGCTAAATGACACATTTATCTAAAAGAAGACACTTAAATTCAAGTTTCCAGCAAGAGAATTTCTCCTTAGGACGGCAGCTTAATCATCTTACATTTGGAGATAAGTTGGCAAAATAAACTAAAAGGTCAGAAAGTGCCCTCAGCAGAGCTCCAAACTGCACTAGAGGAACCACCTGCTGCTCTGCTATTGCATGTCTGCTTACACAAAAGCAGCATGGCATTAAGCTGGTTTAACTTTTTAAAATTGTAATACTAAAAATAAACAACACACAGACCTCCCCAGGTAACCAAAAAAAGTTCAAAAACAACCAACCAAAAAAGATTATGTTTGTAACATTTTCCAAGCAGAATCTGCAGCCACTCAAAGATCACAATGTTCCTCAGGAATCTGCCTTTGCAAGTTCCCAAAATAAAACAAAATGTAAATACTGGATTTGTAAGAAAATGGACTCCTAAGAAAACATACTGACAATTAACTACTAAATATAATTAAAGATTTAATCCTAATACAGATTTCATGGCACAAAGATTAAAAAATTAAGACTGCTACCTCATACAGATATAATGGAAATGAGTGAATACAAAAGCCTAAAACTTCCTTAACATGTAGCAATTTCTCATCTCCTCATAAAACAGATTTAAATGAAGCACTAGCAACACAAGTGTTAAACCCAAAGATTTCTAGCCATACTTACTGATTAAGATAGAAAAATAGGAGTCTTTTTAAGCAGTTGTTAACATACCACATTCTGATTTCCTGAATTGCTATGAAGAGATATAAAAAAGAGCATCAGCATGACAGAGAAGGTTTCAAGTTTGTGGGCAATTAAAGGGAAAACAACATGTTCTTTCTTTCTCATCTGACTTAGCAGCAGATACTTCAGCACACAACAGACAGACTCAGAATTCTTTTAGCCCCTCCAAACTAAAAACCCCCCAAAACTGCATTTAGGTAGAAAAGGATGGGATTGCTCTTGCTGACAACAGTTCACATTCAAAGCCAGCATAACATGGAACTGCACCCTAAAAGCAATATTCCACTGTCAAACTTAAATCTTATGCACCAAACTTTTAGGAAGTGTTACTTCCACAAGGTTTTCTTTAGGAAGGGAACAATTTCCTGGCACCCTAACCCTGTTTACACTTACTGATGTGCTTAAATTTAATGCTAAGTGCATTTCTCCCCACAGAATCAGAAAAGTTCTCTTTCCACAAAATAATTACATTCCACTATTTGTGATCTACAATAACAATGTGCACTTGAAGCTCTTGATTTGAGGTGTTCATGCAGAAACATAACACTGTAAAATTAATTTGTATCCAAACCAAACTTCTCAGAACACGTATGCCTTTTTGACCTCCTGCAGAGAAGTCGTTCCAAGCAATTTTCAGAAATTGCAGAAAAAGGCCCACACTGCAGCCTGCAGAGCTAGGAAGCTCTCTACAGTCAGCAGAGCTGAGCTCAGATCTGAGTACCTGCAGTCACACCACCCTGGGACTGATGCTCATCAGATTTCATGTGTCAGTTCACATTGACCACTTGGGTCAAACTTGCATTTAATTTAAAACCAAGTGTGTTTCATCCACAAGGAGCAGAACAAACTGCTCTGTATTGCTGGGTTATGGAAATACTTAAGTATGTTCAAAGTCTTGGTTTCAACATAAATACAATTCTCATTTCATCACTTTTACTTATGAAATATTACCTGTCCTAAATCTCCCTTCGGGTCTGAATTAGACAAATTGTTTTTCACTCTAGGTTTCAACTGCTGTATCATGATATGATGCCTTGGTGCACAGTTGCTGCATTGTATTCTCAAGGCAGTTGCACTAAAATAGGAAGGAGAGTTTCACATGTTTTTGTGACTCCTAGAGTTTCTTCCAGTGTCAAAAGACTGGAGGAGTGCCTCATAAATCTTAGATAGTGTTTCAGTGAAATATCAGATAGCATTACTGTACACAGGGATGGCTCCCCAGAGAGCTCTGAAAAATGATTGCATTTGCCTCTGCTGAAGTTCCCTGTGCAAACTCAACTGACAGAAACCAACACTCCTGTACTCACCAACTTCTCCAGAGAGCTCTGGAGTCAGAGGAGCAAGGAAGACACTGAAAGCTGCCAGTGCATTCCAATGGTGCATTTCTGGGAAGTGCTGGATCCAGCCTGAGAGAATGCCCAGCTCTGCTAGGGCACCACTGTCCCTTCCCAGAGCCCACTGCCAAACAGTGGCAACAGCCTCACCTTTCCAAAGCCTTGAAAACAGCCCCTAGGAGTTAATAATCTGATTTAATCAATGTAATGGTGGAAATTCTGTGATTCTACCACCTAGTGTCCTTAACTTTTACTACAACCCATGAGCCAGAGGCAGCCAGCTGAATAAACACAAGGGCACCATGGTACCATTGGCTCTGCTCTGAAGGAGGTACAAATGATGCTGTAGCAAGCCAGGCAAGCCTGCACTCTGCCCTCTCCTAGTCACAACTCAAGGCATATCAGTGCACTGACTGCAGAGTCTCAGCCTCACATCAGCAACACAGAAATGAGGAAAGCAAAAATGAATTCCAGGTATTTTTATATAGATAAAGAAATTCACTAAATAATTCTAAATGAAACTATTAAGGGTTGAAAACTTGATTAACTAATCTTTCAGAGTCATTCATTATATGAAATAAAAATTCATCATCATGATGAACAACTGTCCACTAATCAACAGGAGAAAAAATGCCAAAGAAATCAATTTAGGCTACAAATGCCATTATTTGCACCAACTTGCAAGTATTTGGAGATATTTACAAGCTTTGTTTTGAACAAATAGTTGTTTCCAACAGATAGAATGAAAATAAAAATATTTTTAAAAGGCTCCTATTCTCATACACTTCCAGCAAATGACACACTGTACAAACACAGCAGGGTGTAAACACAGTATTAGTACAAAATAAAACACACCTTGCAGACTGCACCATTCTGTACAAGTCTTCATAACAGCAAAGTTTCACTGCAGACACCTGTCCCTCTGACTTTCTTTATTAATACAGCTTTTTCATACGGACAGTTTTCACTCCAGAAGTGCAAAGGCAACTCTTCACAGCTCATTTCTTTCTTACTCCAAACTGGGTCAACCAAAAATGCCAGCATTTTGCCCCCAGTTTGAAGCACTGGCCTGCTATTTTCACTCAGCTTTGGTAAGTTGCAAGTCCAGTACTAATTTTAACAGTGTATAATTTTAACAGTGTAAATACCTAAGTGGCAAGCACAGTGCTAATTTTAACATGGTAAATAACTCTCTCACTGGATTGAGATCTCTAATACAGTTCCTTTTTGTCACTTGCCTTAATAATAAAGTGTTTCTTCTTACAGTACCCTGAGTTTTGCTCTGAACCTACCTCTTGTTTATTTTACCAGAACACTTGAAGAGCAGAATGACATCTCTTTTTATTCAGCAATTGCATCAGACCTCTGAAACACATTTTAAACACAGCTACCTACTTTGAAAAGATGACTTGTCAAAATTACTATCCAAAAGGTGCAGTAGCCAGGACACCTGATCCTGCCTGGTGCTGGTGAGCTGGGCCAGCACAGTCCCAAGGCTCAGCAGTCACGTTCACAAAGAGAGCACAGAAGCATCAGCAAGTCAGTGTTTGACTTCACAAAGTCCATCAGATAAGGTAGAGAACACACACATAATATAAAAGGAAAGCATTGGTAAATATGTCTTAAACCTCTGCCTTTTAATGTAAATGGGATGATTTAAACTGCAGGATTGTTCAGATTCAGTCACTGCCTTTAAGCCAAACATTCAGAGAAAACCAAGCTGAACCTGCTTAAGCAACACTGCCAAATTCAACTTTCTGATATTACAGTTTTTACAGACATTATGGTGATCTTAGAAAACTCAACAAGGTAAAAGAAGATTTAATCTTCAGAGGTGAAATACTGAGGAAGGGAAAAAAGGCAAGGTAAAGCTGAAAGACTGTCAAGAAACAGAGACAGAGACAAATTATCTAAGTTTTTACTGTGGGTAAAACTCTTCTTCCAACACCCTTCTAATTATTACCACTGCTTGTAAAAATATCCCTTAAATTTCCTCCCCTGGGATTTACTCTCTAAAAGGGAAAGGCACTGTTCAGACTTGTTTGCTGCCTTGTTTTAAAGGAACAGATAATGAGTCTGTTTGTCCTCCTCCAATCCAGACCAGACCTATTCCAGCTGTACAGATGGTATAACCTAAAGGTTTTTTCCACATTAACTGAATTGTGGAATATTTCAGAACATCAAACCAACAGGGCCCTGTTTTGTATTTTAAGTCTGTGAGTATCCTGGAGCAAAAGCAAGCAGCCATTCTGCAGTTTTCAGTTTCCAGGATGCTCTGACACTCAGTTGTTCTCTGGCAGAATTTCTTGTCACCTGAACTCATACATCAGTCTTTAAAAAACAAAGTAATGGAACACCCAACACCCTGCTGGATAGATTTTATTAGACTAAGGGCTATCCACATTTTAGAAGTTCAACCTGAGGTTTGGGGTTTGTCCTTTCACATCTCTAATCTACCTTACACTGAGGGCTCCCGCAGACATCCAGTGCTGCAATGAGCACCGTGGAGCTCCAATGGGAAATTGCTGCCTGCAGCAACACCCTCCATCAGCATCTGGCTGGAACAAAAGCACAGCCATCTACACCCTCCACCATATCTTTCACCAAACACAGTGTGAATGTTCATTTTTATTAAAGAGAACACTCATGGGGGGAGGGAAAACGGGAGCAGTCACCTGCTGTATGCTGCTCATGAACTGGATCATGGGCCTGATTTCATCTTTCCCTCTGCTATTTCCAGACTAGGAGACCTACCTTTACTGGTGAAGCAGTTACCTGGGTATTTTTGCTGTTTGAGAGTTTTATGTCTAGTTTTCTTTCAGTCTGGTGGATGACTGGGAATGATAAAACACTGTCTGTACACATGGGAAACAAAACCACACTAACTGAGGCTGAGAAGGTACCCAAGCTCCAAAGGACTTTGAACAAGTACAGTCTTAAAAGGCACATAAAAACAATTCTGATTTTAGAGCTCTTCAGGCAGACAATTTTTTTAGTGTACAACAAAATAATCAGACTGAGTTCTGATCTAGTAGGAACTACAGCTGTGCTTAGTTTTTTATTAAAGAGAAGAAGTGAAAGATTTGCATTAAAAAACCTACAGAGACATACACAAATCATAACTGCATCCCTAAGATATGAAATATATCCACTGAACTTCTCAATTACCAACTCAGCAGGCTGAAACTACTCAACTTATGTCTCAAGTCATAATTCAGCACAAAAACTGTACATAATAATGTCACGCTATCTGCCATGCTTTTGAAAACAGAGTCCTTAAAGAACAAAACAGGAGAACAAGTTGTTAAATGAGCTTCCTACTGACTACATCAGAAGCTCCCTTTTTAACAAAACATGCCAAAGATACACACCTTCTCCTTCCCCCACTTCAGCACGATCTGGCTTTGCTTCTTTGTGCTGTCCTTCTGCCACTTTCACAGCCACTGCTCTGCAAATGGCTCCCAGCTTCCGATCCAGGGCACGCACTCCTGCCTCCCTCGTGTACCTGTGAGAGACAATGGCTGTGCTGGGCTGCTCTCTGCAAACTGAGCTCTTCCCAATGCAAACACACAGCCACTCAAATGGGATGGGAAAGGCACCAAAACCTTGGGCAACATAGGAAAAATAATTTGGTTTTATTAGAAGAATTGTGGTTGCTGATAAAACTGTAGATTAATTACTGAGTGCAAAGACACGACTCACACCTGGGGCCAAACCTTCATGAAATGCTAAGCAATGCCCAATAGCACTGAGCTCTTCTTGGATGCATAAAAATTAAAAGGAAGAACTATTTAAAAACTTAAAATATATAGTTCCCTGGAAATTGAGGAACAGGCTGTAAGACAGTATTTTGATTTAGCCTATGAACTAAAAAGAAGCACCTGGCAGTAACACTACACAAAACAGCCAAAACACTGCTCATAAAATACTTCAATTCATTGAATCCCAATACTTTTTCCATTGGAAATGAGCTAATTTCAAGTTCAAAAGATGTTCTGATCAACACATTTGCTGTCATGTCCAACAAAAACCCCAGTTCTAAAGAATAGAAGCTATTTAAAAACCCTGTATTTTAATTTTTTAAACCTAATTCCAAATTTTAGACAAACGTATCCATCAAGTCACAAGGAAAACCAGAAGGGTAATTTCCATTTTTTTGGTATGAAAATGATAGAAATAGAACTTGGTTCTTTAAACTAAATGTTGTCTGCTGCCAAGGCCATGGCTTCACACACTGCAGCCACACCAGCCTCAGGTGTTCCCATTTATTCACAGGGCTTGGCAATTGTGTCAGCACAACTGATTGTGAGCCACACCTGCAGAGCATGAGCAAGGAACTCTACACAAAGGATGTTGTGCAGAGAAGACAAGAGCTAAGGAAAGAGCAATTCCATAAACTACCAACTGCTGAACTGCTGGAGCTATTAAAGACAATACATATTAAGATATGTTTGTATTATTACTTTATAAACTGATTTATAAAAGAAGGTGCTTCAGCTGAAAGCAATGAACATATTTACCTGGTAATTATGCCCAATGTGGTTACTTGAGGAATCTGTATTTGCTGTGGAGTCAGACCATGTTGTTCAAGTTGTTTAGGAATCAAGTGTCTATGTGCAATTTCAATTTTTTCTTCTTGTGTGTATCCTTCAAATAAAAAAAAAAAAAGGCATGTATTTATTAATGATGTTTTTGCTTAGACACTACAATAATCAAGTTTCTTATCTTTTACAATTCTACCTGATTGAATTTAACAAAAAACTTCCCCCAGCTATAATTTACAAAGCTGTTGGTACGATCCTTTCTGGTTCATGTGAACAAGAACAGAATTTTAGTGTTTCAAAGACCCCTTTCTCCATAGGAATCTTATACAGATGCATCAACCAACTGACCATTAGAATACAAACAAATCAGTGAAGGAAAATATCATTACAGAATGTATCCATGTATCACCACACACCTGGAACTGAATTTTCCTGAATGCAATGCTAAGTATTATTGTTGTGACAGAGGCCATTAACAGAGGCATCCTGCCTTGTCCCTTTTAACAACTCTGGCCACACACTCCAGATTCCTGGCAGGGTTTCCTTAAGGAGCTGCCTCTCATTTCAGCAAAAACTCCCCAAACTTGTTTAGGGACCTGCCTCTGTAATGAAAGCACTGCAGTGTTACCTGGCACTTGGATAACTTCCATTCTGTCCAGCAGAGCGGGTGGGATTGTAGCTGTAGTGTTGGCTGTAGCTATGAAAAGCACTTGGGACAGGTCAAAGGCTACGTTTAGGTAGTGATCAGTGAAACTGTGATTTTGTTCTGGATCCAAGACCTTAACAAGAGTGAACACAAAAGTGATGCAATTGTTCAATCAGAAGTAAATAAAATAAGCACATTTTTATTATGTTCCATTTGGATCTGTCAAATGTGACTTTACAGTAATAAAATATGTTATGGGTATCACGAAATCCTGGCCTTGCCTGGATTATTCTGTGACTGCATTTCACACCACATGTACAGTTCAAAAAGTCATTTCCCCATGAGCTGCTCCTGCTCTTTTCTAGAGGTGCTGCAGCATTTCTCCAGACACCAAGCACCTCCCCTAAGCTGCATCTCCATGACCTTTCACACATGGTAGAGTGGCCCTTCAAGGACTCACAGCAACCTTGGGAAAGCAGCCCATGTGGTCCCACAGGACAAGGAGAATTCTCCCAAGTAATCTCTGACTCCAATCTTCAGCTGCTGCTGGCTGCTCTTCTTACTCTAAGCTTACTTCTTACTCTCACACCAACCTGTGAGATCTCTCTGTGAGACCAAGGAGGAGAACACAATCCCAGCCTTATCTGCTGTCACTAAATCACCTGCCCCACTCATTCTGCTTTGTCCAGCTTTTTCTTCTGATGGAGGAGTACAAGTTCTTATTGCCCATGACACCCTGGGCAAGCTCTGACCCTTGGTGATCCCTGGCTTTCCCAACACAATCATTTTTCTTTTTGTCCCAAAACAATGGAGACAAAATTGAGCAAACACTGCAGAAGAAAAACAGTCTGACCAACCTCAAAAATTTACTGAACAAGTAGAACTAGGGCTTCAATAACTGTGCTGTTTACCTAATGCTTTTAGCACCACTTATGTGTGTTAATGCAACACTGGCCCAGATTTAAGATTAGGTGATAAATATTCAATATATATGTGGAACATGAGGGTACTGAGATGCTGCCTTGTAGATTTTTTAACAGTGTCACAAATGGGAAGTTCACTCTCCATAGCAAAGTACTCCTGGCTTCCATATCCCCTGTGAACCACCTTTGCTTCACATCCCCTTGAAGTACTGCCACACTCCTCCCTCCCAAATGATGATCAATGCTGCACCAACATGAATAATTCTCATGTCACAAATAATGGGACCCATGCATCTCCTGAGAAACAGCACACCACTGTCAAAATCATTTATCTGCCTACACCCAAATGAATGCACACAATCTGAATAATAGCCAAGAACAGTGCTGACAAATAAAAAACAGCAACTGACTTCTTCAATAGTTATAAAAGAAACAATTGTGAATTTTCATTACTTTTAAATTCTCCTCAGGCTTTGAAAAGTGAAAAAAAACTTTTGAAAAAAATTACTATCAGAACAAACTAGGAAAATCCTTTCTTTACAGAATGCCAGAAACACAGCTGACTTTCCTAAAAACAGAATAAATTCGGATTTTATTCTTAAGTGCTGCACATATTTAAGACCAATATTTGGAAATGTATTGCAGCTCTAATAATATACACATTCCCCTTAACAGTGAAATCTTAAAACATACTGAAACATATGCTTCAATTCTGAAACTCAGGCTGGAACTCAGTGAATGCCATTGTGCACTGGCTCTAAGGTATTCAAAAGCTTTTCTTACCCTCTTCAGCAAGCAGCTGCTGTCATTTACTGCCTTCTTTACCAATGAAGGCAAAGGCCTTGAAGTCTCCTGACAAGCCAAGTCCACTGATGAATAATTCCATTAGTCAGAGATGTGCCTTACCTCAGCCAGCCCACCAACACAGCCCTAAACACAACAACAGGCAGGGAATGCAAGCACAGCACCTACAAACTGCCTTCAAAACAAGTAGGTCTATACCAAATACTTGCCTCCCATTCAAAGTCTACTCTTGCAAATTTTTCAAAACTGATTTAAACAGCTAATCCTAATTCAACTTACCCCTTTTTTTTTACTGATAACAGTATTTCCACAGAATTCCAGTCTATCAGCTAAAGTGTTTGCATCTAATTCCAGAGCTGCTGAAAAACAATGTATTCTGACAGACCAAACTGGCATTTTGTCACATTTATTTACACGTTTCTATCTTTCTCCTCCAAGTCTGCAACTAGAAATCCCTATGAATCCTACTAAGTGCCAAGCTAGTGATTAGAATGTTATTTACAGAGATACAAAAAATATTGATGCTGTACTCACATGTAAAAAATACTATCCAATAAAGAAAAAGGAAACTGTAATCCAAACCAACTTGGATTATATCTAAAAATGTGAATTATCTGAGATTTTATACAAGGGCCAGAGTTCCTCTGGACTCATATTTCTTTGTCATGGTAACTGTTTTTTAGAATAAGATACAAACCAATGTCCTGTCTATGTATTTCAATAGATTTTCCAAAGCAAACAGAACTGTTCTTTAGTTAGGTATCTGTGCTGAAGTTCAAGTTCAAAAGTCTTCCAAGATATTCAACTAATACAAAAATATGAAATACAAAAAGAACATTCAGTGCACAAAATATCTTGGCTAATTTATGATAGATAGCTCACATGCATACAAAGGCTTCTCTGTAACAGCTTTTTATTACCACAAAATCCAGAATAAATTCCATGAACATTTAATTGCCTGGCTATGCTCCTGGTCTAATTTCCCTGCATACAATAGTCACTATCAGGCACTTGGATCCATTTCTGTTTTCTTCTGTTTTTAACAGAGGTCATCTAAATTTAGCCTAAAATATTCCTTTGTTAATGAACAGTAACTGGAAACAGGAAGATATTCTGTCTCGCTGAAGCAAGACCTCAGAAGCATTAGAAGTAAACACATATCTGGCAATTAGAAAGCACCAACTTTGCTCCCGAACTCACAGGGATGGCAATTTTCTTCCTGAGTACGTCCTGTAGTAGACAGCAAAATTTAACACACCTACACATTAAGGAAAAAAGGATGTGCCTTTCATACTTAATGATGGCACTTACCAGAGGAGCAGCAGTGTGAACAGCAAATGTGGCAGTTGGGTGACCACTGACTATTGTTTGCTCTCCAGCACAACAGCCACCTTTGCTCACTGCAGAGGGACTTTCCAACAATGTAAACCACGAGAAGCAGATGAAAATGAAGCTATTACAGCCAGACATGAACTGTCCATTAGAAGAGGTAAAGCACCTGCTTCAGGATGTTTAGCCAGCAGTAGAGGGATATAGAGATCTCGCAGGGGAGCAGCCCAGCCACGGTTAATAGAGCAATTACTTCTCCAGATGCAACTAATGGTCAATTAGCAGGGCTTACACAAAGCCTGCAGCCCAGGCAGGCAGTGGGAAGTGAACCTTATGAGCCTCAGCTGGAAAAATCCATGGCAGAAGCAGAGCTGAGTATAACTGAGAAGTGGTTTCAAAAGATGGAAACCAGTAACATCTCAAAGCAGCAACAAAGTACCCAGAATTCAAACATAGCTTATTAAACAAGTATTAATTAAATTAATTTGCCCTCACAAACAACACAATAGAAGAATACAGTTGTTCTCTACTGCAGGACAGGGAACGAAAAAAAATTATAAAAACCAGTGAAGGTTGAATAAAATTACCAATATTAATATTCAGATCTAGATTCATGATTGGAACACTCTTTCCAAGAAATGCCAAATCATTGTGTCTGTGTAGCAAACAGCCAGCTAAATAGAAAAATTTGATTTTCAGGTATTTTTATCCATGCACTGACTAGAATTAGAAAAGCTTAGTTCAAACATCTAAAAGACAACAGGAGAGATATAAACAAACTCAGAAACAGAGAGCATTACATTTTCAGCGAAGTGTAAATAAAATCCCCCAGGTGAATAGTACAAGGAAAATGCTTGTATTTATTATACTCCCCTACTTGTTTTCTTTGCACTTTGAGGCTTTTCATGCACCCTAGAAAAGTGTACTAAACACTTGAGAAATGCAGAGGCAAAGGACCATAACTGTCATTTTTAAAAGCTAAAGAAGTGAAGCCATGCTATTTTCTAGCACATTTAAATTACTACTAGTTCATGTTAACATGCAAAGATCAAAACAGAGCTCTCAAACCACAGCCTGTTCATACACTGATTTTCAAAGAACTCGTTGGCCTTGTCAAAACAGTAATTTTCCACTATCAAGCAGGAAGAAAATAATGACGTTTGTAGAAAGTCAATTGACACTTCATTTGCAGAATGTCATACAGCATCCAGATGAGCTCATGACACCTTAATTTAAGTAGCATTTTTCATATTTAAATCGCTGCATTAAGCGCTGTCAATCAAGAGTCATTAGAATGAGGCTGTAGGCAAATACTATCAGAAACACTTTCACCCCCACCTACCAAAGCTACCACACCTCACGCCTGATAACTGAGATACTTCTGGGATTATTCCCCAAGTCATTTCTGTGAAAGCGAGCCAAAAGACGTGGGTATTTTTTACTAACGCCCCTCCTTTTGACTGAAACAGGTACAGAACCATGACAGAAGCAGTGCAGCTGCAACAGTGGGAGCACGGCAGTCCCTACAGCCAGAGAGAACACAAAAGAAGGCAGGGTGTAAAACTACAGCAGTTCAACGAGTTTCTAAACATGTTCAATACTAAAACCATTCAGTGCATTAGTGCTGCATCTGCCCTGGCAGCCTCAACACTTCAGCGTAGCACAGCCCTGCTGTGCCATCCCCTCCCTCATTCTCCCCTTTGCCATCCCCTCCTTCATTCTCCCCTCGGTCATCCCCTCCCTCATTCTCTCCTTTGCCATCCCCTCCTTCATTCTCCCCTCGGTCATCCCCTCCCTCATTCTCTCCTTTGCCATCCCCTCCTTCATTCTCCCCTCGGTCATCCCCTCCCTCATTCTCTCCTTTGCCCTCCCCTCCTTCATTCTCCCCTTTGCCTCCATGCTGGCACAGGAAGATGGACACAGCCTTCTGCCCAGGAAAGGGCAATGCTTGGTCTCTTCCCCACACCTGTGGAGGTGCTCCCTCCTCTGGCCAGCGAACTGCTAGGATAAAAGCACTGAATATGCACAAGTCAGTGAAAGAAAGAATTGTTCTGGGCTATTATGTCACACTCCAGAAAATGGAAATTGGGAAGAAGGTTCTGACAACTCATTACTGCTGTCTGCTACATGATACATGAAGCTTGCAAGGTACGGATCTCAATTCATCTTCTTCATGATCACTCCAGTTTTGGCCTCCTGAAAGCCCAACTAACCCAATTAATAACATCTCAACACTTCATGGGATTTACAAAATATTCCAGCAGTATCTCATTCATCAGTCTTCAGTTTTATCTCCTGAATTTTATTTGTGTCTTTAAGCAAATCAACTTTGACAACTTTAAAACCTTTGTGATAAAATAACTAATATTTGCTTCAAAATTAGATTCATTTACATCTTAGTGTGAGTGCCAGAATTTCAGAAAAAATGCACTCATGGAAGATCTGACTCATGGAAAGCTAACACTCATCACACCATAATCAGTCAAGGAGTGGGGATCTGTGACATACATGAAAAATCTAGGTTCAGAAAGTTAATTACAACACTAATTAAAAGAAATGCCTCTAAAAGAACATACATATTATGCACTGGGTAAAAGGCTTAGCTCCAGTACAAGCTGGTACCATTGAGAGCTTCAAAAATGTATTTAAGTTGTTCCAAGAAAAAAAGGGAAAACTTGAAGTTACTGTCTAGATCCTCTACAGTTCTTTCTTAGCTAACAACATTTGAACATTACAATCAACATCTTGAAGTCCCCCAAATAAGTGATATTTAGAACCTGAATACTATTTAAATACATAAAATAGCCCAAAACCTATCCTTGTGTTCAAATACAGGTCCCTGAGATTTGTGTTACTTAGCCACTATGTAAGAGCACCTGCATTGTGCCCAAGCAACTGCCAGACACCTACCCAGGTCAGAACTCAGTAGCTGACATTCAAGTAACAAAGCCAGCACTGTCCAGTTTAATTCTTCTAAAATACAAATGAAACAATGCTTGCAGTTTAACACCTCTTACCTCGAGCAAGGCGGCTGCAGGATCCCCCTGCAAGCTCTTTGCCAGTTTATCCACCTCGTCCAAGAGGAAAACGGGATTGTTCACGCCGACAGTCTTCAGCCCATTGATGATCCTGCCCGGCATGCTGCCCACGTAGGTGCGCCTGCAAGGAACGGGGATGGGGAAAGAGGGCGGTGACACGGGCAGCAGGAGGAGCACACTGGAAACAGCACAAACAGAACTCCGTGGCAAACAGAGCAAAAAGCATTGCAACCAGTCTCGCTTGGTTTGCAAAAAGAGGTGGAACTAACTGATAAAAATATGGAATATACAACAGAGCTAATACAAGTCTTTATTGCAGCAGATGAAAATTTGAGTTCCATGGTGAACTAGTTGGACTGCCAAGATAATCATTTGCATTAAAGTGTATCCAAGCTTTACAGCTTGTGGACATTTCACATGTTCCAGTACCAGCATCCTTGTACTGCAGGAACACGCAGAAGCAGATTTGGAAACCTCATTAATAAAAACAGTTGCATAATTACAATGCTGGGATTTTGTCATCACAACAGAGTTCACACAGCATGTTACAAATGAGAGCAAAATTCCAATTATGCTGAACTGTCAATGTCAAAGCATGACAACATGCTTTAAAAAACAGCCACTAAAAATAACTGTATTTACTATGTCATTTCAATATAAAATGAAAAGCTGAACACTGCAATGAAACAAAAAATGATGAGTTTAAATTTATTCAGCAAATCAGTAAAATCTTTTTTCCACAACACACACAGAGCGCAACTCCATTTTACAGGTGTATACAACCCCTTTTTGCTGCCATTTATCACAGTCTTTTCTGCTTGGGCCACAACTACTCAAAATACTGTAATTAAGAGTAAGAAATTCTAAGAAGAAAGAGACACAGTAAGTGCTGAATTACAGTACCTAGCTCATGACCCTCACAAAGCAGACATGCAGGACAGGCCTGCTTTGCCATAGGATCTGGTTTACTACTGATCAAAATAAACAGGATGACATTTACAAAGATGAAACCAAAAACATCATGGGACTAATTTCAAAAGATACTAGAGCTGACTTTAAATATACATAAAAAAAAAAACCAAAACCCAACAAAAGCAGAACCCAAACCACACAGCAATGCTGTCAGTTCTGTGTAAACTTTTAACCACCGAGGAAACAGACTGCAGTAACTGTATTTAATTCTATATCTGAGAAAAAAATGAAAGGTTTTAAGATCTTCTAAAAAGCCAGCAATGCAAGAGAAATTCAGTTTGCCTGTTACCACCTTGCTGAGGCAGCTGCTCGAGACTGAAGCAGCAGCAGGCAATAGGTTCTCACTTCAGCGCTTTTGTGTAGTCTCAATCTGCAGCAAGGGAGCCGACTGCTCTCCCGGAGGGCTGTGCTGTGGAACATTCATTACAGATCAGGACTCTGCATGGGGAGCTATCACACAGCCAGCCCGCCTCCTCCTCCTCCATCTGCACACCCACTGCCTTGCCAAGAGAGGGAAAGCAGTCTATAAAATGCAATCAGAAAATCAGGAGACCGAATCAGAGCTGAAGTTCACAGAAGCGAATCACTTACCAGTGCAGACAAATTTATCAGTGTGGCAATTTGGGCATTTCTTTGTTTTTTGGGAGATTTGGGTTTTTTTCAGTTATGGGTTTGGGCTTTTGGTTTTGTTTGGTGGTGGTAGTTTTGTTCTTCTCTGGGTTGTTTTTACCACAAGGTGCTCACTGCACTAGAGAATAATTTTATATGCTTCAGAGACAATGCAGCCCAACTGTTTCAATACTTTCTTATGCCAGTAATAGGAAAACATAATTAGGTAAACATTAAACATTCTTTGTTCTTGCTTGCTACATTATTCTCAAGTGCATGTTTAAAAACATTACACTTTTCTGATGCATGTTTGTGCTTTTAGATATACAAAGTTTTACCTGATCCTTTTGAATCCTATAAAAATTTAAGTTATCCATGTTCCATTGAGTTTAAAACTCTATGTTCCATTGAGGTTTATAAACTAAATGAAGGCAAACAGATGCAACAGTCTAAATCCATGATACCTCTTCATTTATTAGAAATGGACAACACCTATTTTATTATACTATTAATCAAATACTTGAGATCTCCAAAGTTATTACAGAACACATCTCAACAAAAGAATCCTTGGTAAGACAGACCTCGCAGGTATTTAAATATAAAAACAGCCAGAATATATTAAAATTACAAGCAGATACGGCCATTTATCTGTCTGGCTGTTAACCTTTGCCATGAAAGACGTGAAACTAAATGCTGCTGTTTGGGAACACCATCACTGAATGTGATGTCCATATCATTATTTTTGCTAGGATTGCAAGGAGGTAAAACAATATCCTACATTAGCATTTTTGATGATATAACATAGCCTTAGTAATTTTTTTATGTAGTTTCTTTCCTTGCACTACTCCCAGAGGACAGTCAGCTTTCCCTACTCAAAACAGGAAGCACAGAGCAAGTTTCCTGCTTGTCTCACTTGTGTAGCAACACTTAAAAACATGCAACCCCTTGAGAGCTCCAGGCAGAGAAGGTCTCCAACTCAGTCATCTTTTTATAGTTTTAGATCAGTGACAAGGTACCTTTAAACAAAACACTAGAGTTGTACACAATGTCACCAGGCACTGTGTATCCTAGAAAATGCAAGAAAAACAGCTGGCAAATCTAACCTTCTCCAAGGTAAACCTGGAAAGCACAGGAACTGGAACCCCTAAAGCAGTGCTAGTATTACGGAAAGAAAGAAACAGGACTCACTTTCTTCATAGTGATCTTAAGACAAATGGTTTTAAATCGTTTTTAACTGCAGGGGTAGAAAAGGATAATAAAGTTAATGTCATTGTTTCTGAATGTGCTTGCAACAAGGTCACAGCTTTTTTTGTTTTACATTTTTCTTTCAAGGCCAGAGGCTGCATCCACTCAAGGGCTTTACAAATCTATCTCTGCTTTGTACTTGTCTAAACAAAGCTCATTCCTCTCATGGGTGAAGCTGTCTGCAGTTTGTTTTTTTCTGGTGCAACAAGACCTGTGCAGGGAATCTCTACCAGCACAGCTGTCCTGGAGAGGAATCCCACCTCTCCTCAAACAGGTGCACCTGAACAAATTTCAGCAAAGGCTTGAGCCAGAAGTGAACTGTCCCAATGCTTGAAAGTGCAAAGCCATGGTAATACAGGAAGGAGTGCTTCACATGAAGGTGAGAAAGAAGAGCTTCACACTTACCTCACTAACACCACTATAAATAAATGGCACAGTTACATCTTTCCATATCAGAAATAGAAAAACACACAACAGAGAAGATCATACAGTTCCTTTGTGACACAAAATATCAATAGTGAGGAGATTTTAAATGCAATGAGCTTCTTGGAAAAAAGTTTTAAGCCACCCTTCAGAGTGGTTTGTGGGTTTTCTTTTTTGTTTTGTTTTTTTAATACAAGTAAACAACAAATGTAAACCAAGACACTTTAACTTTTGGTATAGATGAGTGGTAAATGCAGATAACAGCTGAAGGATTTCTGAAAAAGGAGTTCTGGTTTTGTACCAAGAGGATGATTTTGTTTTGGCAATGCAGAACAATACTTGCTACTCTTCACCCAGTCAGTGAAGGATTCCCAAGCCCCAGGTGCAGGCACATGATCCCCAGTGAAATGGCCAAAGCTGGGTGTTTCCAATTGCCCTATTCACACACCAGGTGGGACAGCACAGTTATTGAAACAGCCCTCCCCACCCTGCTGCTCTCCAAGAGCTGCCTGCTGCAACTCTCAGTCTGCACCTTTCCCTCAAGTGGCCCAAGTGAATGCTATTTCAGGCACTGTTTGCTTGCAAGGCAAACTGAAACAGCTCCCTTTGAATATTTTAGTGCATTCAGTACATTTTTCTACATGTTCAGTCCATCAGCAGGCACATACAGTACTGTTCTCCTACAATGTTAATGGACTTCTTCAACTCAAGCCCCAAAGCCTAATAAGGAGCTTTTAGGAGAAAAGCAATGTGTTCTAAGGTGCAGTATTAGAAAATCAGCCTACTCAACAGTGAAACTCAGAAAACAACAGTCTGTGTCTCCTCCACTTCTAGACAACCTGCCTCTGACTGCCACCAGATGCACAACACGAATTCACTTCACTAGGAATAACTTGAAGGATTCATTCACACAAAAGGCCATTACAGAGTTCAACAGAAAAGCTGTACTTCCAATCTGATTAAATCTTATTCTGAGAAGCAGGCAAGCAAACCAAAGCAGAATTTAAAATCCAGTATGCAACAAGTGGGTTTCATTTTAGCTACAAAAAACTTGAAAAAGCAGTTGGTTACAAAGGACTCATGGTACCAACTGCTCTAAAGTTCATTTTTAACCTATATATTTGCTTGTTGAACAGTACCCACACAATATTCTTGCTAATTTTAGATTACATTTTCCTTCGCTGGTGAAAAATATTATTCTTATCAAATATTTCCCATCATCTAATTTCAAATAAATTTTAATATGAAATTTATAATGGTTAGGCTCTAACGTGAATTAATAACTCAATGTCCCTAAAAATGTGTGACAGCCACAAATACCTGAATTTAAAAGCTTTTCAGAGGTTCTCTCATATGACCCTTTAGGAGGTCTAAGCACAAGACAGGAAGTTTGACTTTTGTTTATAATGTCAAGCTCAAGATGTGGTTTCCCTGTTACAAAGGCTTGAGTCCTGCTCTGCTCCGGAAAAGTTACTGCCCATACTGCTGAGTATTCCACAGCCTCTAGTGGCTTCACTTCGAATAGCACACGTTGTTGAGTCACATTTTAAGCTGTTTTTAGGACATTCTATTTTAGGTGGATTCTACTGAGAGTAGCTGCATAGGCACTGGGCAAAATTAACTGCTAGATGGTATCAAAAAAATAACTGATAGCTTTAATTCACAATGTTCACCTACTGTTGTAAGGAGAAATTTTATTCAATAATATGACTCAAAAGAAAACCTGACTAAAATTCATTATTCCAGATTTCCTACACTGCATGCAATAAGCATAAAATATGTTTAATAGAAACAAAAATGCTGCACTGATGCTTGGCAGTTACCTATCTGTACTGCCCATTCATTAGGCTTCCAGTTGCAAGGACTGAGGAATGGACTAACAGAAATTTAAAAGATTAAGTAGTAGATACATAAAGCCCAACATCAAAAACAGTCCCAAGGAATATCATCAAAGAAATCTTCTTTGAAACCTGGCAGCTTAAGTGTTCTTGCAAAAATCTCCTTTTAAAATAGGAAAACAGTGCACAAACAAGTTCATGTATCGTTTCTCCTTGCATTTTAACAGCAAACATGGTTATGAAGGAATGTATTGCTACCATAGGTTATACGGCATAATTAAATCTTTACATCCCTCTTAAAAAGTATAAAAATCAAGACTTTGCATTAGACTTTCTACAGAATTTTACTTCAAAGTGCTAAAATGACTGAAGATTAAATTCATTTCCTATGACAAAAAAGGGCAGCAGCTGAAGGAGAGAATAGAGGCTGTACCTCAACACTAAACATCCATTCCGATTTAAATTATCTCCCAAGTATCACCACTGAATACCAATGAAAATCAATTAATACCTACCATTGTTTCAAAGAAGCAAAATTTCTCTGTACTGGCTGAACAGTGAAAATAATCAATACACTCTGCAGAGAAAAAACTGCAATTAGAAGAAGAGGAAGTAATTACCTGTGGCCTCGAATATCAGACTGATCACAGACTCCTCCTAAAGCGATTCTGTGGAATTCTCGACCCAAAGTCTTTGCAATTGATCTGCCAACACTGGTTTTACCAACTCCTGGGGGCCCCACAAAACAAAGAATGGGTCCCTTGAGGTTGTTTTTAAGCTGTCGCACAGCCAAGTACTCCAAAACTCTCTTTTTCAACTTCTCCATGGCATAATGGTCATTATCCAAAACAATCCGAGCTGCCCGGATTTCCAGACGATCTGGCATCAACGACAGCACAGAGAGAGCACATTTACCTTACACAGGGAAACAACTCATCCTACAGCAGAAACAAACACCTTCATCAGGGCAATCCCCCCAACACACACACACACTTCAGACAATGCTTTTCTAAAACTAAGGTATTTTAATTCTTCTTTAATTAGGAAATTAGACCTAAACTAGACAGATTATAGTACTGATAATGACACAGTACTTATAATGACATCCAAGGCTAAAATAATCATAATTTTCTATTTCTATATTCATGTGTGTTTTTATTCACTGTAGCTACAAAGTTCAAAACAGCAATCACATGAATCACACTCACAAACTTTGCTTTAAAGTAAAAACACCAAACTTCACATGACATGGAGTAATTTTAAAAGATCAAAGAGCAACTTCCACCAAAAAAACATTCTGCTAGGACATGACTGTCAATAAACATTTTAATCATTTGGGGATTCTTTGAATAATACTGCAAAGTACCTGTAGGCAGATCTATAGAATTTAATGATTAAAGAAAATATTTACAGGAAGATGTGTAAACAGCCAGGACTCTATTTCAAACCAGCAACAGCTCTTCACTACAAATACCAGCAGAAGGGTAGAGGTGGACCAGGCAGGTGTGCTAAGTCCACCCTGTGGAAATCCATTCTGCCCACTTAACCTACTTGTGCTGGTCAGTAGGAGATGTCTGTGGGTCGTGTTTGCTTTCCTGCTCTTCCCTCACTCTCCATTTTGCACACCATGTTTGCACTAACAGTATCACCCTCTGCTCACAACCCCAAAGACTATGGTACAAAGTGGACATGAGACTCAGCTTTACTACTGCACCCTGAGTTGTAATTACTAAAATTAATTGTACTTGTGCCTTTCTGTCCTTTTGTTCCTTACCAAACTTGCTTATGATAAACCAGAATCTTCTTCAGAAAGATTGATGTTACAGAAATGTCCAAAGGGGTTTTTATTTGCACATAAATATAATTAGATGCTCATTTCTTTTTTACTTTTGATACACACTGGCACAAACTGTAATTAGTAACACCTTCATTTTTTAATGTAACTATTCCTAATACTTTTTAAAGTCACATTCTTAGATGTACAACTGAGCTACACAGGCTGTTCAGTGTACAGCTCTCACTGAAGTCTAATGGTTTACCTGGCTTACAGTAACATATCAGTGATGTTTTTACAAGACAGAACTAACACTAAACAGTGTTTAATTATAGTTACTTGTCCCAAAACGTTTGTGCAAGTCTCCACTAATAAAAGGATTTACCTTTTGTACTCTTGTTCCATGGCAATTCCACCATCAGTTCCAAGTAATTTCTTGTCAAAGCATATTCTGGCATTGACTGAGGCATCTTCTTTAATCTGGAAATACAAGTATGGAATTCAAAAGGCCAACTAGAAATTAAATGTAAAGAAAGCTTCTACTGCACCACAAGGCAGCAATTGCTGCCTGAGGTTTAAAATAATTTCAAAAACACAACCAGCACAAACAAGAAAAGGTGTGCAAGATTTGTTTAAAATTTTAAAAGGAACCACCATTTAAAAGTCTCCTACCTTTTTATTTCTTTAAGACAAACTTTAAGAGCTTGTTCTGACATACTGGATGTTCTAATCTTTTTTTCTAGCATGACAACATCATCATGATCTTCTTCTTCCTCTTCATCTTCTGTAATGCTTCCATGACTGATTCTTCTATTAGGACGAATAGCTACAACCTGTGCAAAGGAAAACAAACCACCGAATTGCACCAGGTCTTGGTTTTTAAGTAAGCTGTGTACTTTGGTTCTGAATGAAAATCATGGCAAAAACAGGTAAGGTGCACAGAAAAACTCAGAATGTTTTAACTCCAGAAATTAACTTCCAAAAGTGTTATTGGTGCTACTTTAAAACGTTCCAGTTCTTCATATGTTTCCTACGTGAGTCTACCATGTATCCTAAACTAGCAAACAGCACAAAACAAGAACAAAAGTGAAAGGAGCTATCTGTGAGATTTCAAGCACTGCAGCCCATCATATTAAACAGAATAAACTTAATCTTTACAAAATGGGTAAATCTCTCTTACCTTTTTTCATTTCTCAATGACTTCCTATTTACTAAACTACATAAGTGCAGTTAGATGCAGCAAAAGTGAACAAGCCCCATTTTACAACACCCATTCTTTATCTGTAGTTTAAAAGCTGCCATTCATTTGCAATGCCATTAGTAAAAGATACACCTTTCACTGCACAGGTCAGAAGTCACTGTGTGCACAGCATGCATGTGAACTGACTCTTCAGAACAATCTGAGCATTCATTCAATGTCACAAAGTGCTCAGATTAAAATAAAAATGAAATTTAAAAAAATTAAAATAAAAGCCTAGGCAGTTTTTAAAAAATATTTTGTCTTTTGCTTATCTACACAGCCAAAGTTGCCAGCTGGGTGTTCTCTGCAGCTCCACACTATGAACACACACTATGGCTGTATGTTAAAAATACACAGATTAAAATCATGCATTCATTAACCTGTTTAAAAAGTCCATCTTAGAACTTACTTAAGCATCCCAAATTTAAAACTCCATACCCTTTTATCATCATCCTGCTTGGACTTCCTTGTTTTCTGAAGCAGCTTCAGGCCTTCAATCTGTCTAACAAGCAATGGTATGGTCATCTTGAACCGTTCTTCCAGCCTAACAGCATCTAAAATCTAAGAGCAAGGAGCTGTGAGCAGCCAAGTTCACACTGATGAATCCTCACTCTGGGGGAAGGGAACATGGAAATACTGCTACTGTCTTTGGCCAGAGGTATAAAACAGATGGATTTAGGAAAAGAGGCAGCAAGAAAAGCAAGGAGAATACAGTACACAAACTCTAGCCTCAAGGGTCTGGACGCCTGAACTACACTTCCAACTAGAGAAAAAGTATCTTATCCTGTCTAGTTTAACGTATCTTAACATTTCAGTTGCGTTTTCTGTGGCAAACATCTATCAACATTCTGTTTTTCAGTTACTGAGCCTCAGGAGAAAGTTGAGAAAAGTTACAGCATCATGTCCTTGGGTAACCCAGGGAAAAAAATATCACCTTGTGCTTTAAGGTTTTTGTTCAGACATTTTTTTGTTTATTTCATCTTTTTAAAATCTTCCACATAATTCCATTTGCATATTAAATGAAGTTATTATGTGGAAACGGGTAAAATTCTGTTCCTCTGTATTTTCACAGCTTCCATCAGCTGCTCTTTTCTTTAGAGCTTCTAATAAAAAAAAAGTGACAGACTAATAACGAATGTACCTTCCTCTAGCAGGATATTCAGCTATAATACACACCTTCCCTTCCAATTACTGCATTAAGTGGTGCTTTCAAAGCACTTGTGGTGCTTTGAAAGAACCTAACACGCTTTCAACTCCAGGTGCAGCATAAGCAGTCACAGAAGAAAAGAAACAACTTCCAAAACACATTAAATCAACAAATATAGAAATCAGACATAATAAAAACCAAGCCATAAAGATCATTTTTACATAGATTTACTTTGACATATGATAGAAGTTTAACCAGTCTCAGGATTTAAAGAAACACAGACTTCAAAATGTTTTAAAAAATATTTTAAAAAACAATTCTGAAGTTATTAGTATTAAGATACATATAATGATCAGTCAGCTGTGATAAGTAAGCGACGTTTCAACACAACTTGAAAGAAAATTTATCATCTTTACTATGGGAAGTCCATGCTCTACTCATTGTTTAATAAAACGAGCCCTTTCAAGATTTCCCAACTAGATCTACTTACCTTAGGCAAGTTCTGACCTATGCATATATAAACATTTTAAACCACAGCATCAAACCTTGCAAGCACTCATGCTCAGCTGTAACACAAATCCCTGCTGGCATAATGTTTTCACTGTACAGTCACAAGTGGAAGCAATTCCAAAATTCTCTAAAAGTGACTGACTTTAAGAAGACAGCAACACCTAACTACCACAAGAGCCACTGAAGAACAGGATACCTGCAGCTTCTCTTGGTTGGTAGTTCGGATGATAGAGGTCAGGATATCTGGCAGAGCTTCTCTAGGCAGATTGTCCAGGAGGCGCCGGAGCTTTGCGACTGCAGGCACTGACATATCCAGCATCTCAACCAGCTGCAACACACAAGGAACAACACTAATGGCTCCTGTGTTGCTTTTGGAGGGATCTCAGGGGCTCTCTTGACCTAAACAGGATTGTATCTTTCAGTGTGAAGCATGTCAAGGTACTTTGTCAAAAAGCTACTGAAATTCACAAGAAGTTCACAGCTGAGGCACTAACTCAGCACAGAGCACCAAGACTTTGAGTGTTCTGCTTGTTTGAGAAGTTCAAAAATGTCATGATTGTTTGCAGCATCTTTTTCAATGCATACATCTCCTATTTTCCCCACATACCCAAATTAAAAACTTCCTCAGGACCCTTTTTCAATACATCCTTTAAATTCCAATTCATTAGACTTCCATTGCACATATTTTCTTACATCTCTGCAAAATTCTAGAAAAATTAATCAAATCTTTCACTACAATGTATTTATACTGTTGCTGTATATGAAACACCAACCTGTCATACCACCAACACAAGCAGTTGCACAAGACTCAGCTGCAATGAGCTGTGCAGACACCCTGGAACTTGGCATAGAAACCTCAAGCTATAAGAGCAAGTTATTTTGTAACAAAAATACTGAAACTCTACTAGTTGCTGAAAAAGATAGGAACTGGAGAAACAGAAGGGCAGATAAAAAACACACAAAGAGCCTAAGTGTACACACACGTTATATGATACACAAGAATAAAACAAATTACCTGTACTGCATACTTGTAGAATTGTTCTGACAGTTCTCCAAGCTCCTCCTCAGATTTATGGCCATTAGTGAACTGCTCAAGTCGATCTAACTGCTGCACTTCAGCAATGGGATAGGGCTTCTCCTTCAGCAGCTGCAGGATCTGGAATCGGCAGAGGCCTGTCACCAGCAACGTGTAATGGGGCTTGGGCCAGTTGCTACCAACCACCTGAACTGCCAAGGCAGCAGTGCCAATCCTAAAAACAAATCAAATCCTCGTATTATGTCACCTTCCACAGAACATGTTGTGTGCTCCGTATCGGAAGCCGTCAAGCTCTACGTCGCAAGACCCTGCTGGGTCATAGCTCTATAGTGAAATGAAATCAAATTATCCAATTTCCTTTGTAACACGGATCACAAAACCAAACCCTAAAACCTGAACACGAACGAGTTAACTGAAAAACTAGGGTACTGTAATACAGTAATTTAGAAAGATATGTAATTTCTTCATAATAATGGATCTCGCTGTGGACAGGGACACTGACATTTCTGCCTAAACATCACTGGGAAATGGCAGCGTTTGTAAATTACGGTTCTTTATTGAAATTCCCGGTCTTGTACCGAATTAATGTTTTAGATCACCGTACTTATTTAAGCAGATTTACAACAGAAGTTATTTTCTTGCAACATCTTACTAAGTCCACTGATACGATAAAGTTTGGAGAGTAAGGGTTACAGCATGTTAGTTTTACCACACAGAAACACAATTTGTTTTCATTTTATGTGAACTAAGTCAATATCCGTGTTACCTATTAGGTGCAAAATGCCATGGTTAACAGCTGCGACAGCCCTAGATCTGCGTTCTTTCGTCTTATTTTGCTCCTCTACCTTAGCCTGTTTTCAAACTTCCTCTCCGGCCGCCGTCCAGCCCGTCCCCGGCACCTCGCCCGCTGGGCCGGTGCTGCAAACAGGGTTCTCGGAGGGCAGAGGCGTTTCCCGAGGGCGGCCGAGCCGCACGGCCCCGCGGGGTGACCCCAGGGCGAGCCCCGGCCGGGCANCGGCCGCGCCGCACCTGGCCCGGCCCCGGCCCCGGCCCCGAATCGCCCCCGCCGCGCCCGAGGCGCTCCTGCCGCTCCTTCCGCCGCTTCCAGGACCTCTCGGGTCCGGTCTCCTTGCAAACGGCGAGCGGGGCCGGTTCCCCGTGAGTCCCTCGGAGGCCGCTCGGCCGCCGGCAGGTGTCAGGCTGGCACTGGCAATGGGCGCGGGCAGCGAGCTGTGAAGGAGTGCTAAAGGCTCCTACGTTGGACACGGAGTGTGTAACAATCCTGTCGTTTGTTAAAGGGGACGGTTACGAAGTGAAATCCCTTTTTTTGTTGATTTTTACACGAATCTGCTGTCCTAAGTCCGTGCTCCGGGTCAAAGGGCTCAGCATCCTGTTTGACAGTCACAGAGTCGCTGGGGCGGGCCGGAGCTCCGGAGGCCAGGCAGGGCCACCCGGCGCAGGTGCCGCAGGAACGCGCCCAGCTGGGTTAGAAATGTCTCCGGAGAGGGCGGCTGCGCGCCCTCCCTGGGCAGCCGTCCCAGGGCCCTGCCGCCCTCCCCGGGCAGCGGATGTTCCTCGTGTTGAGGAAGCGCGGGGAGCACCGGTGTCCTTCCTTCCACGTGCTCCTGGCAGCCCCAAAGCGGAGGGAGCAGATTGCGGACCGACATTTCTCTGCGCGGCCCGCAAGGGCTGCGAGGAGCAAAGCCCATCTGGTGCTCCCCGTTCCCAGCCCGTTCCCAGCCCATTCCCAGCCCGGCTGCCTCCGGAGGCCTCGCTCACACCCTGGGAATTCCAATTCCACAGTGATGTTCAGCAGCCCTGGAGACACCAGCCAGGGCACAGCTCACTAGGACAGGGAGCCAAAACAGCCTGCCCAGGTGAAAGGGCTCCTATGGAGACTTCAGATGAAAAACCTCCTTTTAGAAACGTCCCTTTTTATTTTTTTTCCCTTTGGTGAAATGAGGTGCAATACAAAAATTGCATAACACAGTGAACTACGTTAGCCAAACTCTTGTTAATCACTGACTTGCAGGATTCCTGTTGAACAAAGGTAATCCTGCACAGAGGGGAAATCACAGTAGCAACAAACTGACAATTTGAAAGGCCAAAGGATAGTTGCAGTAAAAACTTTACTTTAATCATGTGGTTTATTAAAGCCTTCATCTGCTGGCTTACTGGAAAATGCAACGTAATAGGATATATGGAAATACCAACAATATATTTAAATGCAAGAAGTTATTACAACTGAGAAAAATATCTTCTAAAGCTACCACTTCAAGTACTTTAGAAAGAAGCTGGAATTTAATATACTATTCAACATGACATTTAGAAAACATTAATATAAAAGGGCACATAACACATGTGGAAAGTGTTTTGTGAATTTCCCAATGTTAAATATAATTATTCTGTAAACATATTAAAAACATATTAAAAATGTTTAAGCATCTCTAACTTTGGAATGTGAACACAAACCAAACCTAAAGGTTAAATATTTGCTCATCACGTTTATTGATTAATTTTCTCAGTTTGAGTATTTTGATTAAAAAGAATCTACAAATGGCATCATGTTTATTCTGCAGACTACCATTTTTTACATCTTTCAGAGATGACTAGTATCTGCGGTCTTTAACAACAATTTCTTAATTAATTCTACAGCTGTATCAAAAAATCTCAATGATTATAATTCCTTTAAAGTTCCTTTCAGTTTCTCCTTAATACCCTGGGCTGTATTTTACTGCGTGTACTAAGCAACACTAGAGGGTCACATCCTGATTATGATGTCTAGATAGTACTGCATCCCCCAAACTGTGTTTTGCTTAAATACCAACAGATCACATTTGAGCAAGAGCCTTTCAGAATGTTTTTCTAGACTAGCTGAACATTTCTTGACACCTGGAGAAAGCTCTCTAGCAGTAAGTATTAAGATGTGCCTCCAATTTGGGGAATTTAAGATTAAAAGGGACAATTGCCAGACAATGGTCTGACCTCCTCTAAATCTCACCAGCAACTTCTGCATCAAGTCCACAGTTTTTGACTTACACTGTATCTCAAAGACATTCAGCCTTGGTTTAAAGTGACTGCAAGAGAGCATCTACCACCTCTATGCATGTGCTGTTCAGGAGTTGATTACCTGATTAAAATTTGCACCTTGCAAATGTTACTTCCAGAGACTGGCTTCTGTTGTATCCAACAGACTGAAGAGTTGCTTACTACAATAAAAATCATTCCTCAGTAACCACGACCAGTGCTCCATGATGGAGTCATGGCTTAACTTTGAGCTCCTCTTTCTCATTTTTAAAATAAACTCTCATCGTCCTTAGAATGTGGGTAGCCTATAACTCCAGTACTCATCTTGCAAATGCCATCTGAAGGGGTAATTCCCTCTTTGTGTTTCCACTCAATATTCCCTTCCTGTGAAATCAAGTGTGAAGTTTGTTTGGGTACAGCACCCTTCACACAGCTCAGGCAGTCCTGCTTTGGCCTGGCTGCAGGAGATGGGTGTCAGTGCAATGGGGTAAAGACAGGAACACTCTACCAGGTGGTGTAGTGCACCTGTGCTCCCCATGTCATAAATCTGTGTCCTGCAGAGTCCCCTGCTTCCACTCTCTGAAGCCGGACTGACACAACAACTGGGCCTCACAGAACTTTCCTGGAGGGAACAGCTGGGCTCTGGCTTTGGTCCCAGTTAAGCATGGAAGTAGTGCAATTCTTTTCACGTGCTTCAGGGACTGACAGGATGCTCTTCCTGAGCTCCTTGGGAGATCATACTAATGATTTTGCAATAATGATCTTCTCAAGACATATTTCTTTAAAAAGTACTGCAATTCACAGATATCTGTATTTTGTACCTGTAAAACTCATAATTTTTCCTCTCCCTCCACCTCTGCACTATTTCTTCTGTTTACACAAATGTGAGAAAGTTCAGTATTTCCAGAAAACACGAGCAAGCTACCTCACAATGAAGACTTGAGGGTAATGTCTGAGATTAAAGCTCAGTAATTTTCTCCTAAGATGTGCACACACTTCTCTTCTGCCCCCTCACTGACACTCTTCAAAGCTCTCAAGCCCTCTGCAGCTATTTTATAAAACAAGACTCTCAGTCTGTCATCAGACTTTCCCTTTCTCATAGTGCTTCTATTTCACACTTACAGGTTGTTTGATGCAGTGATGTTCTTTAGGAACTATTTCTCTCCAGTCTCGACTGCTACATCTATAAACGAAAGAGAAAAAAGTTTTCCCATTTTCTTTTCAAATTCTCTCTCTACTGTGTGAAAATTTAAGAGCCTCTCTTAACAATTACATAATCTGTCTCCAAATCCAACAAAACACTTATTCTTAAAGATCCTGTGAAAAGATGCTTTGAATTGACTCAAGGTTTGTTTCTATACATCTATAATTTGAGACATCCAATAAGGAATATACCAGCCTGGTGCAATATAAAGAATTAGCTGTCAGGATTTTGCAATGCCTGTGATGATAAAACATATTTTGTGTCCTCTGAGGTGAGAGATTATGTGGATGCATGGTCTATGCACAGATGGACTTCATAACTTGTCTGTTCATTAGATTATTTTCCTCAATAATATTTCCTCCAACCCAGATGCTTCCTACCATCTTGGCATGCATCACAAAGACCTCAAAAATCTTTAAAATACCATAATTAGGAGGGAGATTTATGTAAAGCTATTGAAAGGATGTCATAATATAACTGAACTGCATTTTAAATTGCATTTATTTTAAAGTTCACTTTTTCTACTCACTGTATGGTTGAAGTAGAAATTTAAAAATCTGGGGGGTTTATGCAATCTTTGTTATCATTTGTATCCTCATTCATTCTTTCTTTGCACAAAAGAATTTGATTTTTCTCAGACCCTGATTGATTAAAAAGCTCCCAGTTGGTTATGTAAGAAGAGCACATGGAACACATGCCAGGAGTTGCTGGCAGCACATTGCTGACTAACAGAGTGAGAGACCTTTCAGACATTTCTGGAGCTCTGTGTAGGATTCTTTATAGCAACTATAAAATGTGTTTTAGGAGTAAGTGCTATCAACTTCACCAGAGCAGCTGAACTTAAAGGTTTCATCTTTTATTCAAAAGTATGAGTGAACTCCAAGAAAGGGACAGGGGGAGGTACACTGGAAAAGGAATTCAAAATTACTGTTAAAATTTGAAATTTGAGCTAGAATAGCATGGGGCAGAGAGAGATGTCACCTGCATTGCCTAACCAGACATGGGTTTCACACCACATACAGGCATACCACAAAAAAATAAGGATTCAGAAGAACTCCTGAAGGACAGGAAATATCCATGGGAAATTAAAGAAATGCCATCAGTAGAGCTGTGCTGATGAGGATACAGCTGAAGGAATTGAAAGAGAATTTCACTCAAATTTAGTTTTGCTGCACACAGTACCATACTACCTGGAATTTTTTTTCCTCTTTAATCTGCATACTGCCAAATCAGCCTTTTTAGAGAACTGCAAGTAAGAGATAAAAATGTTTCCTTAGTATAATGCAACTGAATGAAAGAGCTGAAAAGGCTACATTTGAGCTCACATGTATTTAATAAGGTTTTGTAAGCTTAACCCACTTTTTTTTAACCTCATAAAGTGGAAAAAACTTTGGATTGTACCTAAGGGAAGTAAGCTTTCTCCTGAAAACAAGAACATTGCCACCAAAGAAGAGAAATGTGGAAAATAGTGGAGTTATTGCTGCAGCTTATTGAAATAAATACTCTTCCAAGTCAAACTCAATCATACTTGTAGTCAAGATTTTAGTGAAGCAACACTTTGAAGGAGCTGCAGAATCACATTTTTATGTCCCTCTTACCCAAGGGAGCATTTTCTTTCCCATTGTTCAAATGAAATTTGCTGACTGCCACCTAAAAATTGCATGTAAAAGTTCTGAAGTAATTTTAGGCTTTGACCTTACAAAGTCCACACAGACTGTGGGACAGAGCCCAGAATTATCCATAGACGTAAGTGAAGTTTGGGAATGAACAGGAGTTTTGTTTTTTCTGGATAGACTGCCTGGCCTGAATTTAGTTACTCTTCTGTGTTTCCAACAGTTTGAGAGGATATTAACTGCACACTGTAGGTCAATCAACTCAAGAATGTTTTCCTACCTGATCCCTTTCAATTCTGCAGGACAGTGATTCCCTACATGAAGCATGACCTACTCTGCTTTCAGTTACTCAACCAGACTTTATCAATGTTATTCAATTGTTCAGAGGCAAAACCCTTAAAAATTGAAATTAATAGAAGCAGTTACCTATCTCTGAATTAGCAAAATAATCCTTCTCATTCTTTGCTGTTGTATCTGCACTCTGCCATTTGGCAGGGACTGTGCTACATGGACCCCAATCCTTCAGTGCCAGTTGTGACCATGATCCAAATGGAATGGAGTCATTAACCAAAATGCTACCCATCATTTCATCTTTGAAAATCATTTTAAGCTGCCAAATATTATAAATATTGTTCTAGCCACTGCATTGATTTACAGCCACTGGGTAATCATAACTGTGTACTCCCTGAGGATGTTCCAGGAAATTATATACTAGAACCAATTTCCTCTCTAATATAGTTGTGGAAATTCAGGTCAGGTAGCCACTGACCTTGTTGCCTGAAATTCTGAAATCTCCACAGCACAAACGTACCATGTGTACATGGCAACAACATTGCTACTTCATGCTCTTCCTCTAATGTACATGAGTTAAACCCACCTTATTTTTTATAGAAATTATTGTATTAGCTAAGCACAACAACATCCACAGTTCTCCATTTTTCCTGTTTGCCCTCTTGTAGATTATAATAGAGAAAATATGAAACCTGGCAGATATAGGTACATTTATTTTTACCTATTTCCTCTTTGTAAAACTTTCATGTATACATAACAGACAAACTTATTTTATAAACATATTGTAAAAACTAAAAATGCTTATCAGTTTCAAAAAACCCTGTGAGTCTTGCCAAAAACTGTTGTAAATAAGAACATGCAGAAAAGAAAGACAAGACTCTCAGAAATTATAGAGTATATATTAAATAGCTGAGAATTTTTTTTGTGATTTACAAATATGAGATTTATTAAGTCACTGTGATGTACATAATTTTCTTAAACTGGACTGACATTGTAGCTTCATGATGAGGCATGAAGGGTAGAGCACACTTCAGAACTGGGCTCAGTAAAGAATCTTCCATTTAATTAGCAGTGTCTCTGACAAGACATGTTACCAAAATTATCTCTGTCTGTAATTCAGTCACTCATTTTGGGATTATTTCTTCAGGATAGGAAGAACATACAATCCTGAATGCATGTCAAAATGGACTACAAATTAAGAGATGAAAAAAATAACCTTGAATTCCCCATATCTCTGCATAAATCTTGACATTTTACTCCACTTCGTTCTCCTCAGAGTCATTTGCTTTTATGGCCTCTTTTGCCAGAGAGACAAACAACCTCTGCTGATTTATCTAGTCACCTCTGGAAAACATTAATATTGATAGAGTGAAAACATGTCAAGCCAGTTCCTTTTCACATAAGGGATTTTTCTCTGAATTATGGAAATGTAGAACAGGAGAAATAAAAACGCTGTTTATTTATGTGCTGTTTAGGAAGGGAGGAGCACATTTTCTGTCAATTGCACTCGAGAAAGCCCAGTAGGTTTGATTCTGGCATGCAAATACTAATGGCAGCAATGGCTTTGTTCTCATCCATGAATTCAGTGCAGAGCAGAATAAATGGCTGTGCCATTCACATTCCAGAGGAACCTGTGCCACTGCTGCAAGAGGCAGAGCAGGGAGAACTCTCACCCAGCACTGCCTGCTCTGCAGCTGCCACACACATGAAAATGTCTAATAATGCCTAATAATGGACTTCTGATTATCTTTCTTTTAATTTGGAGACAAATTAGTATCTCTTTTTGCTACCAAACTCTTGTTTGTTGGTTGGAGGCTTTTTTACAAAATCTTTAGAATGTATATTTGATTATTTTAAAAGTAGTTTCCACATAGAAACAAATGGAAAGCCTGACTGCTTTACTGCAAATGCAGGGAGTATTTAGCCTTATCTGTTTCAACATAAGTATTTATAAATAATATATAATAATACCTACACTACATTAATGAATATAGTTCCAATATGAATCAAAATGTTCAACAGTAGGTGGCACATGTATTATATGCAGTGTGAGTACTTCACCCTCTTTCTTTCTTGTTTAATCCCACAGTGGGTTTAAAAACATTCACAGCACATGTGGTGAAAAGAAAATATCTGACATAATTGAAGGGGATAATTATTTTTAATTCTGAATTGCTACATTTAAGAAGAACAGAAGAAACAGCAAGCAAGCTTTTCAGGAAATATTAAGCTATACAAAATCATCTGGCAAAACATGGTGACAGCAGATACGTTACAAATGCATAATTTAAAAATTAACAGAACTTACATGTTTTGATTCTTTCTAGCCTCATTTTTTGTTAGATTGGCTATTTCAAATAGGTAGCTGTGCTAGGCTGATTATAATCTCAGCCTCCACAATTTCAAGCGGAATAGAATCTTCACATGGGAACAAAAATGAGGCCAGAAATAAAAGGTAATAAAAATCAGGTCCCATGAAAACTAACGGGAAAAAAAAAACAAAACCCAAAAAACCCCAGACTTTTCCTATTTCCTATAGATATATTTTAGCTGGGAAACTGAGGTCTCAGGATGGGATATTCGAATATCTTTTGGTACCAGAAAGTCTCAGAGCTGCTTCACCAAAAAAGAGCTCACATTTATTTATTGCATACTCAGTATTGTGCCTGTTGCATCAAGGGCTTTGCTCAAATGTGCCTGGGATGTCTAGTCTATTCCATGAAAAAGAAATGGGTTCAGACATGCTGGACTTCTCGGTTTCAAGAGCACTTTGGAAGAAAGTGACAAGAGGCAGAATTTCTCATGACACACTGTGCTTCGAATGGAACTATGTGAGATCCTTATACTTTTCTTTGGAATGGTGACTTAGTGAAAATAATCTGATAGTTTTCTTGAATCTTTGAGGATAAGTTAAATATGTGAAAATTATAACACTTCAAAATAAACAGCATAAACACAGAAAAAGTAAACAGTACAGGCATTAATAACCTGACTTCCTATCCTACCCTCATTTACATGTTCTAATGTAAATTAATGTCTATTTTGCAATAAAAATACCAACTCCAGTGTCATAGGTGGTATGAAACATGACCACAGAATAGCTGAGTTTGGAAGGGTTTCCTGGAGACTATCTAGTCCAGACCTCCAGCTGAAAGCAGGGTCAGCTAGAGGAGGTTGCAATGTCTATTTTAGGTTTGACTGTCTCCCAGGATGGAGACTCTGCAACCTCTCTGTACAAACTTGTCCTGTGCTTGATCAATTTCACAGCTGTTTTTTTCCTTTTTCCTTCTGCCTAAAAAGAATCTGGTTTTTTTTTAAATTTTGCCTGCTGCCTCTCCTCCTTTGACATATCTTCATCCTTCTATTGTCCCATGAAGTGTTTATACATATTGATAACATCTCAGCAAGCCTTCTTTTCTCCAGCACCTCTCCTCCTGTGTGAGGTGCTCCAAACCCTCAATAACCTTGAGTCCCTTTGCCAGACTCAGCCCATATGTCCATGCCTGCCTTGTAGCACTGACCCCAGACCTAGGACACAGAACTCCAGATGTGCTCCCACCAGAGCCAACTAGAGGGGAAGGGTCACTTCCCTTGATCCATCAGCAGCTCTCCTATCAGAGCCAACCTGCCTAAGAAAACCTTCCTGTGCCATGAAATCAAGGTGAGGAAAATCAAAATCTGGGGAGTATTCAATGCTCTCCCTTCTCCCAGTCAACAGCTATTTTTCCTCCCTGAAATGATGAACAAAATATCCCTGCAGAACAAACAGACTCACAGTTATGAGAGGGTGGGAGGCTGAAAGTTAGAAACAACTTAAAAATCAGAATTTCTTCTGCCCCTGCTTGTTTACAGCTCAAATTCTCCCAGCAGTCAACATTTCACAGAAAACAGACAAAATACTGTTACAGAAAACATGCAGCAAATGCAGGGAATGCTGCTAGCTGTAGCATTTCACCAATTTTTTTTAACTTGTGAAGCTGTATTTTAAATTCATGTTAAACCATGCACAAGTTTAGATATAATAAGGAAACAGAACTGTGAGGATACTGGCAATTTAACTGAACATGCAAGGCCAGGTGATACCCCTTCAGGATTTACTCAGTAGGAAACAAAGACCATCAGGCCCCTTTCCAATACTAAATACAGTTTAGAAAAAGAGTTGTAAGCTCAGGTAATTTCCACTAGTTAAGTAAAATGATGAATGTTAAGCACAAATTGTCTCTTCCATTGTGAGAATTCCAAGAGTAGAAAGTATAATCAGGAAAGTATAATCAGGTGGGTTTTTTTCCCTTCCCAGTGATGATTAGGTTTAAAGTATAACATTCCTTCACTATGTTCTAAACTACTCAAAGACCAAGTTCCAGGGCCAGCAGCCTTTGAACTGGGGTGTAAGCTCAGCTTTGAGCAGAACAATTCTCAGGCTTGTGCTATAATCATCGTTCTCCAAACCAGAAATTTGCTGCAGAAATGTTATCAGTGGTTTCAATATAGCTCAACAAATCTCTTTCATGGAGAAAGAATGATGTGACTTGAACATGAATATAGCAGTCTGAAACACATAATTGGCTGCTGGACCATTACCATAACAATTATAAATGGCACAACATTAACTAGGAGGAAATGTCTGGATATGTGCTCTCAGTCACTAACACTAGATCTCCTTCAATAAATATTTAATATTTTAATTTTAATTATGATTTACTATTTGATTTAATATTTAATTAACATAATTAATATTTATGAAGACTGGAAAGAGCTGTATTGTGCCTTGATCAAATATGCAGGTGATCTAAAACTCTGTGGAGGAAAAGGATATGGCACTTGCTGCAGCAGAATTATGGTGACAGGGAAGGATTAGGAACTGATTATGGAACTGTGGGATTTCTGCAGTGTTTGTAAATAAAGGTGTGTGCACATGTAGATCATTATGACCTCCCTGTTTGCATACATATACACACAGCTACACACACATACCCCATTTAACTGCTGAAATACAGCTTTGGCACAAGCTGACCCTAATTACAGTCTAAAGACTCTTGAGCAGAGAATTCTGCCTAAATAAATGAGGTAATGTAAGCCAAATAAGACGACTTATTTCCAAAGCACTACTGGGAAAAAATGTCAGTGATTCCAGTTAGAATCTACACAATCCAGACACTGAAGGGATTCTTTTAGGAACAGTGTGGGTGGAGCAAAACACAGAAAGGTAAGAGAAACAAGAAATAAGGACAGCCTAACTGAGCAGTAAGACAAAAAAGGATGTAACATTTTTTGTCTATTAAGTATCAAATAACAAAATATAAAGATTAACTAAACATGAAGAAAACAAAAAACAGGCTTTTCAGAAGTTTCAGACTTCAGGCAGAGGCCTGATGAGTGCCTAGAAGAAAACCAGGCTAAAATGTAAATAATACTTGTTTGTCTTCAACATAGACCTCAGAAAACAGAAACAATCTAACCACTGGGAGTGAATAAGGAATCTTGTAACACAGTAACAATAGGAATAACAATACCAAGCAAGCAACCATTTATGTAACACATGTACTGCAAAATGGGTATACAGAGATATTATTTATACAACTGCACAAATGGTGAAGAGGAAAACATCTGCAAGCAGTAAAATCTGCACAAAAGACAAAACATATAGAGCAGGCAGGAAAGATGTCCAGGGAAACCAAATTTATCCTGCAGAAAAAGCAGAAAGTGTCTCATAAAACCAAAGTGATCCTGCAGAGTAAGGAAGAAATATGCCTGGCAAAAGCCAGAATTCCAAGACAACAAAGTAAAGAAGATAACAAAGTAAAAAGAACTATGCCAAGATGCTGTGGGAAACATAAAGCACTAAGGACAAAGGAACAACTGCAGGGGGCAAAAAAAGCCTCCTTCAGTTCCAGCTTTTCTTGCTGAAGAGCTCTCACCTCTGACCACTCTGATTTCTGCAAGTGAGCCCATCAAGGACTATCAGTGCTGACTACACGGGACTGGGCCGTGGGCTTTCTTCCACTGGTATTTCATGGCAAAGTTCAGGAGTCACACGTAGAACATGTGGATAAACACTGACAGCAATTAGGAACCACTGGCCATGGACATTGTTTTCTTACTGGATATCAGTGTAATAAAATCTTGCTTTGAAATTGGCCTTATTGGCTCTCTATAAACATCCCCATCTCTATAAAAATCCCCTAATACATGCAAAGATGCTATGTATCCATATATTCTGTTAGAACATTTTACGTATTTATCTCCAAAGATAATAGTTTATCATGACTGGAAAAAATCCCAGGAGTTTGTCACCAGGTTTAAATAGGTACCTAAAAGTTTTTAAAGCTAATTATAAAGTTTTTTTCAATTTTTGCTCCGAAGAATAATCTGAACAAGGGCAAGAAACTCTGGAAATCGACTATTAACAGAACAGCTAATTCAGCACCACATAAGGCAGATGGACAAGTAAGAGCTCTGTTCTTCAGAAGTATGAACCTGGTTTTAAAATGATAACTGCTACCCCCACTTAGCAAACTAAGGTGCATCTGTAACTGAAAAATTAAATGCAGAAATATACAGAAGAGATGATATGTCATTAGCTACAATATTATGAAATAGTGTCTTACTTTAGTTTGCCTTTTTTCAGTGTGTTGTCAAGATAATGTTTAGCCCCAACCTGAGCTGAGTTAAACTCACAGAATATGACATTTCTGCCTTGTTGGAAGGTAACAGGAGCAGATGTCCTCGTGCTCTGTGCATGCCCTGTAGTAGTATGAGGACACAGGTTATGTGTAGCAAATGCCAGTTTTCTTCAAAAAGGGGAGTTTCTGTCGGCTCAGAAAGAGAGCAGGCAGCATCCACTGCAAGGAAGGGCTTCAGTCATAGCCCCCGAATGTGACCTTAATTTACCCTCAGTGGTGTGTTCAAGTTGTTTTTCAGGCTCCCAAAAAATGCATGTTAATCCCTGTCTGGAAGTGTCAAAATATCTTTATATGCTTCAGAACACATGCATTCTACAGTTAACATTTTTAAGGTCAGTCTGACAACCATAAAAGGAACTTGGTGAATACTTAATAACATCTTCTGTTTTCCCTTGAGCTGGCTGTTAATCCAATGGATTAATCTCATCTGCTACATATTATTGGCTTTCACCCTTAGTGATGAAAGGATACAGTCATAGCTGTTAGCTGCAAGAGTTTTGTGCTGATTCCATTGTTTAACTTATTCTCAGAAAATAAAAAAGAGATGGGAAGCACATAATGTATTTAACATATAAAGGATAAGTAGAAGTTGTGTATGATATTGTACAGAAAAACAGGGAAGCAAACGTAAAAGTAAAAAAGGTTTGTTTCAATCCTCCTCAAACATTAAACAAGATCTAGTCTGTACCCATAATGAAAAAGGCTATGAAAAATTCCTCTCCAAATTCATCAATTTGCATGTCTCGCCAGCCAAATCAGCATATGGCCTTAACCAAAATCCAGCAGAAGCTGCAAATGTTTTTTGTGCAGCCTGAATCTGATCCAAAAGTCCTGCTCATGATTGGCATGAATACTTAGGAATACTATAATATTTATTTATAACCTTAAATTCATGTTCATAGCACCGTGGGGTCAGATGCTCAGAATTTTATAGTATCAAGCCCAAAGTTGTTTCTATTGCTAGAAGCAGACATTCATTTCAATATTAGCACTCTGTGACTTCACTCCAGGGCTTGGGGAAAAAAAGAAATTATTTCATCTACTGTCTTGGTTTAAGAGGCGGACACTCCAAAATAGGTTAGCTCTCCTTTTAGTTTTATCCACTCCCTTTCCACCAGTACGAAGAGACGAATGTGAGTAGATATAAGTGAAAAATACCATCTAACTAAAAAAAAACAAAAACCAAAAAACCCAACAAAACCCCTCAAACCAACAAACAAAAAACCCAACCAGCAGCAGACAAAAGTACCTGCTAATCAGTAGTTATAAAGTTGCCGAAATCTGCCGGACTCCCCAGGCTCACGGAGGAACATAAATGGCGGTAAAACCCCGCCCCAAGATGGCGCCCGCGTGTGGGGAGACAGCGGGAACATGGCGGACAAATCTCACTCGCCCAATCTCCCCTCGGAACACAACACCGGGAAGGCTCACAGGAGCCCGTGAAGCAGCTCTGGCGGCAGATGGGAATCTCTGGCATTGCCTGGGAGCTGCGGCCCCTCGGTGTGCAAATCCCCGCGCCCCTTCGGTGCCTCCGTGTCTCCGTGTGGGCTCGGCGCTGCCGCCCGCTGCGCCCTCCTGGCACGCGCCCGCCTCCCTCGCTGTTGGTGCGGCCGTTCCCGAGCCGTCGGGGCGGGAAGGAACGGTCACCCCAAGCCCCGAACATGGCCCCGTAGTGCCCGCAGGCCTTGGGAAACTGACCCTGAGACACCTCGGAGTGGGACACGCATCCTGCCATTGCTGCTGCCGGCACTCCAAACCTGCCCGAAGCGAGCGCCTCGCAGAGAGAAGCAAGGGAAGCGTGTGCCTAATGCTGCCACAGCTCTGCCGGCACAAGGGAGAGGTGGGAGAGCGCGGCCTCGGGGCCTTAAACAGCATAATAAATTCATTTCGTGAGATGTGGCTCTGGGAAAATGTGCTCTGTATGTTACTTCTAGAGATGTCTTCAAATAAACTGGTTGACAGTGCAAGAAATTAATTTTATTTCTTAATTAGTTTCCTACCAAAGTGTCTTACACCATTTGGGTATTGGAAAAAATTCCATGAACAATTTCACTTCTGAAACAAGGGAAATTTATTTATTTACCAATTCTAACATCTTTAAAAACTACAGCTTGCAAACACTGAACCAAAACAAAGGCTTAATTGAGCATAGTAGTATGGACATTACAAAGAACAAGACTTTCAGTGGATATCACAACACATTTAGTTAGCATTACTTTTGCTACTTTAATAGCTCTAAGTTCTACATCCTATTTATGAACAATTTTACTAACATTATTATATTCTATACTTAAAATGAAAACTTCTTTAACATTTAAAATACAATCTGCTTTTGCAAAGGTAAGATAATACAGTCTAACAATGAATACTACTCAATTCCCTAGATGCAGCCCCGTGCACATTTACTTAGCATTACATTTGCTGCTTTAATAGCTCTAAGTTTTACATCCTATTTATGAACAATTTTACTAATCTTTTTATACTCAAAATGAAAACTTCTTAAACATTTAAAATACAGTCTGGTTTTGGAAAGGTAAAGTATGCAATCTAACAATGAATACTACATATTCCCTAGATGTACCCTGTGCATATTTAGTTAGCATTACATTTGTTGCTTTATTAGCTCTACTTCCTATTTATGAACAATTTTATCAATATTCTTATACTCTAGACTTAAAATGAAAACTTCTTAAACACCTAAAATACTATCTGGTTTTGGGAAGGTAAAAACATACAGCCTAAGAATGAATACTAATGTATTCCCTAGATGCAGTGCTGTCCAAAAGTTTTTCGTGGGAAGGGCTTGGCAAGTGCATTGATCAGCCCTTCCATCTCCTCCTCTGAATTCTTCATCTCCTTCCATTCAAGATACTGATCCAGAGACATGATTTGATCCAGCTGGTCATCGTTACCTGCTATGCCACACATCTTCTTCCTCCTCCTTCTCCTCTTTCTCTTCTTCTTGGGCTCTGCTGGAGTTTCTCCACAGCCTGAGCTGCCGTGGCCAGAGCTGCCGTGGCCAGAGCTGCCCCGCCTGCGCAGCCAGAAGCAGCCAAGGAGCATGAAGAGCATCTCTGCAGAGGCCCAGAACCACCAGTGCTGGCAGCCCCAGAGCAACAGGCTTCCCAGGGTGATTTCGAACAACTGGCTCGTCGTCTCCATCTCCAGCAGGCGAGCCATCTCCTCTCTGAGCTGCTTCTCGTGCTGGGGCAGGAGCTCTTCCTTGAGCTCCACGGTCTTGTCATTTGCCTGCAGCACAAAGAAGGTGGCCACCACCACCAGGATTTGGGTGAAGGTTCCACTCATGGTCTGGAGGAAGAGAGAGAGAAGGGGCTCAGCAGGGCTGGGTGAGAGATTGCTCCTGGGGTAGTGGGGCAGGACATGCAGGGCCCTGGCAAAGGTCAGTGCCTGCTCCACCCAAGGAGGGCCCGTGGCCCCAGCCCCAAACTCCCCCGTGGCAGCCGGTCCTTCTGCCCCAGCCCCGTCGGGCAGAGCCTTCCTCCCGCCTGCCGCACTCACCGCTGCCTCCAGAGGAACTGAGGCGTCAACGTTACCGGTCCGCTGGTCCTGGGGCGCCCGGTGTTCCTGGTGCCCGGTGACAGCGTTCCATGGCTCGCCCCCGTGATGTCACTGGCCATGGAGCCCAGCAGCGGAGCCCTGGCCACGGCCCTGCTCCCCGAGCCTGCAGCCCGCAGCAGGCAAGGCACGGGGCGCATCCAGGCAGCCTCCACGTACACCCAGGGTCTGGCAGGCAGCTTTTTGGGCTCGGGTTCCTGCTGTCTCTAACTACTCGGAGGATGCAGGATAAAATGCCAGGAAAAATTCTAGAACATACAGCAGAATTTTGTGTGTGAAAAAAATCCCTTCATATTTCAGTAGTTCTACTTCTGAAAAGCATGTCTTTGGAATATATATTTTGTAAATATATAAATATCCATGTATATTCCTAATCAAGCATTTATTAGCACATGGCTCTTTCATTAAACAAGCTTTTTTTATTTTCAAAGCTTTTTTCCCCCGCATTCCTTCACTTGCACACAGCAATGATTATAAAAAGGAAACCTGGACTATTTCTTAGTGAGCAACAGTGTACTGAAAGAAAAAAAATGTGGTAGAAGTCACAGGAACAAATGAATATTCAGTGGTTAAACTGGGAGCATATATGCTTGGATAAATAAGCATAAAAAGAGATAATCACAAATATAACTTTTTGAAATGTGGCACAAGGTTTGTAACATTTCTACTTTGTAACACTCATGTCCAATTATCTTTGTTTATGTTAATTTTTTGTCAGATATTTTAGTATAAAGGAAATATTTTAATAAGACTTTTACAGCTTGATTACTGATGAAGATGGCTAAATTCAAAACTGAATTTCAATGAGCAGCAATTTCATTAACTGATAAGTGTACCCAAATAAAGAATGAGGTTTTAACATGCATTAAATTGATTACAATGTACTATTGGGAAACAGCTTTTGAGACAACCACCTAAGGCATAGAAAATTGTGATTCAAATAGTGAACACAACTGTAATTGTAGGGTTTCTTCCAGTATCAGTTCACAGAAACAAGATGAATTAATGTAGTTTCTGAAACATTTTATAAAGAAGGATCTTTTTACATTCCTCTTCTGAGGTCTCTCTTCTAACAAAAGGCAAAGAGAACAAAACATCTGAAATTACCTCGAGAGAGCAGTAGTTTTTGCTCCATCCCAGTGGAACAAAAGTCCTCTGTAACAGATCTGGAGATTCAGGCACTACAGATTTCTTTTTACAGTTCCACTCCTCTGAATTTAGTTTTCCTAAATCACTGGGGGCTTTTTACAGTCTTGTTACAGTTTTGTTGCTAACAAAAATGAAAGCAAACAAAACCTAAAAAGAAACTCAAGCCAAACCACAGATCTCAGTTTTGCTGGTGCTTTCTCAATGCATGCTTTTCCCTGTAATCTAGTACTTGATTCACCTCCAACTCAAATGTTCCAGGCACCTAAACTCATTATACTCTTAATCACCAACCATTTTCAAATCCAGATTCTGTCTTAACAACCATGACAGACAATGAAATGATAAACAGTCTCAAAATCACATGATTCTTCAGAGACTTTGGATTTTGTAGCTCTGATCTTAGAGCATGCTAAAGGTCACATGTTCTGGCCAAAGATTTTTTTTTTTTGTGCCATTATTTTCTCTCTGATTTTCAGATACTTGTGAAAGACCCAAACCTGCTTCTTTCCCTTTTTTTAGTCAGGTGACTGAGGGTCCCTTAATAATTCTACTCACAACCTCTTTGCTGTTAAAGATATCTAGACCTTTATGAAAAACTCAGGTGTTTCTCTATTACACACATATTTAACTCAGTCTTTTCTCATAAATTATTCCCTTATTCTCCAAGTAACATTTCATGCAGTTTTCTAAAGTCACTCCAATCTCCCTGCTAAGGATCAATCTTGAAAGGCCAATAGGTAAGAAGAAACACAGTCTTACTGGAAATGTAGAACTGGCTACCATGCCCATATTGGCTTAAGATTAACTTGCAAGGGTAACAGTGTGAAAATGGGGTGAAAAAGGCAAATAATCCACCTGATCAATCTGTAAGCCCACAGTTTGTTAAGGCAGACTGGCCTATTGCAGGAACAAAATCCTGTGCACTGTATATACTAAGTAAAAGCTTATGTCAAGTCACTGACACAACAAACAGGCCAAACAAACTTGTTGGTTTGTAAGTGCTCAAAATTTCAGAGTGCTTCTTGTCTAAAATGTAGGCTAGAAAGTGTAACAATTTATTTCTTCTCATACAATTCTGTAATTTTAGAACTAAAGAGAATATCACAAGTCTCACAGTAGGAAACAGCTGCAATTTTACAAAGAAGACATAAAAGCAAGATGAAGGAGAATTTTAGTCATGTATCTCTATGGTTCAGAGCACATATACTACAATTAACAAAAATGCATGAGATTTTATTCAGATGGTGAAAAATAAGAAATACTCAACTCTTACTTTCAGGTACAATTATGTGGTCTATATGCAGCCTGGAATTAGGTATGGAAATTCTTCCTCATGGAGCTGCAACTGAAGAATTACAATTCATATTAAAATGCATCCAATTATACTTCTGTTTAAGAAAATGGAGAAAAAATAAAAGAGAAAGACTAGATTTTAAATTGCTTCTAATTTTTTAAGTGAAGAGGACCCAAAAGTGTATTGTAGGAGCAATCTTATTGCAGCAAATTTATTAATAAAATTAACCCTAAGAAGAAAAGTCTTTAAATATAGCTACCTACTTTGTGTCTCAGGATTTCTTTTATACACTTCTGTTTCTCAAAAATCCAGCAGAGCAGCACGTACTCAATTGCACTCAAGTCTGTTTCAGACATGATGGTCTGTAGCCTGCCATGGAAGGAGACCTAAGGATTCAACACACCCTCTGTTGTGTCCATGTGCTCTCCTAGGCACCATCATCTTTGGGATATACTTTCCTTACACTGGTGGATTTGCCTCTAATAATCTCCAATAAACTATGCAGTATCTACACCTTTTGGAGGTACTGCTGCTTATAAAGATCTCTGTGTTTTACCATCTTTTAGTATTTTTCTTCTACTCCTGCTAATAAAGTTACATCGCTGTCAGCTTAGGAAACCAAGCTGGTAAAACAATGAGATAGAGAGAGGTTCACTGAGCATCTTCATAAAGGAAACTCTTGTTTACAGGCTCAGGAGAATGATTGTATTCCCCTCTGCCATTTCAATGTGGTGACTGCCTGAGAGTCATTTATAGTCCATTAACAAGGGCCAGTGTCTCAGCTGGATACACTGAAGTGAATGAAGTTATATTGTATTATAGCTGCAAAGCATCTGTTACTGAATGTTACAGTCAGTTATTTCCAAATGGTGAATTAAGTACAGAATTTTGCCTTTCTATCCTCTCATCATGCATTTAAGAGCAAACCTTCTCAAATGTTTTGAAATTAGGCTTTTTTTTTTTAAGTGACTAATCCCTGATCTGCATTAAGGGATTCAAAATGCAAATGAAAAATTATACTATGACTGATTAAACTAATCCAGCTACTCCAGAGGCATGCATTTCAAATTATATAGTTGTTCCTAATAATCAGAGCAAATGCTAATGTGATCAGTCACAAAAGTGATACAATCAGAGCACCCTGGTACACAGCTACTTTGTTCCCTTAAGATTTCATCCTTCTCTTACAAAAAACTTGGAATGACCCACTTCCAAACTGCACAAGAGGAGACCTGTCTATGCCAGTTTAGAATAGATCAGTTATTCCCTGACCTGACCTGTGCTGAGAAAGGTCTTTTCTCTTCCTTGGCTGGAGAAGTAGCTGTCAGAAGGATACATTTAAACCGATGTTTTACATATTTATATCCCTCTTGACTCACACTGCAGCTCATATATTAATTTCTCCTCGTGTACATTATGGCTAAACAATTGATAATTGCAACCTTTATTTCAGATTTGGGAAAGACGCGATTCCAGACTTTAGAAAGATTTGGGATCAAATGCTGTACTATAGCCCCAAAAAATTGTTAAATCTGGGGGGCAGCTGAAATCATAAAGGACCTTTCTACCCATTTCCATCTGCCCCTTTTACTACCTGCTGATCATCTCTGAAAAGTACTGATTGGCTTAACCGTTTTGAAAACTAAAGAAAATCTCATCTGATTCATCTGAATCAGATAAAGAACAATATGCAGAATTTTAGTAAATATGCAGCATTTTGCCTGAGCAATAGCCATTTTGTAGAATGCTTTGAAGTAATTTTGAATGCAAGTTACTAATGCCCACAAGATTGAATGCTACCTTTTCTTTTTTCCTTCCCTTTAGCAGCTTTAAGCAGGCATAATCCTTTTTTTTTTTCAGAATTCCCTTCACTGATATGTCTTTTTCTGTTAAAAATTGTAATTTCAGTAACTCTTGACTGAAGATGGAACAAGCTAAAGTAACAAATAACATAAAATTGAAGTCTAAATTTGCTGCAAATTTCCTTAAGTTTTGGGATCATGTCTATGAGGTTATGCCCAGCTCTGTGAGGGAATCATTTCTTATAATATTAGCAAAATTAGCAAAGATCAGGAGAAAGGCGACAATGCTCTTTTATGAAGACATGGAACGTGGAAATCAGCTACTGCAACACTAACAACAAAAAAAGAAACAAAGGCACAGAATAAAGCTTCACTAATTTTGTGTGAGATTTAATGGTTATGCTCCATGGAATGCTAAAACTACATCAGGTAAGTAAATCCTCGTCCGATTATGAACACAGGCTTATAATCATGGATCAGTTGTAATTAGGCTGTAATACAGTGTTTTGTCTAGGTATCTATCCTCTAATTGGTGTAGCTCTCTCTTCCCCTTGGATAGATGAAAGAGGTCTGGTGATCAGAAACAAGGATTCATCTTTGTGCTTGTTGTTTCTGCCAATAGAGATATTTATTTGTTGGATGATCCCCTACCAGCAGTTAATGCACATGTTGGAAAGCTTATTTTGGAATAATGCATAAAAGCTGCCCTTAAATAAAAAATAAAAATAAATCAAAACAATATTATTGGCAATGCACCAACTACAGGAGGTAAATAGGGGTCTTTTTCTTTCACTTATTAATGCTGTGGTATAAAATATGCATATGTATTCTCACAAAATAGTAACAATTCTTCAACTAATGTATGCAAATAAGTATCAGAGAGACACCGCTTTCCTTTTAGAAATAGAAGAGAAAACAAACAATACATCAGAAGATTGCTGTAGTGCAGGTAGAAGAGAGGGAATAGCAGATAAATAAACAGCATTTAAGTTTTCAAGGGAAGAGAGATTTTTGTGACAAATTAGAGAAATTTCCTTGACAAATATGTCAGGGAAAGACCAATCTACATGGCTTCACAGTTGTTTCTTTTGATTTTGAATATTTTTCATGGCCTTTGTTTGTAAAGAGCAAGTGCCTTTCAGAGAGTAAAAGAATTGTCCATAAAAAACAATTAGCTGATGTACAAATGTCCAAGTGCCCAACTGTTTTGAAAGGTAAATCATTAAATAAAAGGAACATTGCCTTTTTTCATTTGTTTGTTTGGCAAGCTAACTAATTATCTTGGATCAGCAAGGTAAAATAAGGACTCTAAATGAGAGCAAATATTTACCAGTTATATCACCTGTGTGTGTTCTGCCCACTGATCATTCCAGAATAATTTAAGCAGAAGCTTAAGCTTTCTGTCCTCACTGACAAAAGACTTCTTTGAACTTGTACACTAGCTTGACCTGATTCCTGTTTTGCCCCAACACAATCCTGGAATCTGATATTCCCACAGTTTCAAGAAACAGGCAGAAGCACACTTCCACTTCATCACCTCCCATGGCAAAAAAACCCCTTACAAGTCTTTATGAGATCAAAAATATTTTAGCATTCCATCAATGCCACAGGTCCTGGGACCGAGTTTAGCTATTTGAAGGCCATATAAAGTAAGTCCTTAACTAATTTTAGTTTCTGAGTATTTAGCAATCCATGAAATCTATAGATTTCTTCCTCCTGAACTTGTCCGATCTGCCTTTGGAACTACATAGAGGACAGACAGTAAATTCTAGAGATTTACTGCCTGTGCTATAAAGAACCCATCCCCTTTGGCTCAGAATGCTTTGTTTTGGGCATGCCAATTATCACTGACCATCTAATTCCTACCCATCTTCCTTAGTTTGTTCTCATCTTTTCAGATCTCTATTACATCATCCCATAGCAATTTTCTTTATAGCTTGAAGGTTCATTTCAAGATGACAAATCACTTTTTAATCTATAAAAACTCTGCCCTGCCAGTTCGATTCAGAAAAATAGAAAAGGGGGAGGCAGAGGGGGAAATGGATTTATAACTACTTTTCCATGGAACAAAATTCAGCTTTTGCATTTCTTCCTATTGACATTTTGTTTTGTCAAGGATGAGAAGGGGGAAAATGGAATATCAATGCAGTTCTGTATGCAGACCTGCTCATCATTCTAAGTAAATACATATAATTTATTATAATTTGTTAGTCAGTCAATAGCTGCTACGAAGTGGAAGGAGTACTTACCATACAGCAACATTTAGCAAAGGCAAGGATTCTGTGTATGAATAAGTACATTTCACAAAAAGTTCCTGTGAAATAACTAACACAAAGGCACTTTTATGTGGTTATTGTGCTAAAATACACTTAATATTGGCTGACATTAGCACAGAAATGACTACATCTACAAAGGATTTTGTATTGCAGCTCCTGTAAATCACCTGGAGCACTGCACTCAGCTCAGGGCTCACAGCACAAGGAAGTCATGGGCCTCTTGGAACCCATCCAGAACAGGGTCAAAAAACAGTTCAGAGGGATGGAACATCTCTGCTATGGGGAAGAGCTGGGAAAATTGGAGCCTGGAGAAGAAAAGGCTCCAGGGAGACTTTATCATGGTCTTGCAGGATTTGAAGGGGGCCTATAGGAAAGCTGGGGACAGACATTTTAGCATTGCCTGTAACAGGACAAAGGGCAACTGTGTTAAACTAAAGGAGATTAAATTCAGACTAAGTGGAAGGAAGACTTTTTTCAGTGGTGAGGGCTGTAGAACACTGGTAGAACACAGGTTGCCCAGAGAGGTGGTAGCTGCCCCATCCCTTGAAACATTCAGGGTCAGGTTGGGTGGAGCTTTGAGCAGTGTGATCTAGTTGAAGATGTCCCTACTCATTCCAGAAGAGTTGGTCTGGGTGAGTTTTAAAAGTCCCTTCCAAACCCAAACTATTCCATGATTCTATATAACTTGTCAACTGCATAGGGCACATGTGAAATTAAATATATTATTTTTGGAGGAAGAGGTGTAGCAACAAGAAATACATCACAGCCACCTGAATCTGGATGCAGTAACATGGAACTGAGACATACCTTCAAAAACTCAAGAGAAATACCCTCCGTGACTTACCTGTATGTGGCCTGTGAAAAAACTTCACTCTTTCTACTTGTTTAGTAGAAGAAAGGCTAGAAAATGCTAGAAATTTCCAAGCTATTCAGAAACTTAAACCACAAGTCTGAAGAAAAAGTTAACAATTATATAAAATGGAAAGTGAGATATTGAAAGAAAAGAGTGGGATTTGGGTCAAAATGCAGGTTTCATATAGTGAAACTAAACACTATCAAAATTATTATAAATGTTTCATAACTCAATGCAATAAAAACATGGTGTCTGTGTGATATGAGAGACTTGTATAAAACCTATAGGTCCAAGGCATTTACAACAAAGAGTAGAAGGATTTACTATGAGAGATGTCCTAAAACTGCTTTATATACCAGTCTTTCTCAGACCCGTTTTCCAATTTAAAGAAAATAAAAGAAAAGCAGTGTAAAAAAGGTGCCTTCTATTTCAGCCCCCCTGTGTCCACTATTGCCCATCATTTTGTCACTGAAGACTGAAATCATGGTCTGTTTCTGTGTTCTTTAAAGGAAAACTACAGCATTTTGGATAACAAAAACTGTTGTGCTGGGAAGTACTTTTTTCTACTAGTCTATGGAAGAAGTATGGTGACTGTGATCTTACTAAGTATCATGAAAGGGTTTATTTTTTATAAAGGCAAAATGAAAGATTCCTTCTATGCTACCTGATAATTCATTTTAAGAGGTAAAGCAGCTACCTTGTTCTATGCAGTTACTAAAAAATACCTATTTAATGTCTATCCAGACTTCCTTAACAATTGAAGGAGAAAACCAGCAACCTATGTGAGATTTATCCCATCCTGAGATAAAATGCCTGAACCATGGAACTACTGATTGTAAAGACAGCTTAGAGAACCTGCTTGGCTGCAGACATCTGCATTATAGATACCTGAAGCCAATTATATGAATTCCAGCCTTTTACATCAGGTTTTCTATTATAATACAATAAGTACCACCTACAAAAGCTCTTACTCAGTTAATCTTCATAAAATGTCTAAAAGTCTCTAACAAGGTGTCTCAGTGAAGCCATCACTCTGTGTAACCTCAGTTTATAACAGCCTCTCTAATCTGCTTTCGTTTATGCTGCTGTTACCTGTGTACAAGCCACAGAACTAAGTGGAGTAGTAGATTTTGCTGTGAAATCATCAAATCCTTGATATCCTGACTCTCATGCTTTTCTTTATTTTTCCTTACTTATGAAAACAACAGGAAGACTTTCAGACTTGAAGAAATTTATTGTCCTTTCAAAAGCATTACTTACAAAAGGCGCTTTATAAATGCTGATATTGTAACAGCTCTAATAAAATTGTTTGCTTCTCCTATAATTTTTCAAACTCTACCATCTGATTCTGTTTCTTCCTGCTATCCACAGATTTTACAGAGTCCAGTGAGTTTCTCTGATACAATTCCCACTGGCAGCCTAATGAACCATTTCTGCTAATAATACACATAAATTGGATGTGAGCCTTCCATCTCACGCTGAGATTTTTTTGCAGCAGTTTGAAATCTTCTTTATTCTATTCAAAATAGCTCTTGTTTTTCTTTTTCTGCTAATTGCAGTTGCTATCACAGATATTAGTTTGGGGTTTTTTTATTCTGTTTAAGTAAGTTGATGTACGATTCCTTCAAGATAATTTTAGTGGTTAGAACTGTCCTTTTTGTTTGACCTACAAAAATTTACAGTGAATGCTTTTGATTTTCAGCCTTAACCATTCAATTCTGCAGCTTCTTTTGTAAAGGCTTATCAGAAGCTGAGAACAGTGGAACCAGGTGTCTCCAGTTAAATACTAAGCACATTCAGCATGGCAAGCTGTCAGTTATTCTCTGCTTTTTGTATAAAGGGCTCTGGTAAAACCCTTTTTTCTGAAAGTAGTCAAGTCTCTTCATGTGTGCAGAGTGTGATTACAGAGGTTGGTGTCCAGCACTGCTGCCTGTTCTCACAGTCCTGCAGCCATCCACAGAGATCCAGAAATAGCCAGGTTAGAAGGGCTGGCAGACTGAAGTGGCTGGAAATTCACTGCTGTAGCACATGGTAGAGAGCACCCAGCCATGCAAGAATTAAAGAGAATTCAAAGCTACTTTCTCCCATTCAATCATCACTGCAGAGAACACAGGTGTCCTCTTTTGAAGAGTGTATTCTTGATTAGGTATGCTGCTATTCTTCAAGTGTCTGCCCCCTTTTGACAATACCTCTTAAAGCATTTTCACTCTTTTTCTTGTATGTTTTGCCACACTCCAATATTCCCAAAACAGCAGTAATGAAAGGACACAAAATAATGTAAGAGAGGTTTTGCAAGGGAAAAGATTTTGCATCATTTTGTTATTAGTGCATTATGAGTACTGAAACATGACAGGAGATTATGAATACAAAAAAGGTATTAGTAACATTTTTCTGTGCTAAAAGCTTCAGGGAGGACGTGGAGACAAAGGAGACACAGAAGTAAAAAGTGAAGACAGAGTTTTCAACTGACCTGAGATAACCTGAAGGGAACCAATTCAACTTCTGGTAGCTACTCTCTCAAACAGGTTTTTGGAGGCATCCTAAGATAGATGTGTTAAAACTGCAAGTTGTAAGGCTGTCCTAACTCTCTACATGCCAAACCTACACAAAATTGTCACTCTGCTCAAGAAATACAGGCACTACCTTCTTCCTTCTTGTAGGTTTCTGAGGGTGCAGGGTATTTTAAAATGTAATTTTTCACTAAACTGAAAGCAGAACTCATCTGATAAGGAAAATCAAACAGAGGCCAGAAGAACATAAAGAGTTCTGCATTCTTGGGACATTCAGACAAAATTATACAGCACAAATGAGCACACATTGCAACATTTCAGTTCAGATCACCTGCATGAGACAGTGTCATTAACAAATTATCAGCTGTGGTTTACAGCCAGGGGTTTTACTGGCACATACACTTATATATATACATACATGCATATACACACACATTGCATTTCTACTGTTCAGGTTTTTTTCTGAGAACTATCCAAGATCTAACAAGAATGAAAACCAGCAGATCTCCACTGCTGTCTCATACAGACTCCTCTGTGCAAGGTCTCACTGTAATTCATGCTTATGAAAAAAAGACAACTCTATCAATCAGTAAGACAAATACAGTTGAACATCCTTTATTTCATTTTTGCCCTAATTTAGATAGGCTTCCTTAAAGTCCTGCTGATTGCAGATACTCTAGGCTGATAACCCCACTCAAGAGAGTGATAAAACAGTTTTTCCATCAGTGTTACCATGCTACACAAGCTGCAACAATCCTGGAGCTCTTCATATTTAGAAATTGAGCAGCCACAGGAATGCTACTGATTTCCACTACAGACCTTCAAAAGAATTTAACACCATGAAATCCAGTCTCACTTTGCCAACTTTTAAACACAGCATATACTTTTACCTTTGAGTTTTAAGGAACCTTTAGAAATGTTTCAAAGAGATAAGGTTCAATGACTCATTAGAGGGTTCAGATGCTCCTAATAAGTATCCTCACGAAAGCTCTCCACACGAAAGGTTTGTCCAGACCCAGCATGTATGGGAGTGGAGAATTCACTGCAGTTCACTGGTACCCAGTGATCCATCAGGCCAATGAGAACACACTGAACATATATTATTTTTCATAATAAGCAGAAGTGTGTTACTATTCTCTTATCTTCATCATACAATCTCAGCTTAATTCCTCAGTTAGGGGAGGGGGAGCGTTCAGTTTTGGGGGATTTTTGTTCTTAAATAACGTTTCAGTCTGCAGAAATTTCAAATGATAATAAGACCCTAACATGCAATAAGCTTTTTTTTCTCCATCTTAGCCTTCTTCAACTCAGTCTTACTTCTATTTATGTTTAAAATTCAAATATCTACTAAAAATGAACTTAGAGGAATAAACTCAGTTTAGTAGCATTTACTGTTTGATTGTTAGTGTTGCTACTACATATATTTAGTTTTAAAATTCACACTACATGTACTGTTTATTGCCTTTTAATAACTACATAGTATGTCCTTAAAGCAAGAAAGGAGGCCAGAAAAACACAAGACTTCACATCAAACTGTGCAAAATATTTTTCTAGCTACTGCAGTCTCCACAGGCAGTTCTAATAGCCTGGAAATTGCCCTGGGCTCTATTGTTAAATTCTGTTGTTGATAAGCTTTTGTATTGCTTCATTCTTAAGCAGCCTTTTACTTAGATTAGTCACTTTTCTTTCCTCAACAGAGCTATTACAGTTAAAATGAACAAAAGGTGATTTTCCAATAATTATATCAGCTTTTTTCTCCTTAAATTATAGCTGAGTTGTCTTCTCCAGGTGTGTGTGAAAACAGGAACTGAAACAAACAAATGAAATTTACTTCACTTGAAGAGATATTGGATTATGCCTTGTTAAGACCTACCTGTAAACATGGCAGCAAGACTCCAGTTTATAGAGACACTTTGAATTCTGTTAAAATGTGATAGTAGTATTAAAGGCACTGTGCATGTGTTACATAACAGAATTTTCCCCACTACTTCTGAGACGTATTCCTGACACCCCAAAACACTGAGTCACTGAACTCTCCTAAAGGCTGGCCAAGTCAAGTAAAAAATACATTTAAAGGTTATCAAATTAAATACAAAGAAAACAGTTCTAGGATTCTGCTAGTATACACATAAAAGTATAGGGTTTTCTGTAGAATTGTAATGGTTCCCAAAATGTCAATATTTAGACACTGGGAGAGCAGGTCCTTTCATCCCCCAGTAGGTTCTGTAAATATCTGGGTGCAGAAAAGTAGGAAAATGTTAAGGAAAATACTGTATGATTAGAAGTTATATATAATAGAAGTTAAAGTGCATGGTTATGGTTATTTAAAAATAATTGGTAGTAATCTGACTTTACTACCTTGCATTTTGCCTTTTCTAAAGGTTATCTCTTTATTTTTCAGCTACAATTTAGATTCTTTCAGGAGCTGTAGAGATGATCAGATCTTGCAAGCACTTGAAACAGCTTTTATGAAAGGCAGGATGTACTTTGAGGTTTCAGCCTGTTTTCTGATAAAAGTACTGAAATGAATTACAGCATATAATTATCAGGAAGGCTATCACAGCAATACTAAAGGACTACTCTCACTCATGCCAGCGTGGTACAAGTGGAACGTGCCTTTCTCCTCTCATTTGTGTGTGTGTGGTACAACACAGCTGGAGATACCTGACACAACTGTAAAATCAAATGCACAGTGGAGCACAATCAGTATAAAGAACATAAGAAAAGTATTGCTTTTTAGTTTTTTAAACACCCTCCAGATGTTAAAACTGCCAGGAAACCTATATGCAGCTACTAAAAATGGAGGGGCACGGCAGCTACTCTGCATGGCAGGAGCACTGCCTCAAAATTCAGAACTAATTGAAATTAATGTAGTTGAGTAAGAAATTTGAGCACTGTAATTATCTGAACCTTCAAATCAAATTCCAAATCAATGTTGCATATAATGCCACAGTTTAATGACACTAAGAGATGTGAAGTGTTACTTTACTGGTCATACCTCATGTATAGCATTTTTCTTAAACTCTGTTAATCATGGAGGATTGAAATTATACAGTGCAAGCTGCTTAAATACAGAAATTGTTTAATCAAAGTGAAATTCACTGCTGATAGCTCAAAATTCAATTATTGCTTCCAGATGCCAATATTTGCCCAGTTTCCTTTACAGTAGGAATCCATGGATTACTAGCCAAGCCCCATCAGCTGCACAGACAGTGATAGTCATGCTCTGAGCAGCTACCAAGAGAGTTCACAGGAGGACCAGGTTTAGCAAAGGCTCTCTAGGGTTTCTCATTTATTTGCAGGACATTTGTTCAACCAAACTGGCACATAGAGACCAGTAAAGCCTCCAACTATCCTCCCTTCGTGCAGCTGTGCAGCCTTTAAACTCCATGCAAACAAAACCATTATTACATTTCTTCTCCTGACTTTTGCTTATCCTCCCTCAGGGCTACTCAGACCCTTTTCAAGTTTTGAGCCTGAGCAGACAGCTGAAAGAGGATCAGGGAGGCCTCCTCCACTGAAAAGCTGAAATCTTCTGACATTTAGTACTTCAGCCCAAAACACAGCTTCTCCCAGTGGGGTTGGCTGGCAAACACTGCTCGGTGCAGCCAGCTCCAGGAAACAGCCAGTGGCTCATTTGCTCACTTAGCAGCCCCATTTCCAGCCTGGTACAGGCATCCTCAGAGCAAATTTGTGTTGCTGGAAACTGAGCAGCAGGTGGTGTGCAAGGAATAGAGATTTTTATTTTATTTTATTTTCTATTTAAGATTTAATCTTTCCTAACTTTGTCTCTGGACTATAATAAGGCTGTGGAGGCAATCTTTTTAGGTGTCCAATGTACCTTCTAAATCTCAAAAACCAGAAGTATTGTTTTAATGCAGATATGGAAGAGAAGTCCAACTTCAACAAAATGAACATTCCTCAACTAAAAATCAAAGCCCCAAAGATATGAACATAAATGCTCCTGCTGCCTATATATAAACTGAAGAGACCAGACTGCACACAGATAATATGTAAAATATTACTGACAGGACTTGCCATTTATAGGCTTGAGTCCCACTCTCACAAAGAGATGGATTTCTCTACCAATTTTTATAAGAACAGCGGGACAAGTTCTCTGCCTTAGTTTATGTATGTCTAGAATTTGATGAATAGCACAGACCAGATTTATTTAATTCCATCCCAAATATCCAGAATGCAGAGTCCTTTGCTTTCCCATGGGATGATCATTCTCCACATTTCAGATTCTAAGCAGTACCTGTGGGCAGATTCTCAACAGCTAAATTAGAGGCAACATCTCACAACAAAACACTGACACAGCCAAGCCTCTCCCACTGTTCTTTTGTCTTCCTGTGCTTACAATCAAAATGGACAACTTCACCTGTTCCATATTCCCAGTAATGCAAAGCCATGAGCCATTAAAAAAGCTGCTCCAATTAATTTTTAAGGTAGGTTTGTTGCCTTATCCCTGATTCCCCCAAGATCCCAGATATGTAAAAGTCAGCTACTGTTTGAGCACTGTGTTTGTAATCAGTATTGTATTACAAATACAAAGGGGCTGGAACAGTGTGAAGCCTTTTCTTTGACAAATAAACAAACACCCATTCCTTTATGAGTTAGAGAGTCTTTCATTCACTAACCTCACTTGACCAGAATAATTGGCATAAAAATTACACATCTCTGTGTTTAGCTCCATTTGAATAAATGTGTGCAATGTCAGTGTTAATTAAATGTAGATCAAGAGCTATCGTTCCACTATTCAAAATGTAAATTCCCTCCAAAAGAGCTGTAAATAAGCAGTTACTGCTTTACACTGCACAAACTGGGCAAACCTTGAGAACCACAGAGCCAATATCAAAGAGCCTTTGACAAATCAGTTGGGCTGAAGATGGAAATAGATTTGTAGATGTAGATATGGTCATTTTTTCCTTATTAATAGTCCTTCCTTAGCAAATTAGTTTCTGAGGGGCATCTAATGCAGCCCCCAAATCCTGTCTTGATTCTAGTTTTCTGCAAGTGTCCAGATTTTCAAAATTGCTCACACCTATGTTCATGTATCCACAACTGGAAAGGATTGAGAGGAAAATCCCTCAGTTCCAGCTTCAACATTTAAATGAAGCTAAACTTTCACAACTCATCAGCTGCCATTGTGATAGTCAATGCCAGATTCTAAGAGTTCAGAATATAATTTTTCTGAGGGTTATTTTTTTTTTTTTGGTAAAAAAGGAGAAAGTCTGTTTTTAGCCCTGTATCCTGCTGAAGTGCTAGAAGCTTCCAAACAGACTCAAATGGTCTTGCTTTTTGCTTTTGCAAGTTGTTACACTAAAATCTACAGGGCTCTCTACAACCTTAAAGCAGCATAAAAGCTCTGCCATATAAGATAAAAGTAGAAAATAGAGGAATAGAATATGACTGACATTTTCTAGCTCTTCCCCCAGTACAACTATCTAAATTCATCCCAAGTTCATGGGAGATAAACAGTCACTGAATCCCAGTGCAGAAATTATGTGCAACAACTCACAAGATGTTTCTCTTCAATGCAAAGAAGGATAATGTCCAGACAGACAGACAAACCCCTGGATTTTAATGTCATTGTAACTGAATGAGAGGAGGAAATTACTCCAGGTTTGAAGTGAATACTGGTTTCTAATTAGAAACATAGCTGTTGTATTATAAATATTTAATATTAAACATTAAACCCCTTTTTTATCTACATAAAATAGTTATAAATCTTAAACTATGCTAAGCATCCTGCTGGGCACCTGCAACTTTTTTTTAGTTTTTAGTTTCACAGACTTCAAAGAGCTTCCTAGCTGCATCAGGTCTGTTCCCACTGAGATTCTGAGCTGAAGATTCCATGAGAGTTTCTTTGGTGTTTGCAATCAAATTGCATTTAAGGTACTTCAGTAGAAAATATTATGTAAATTGCAGTTGCATTTAACTGAGTCATAGTAATTGTGCAGTCATTGCTATGGAATTATGCCATGCATGATCAGAAAGTCTCTCTCTCCTGCTCACCAACACCCAGACCCTGCTCCTTTTCCAGAGCTGGGTATTTTTCAGCCACTGGGTGCTGCTCTCGTTAGAGGAAACAGAACAGAACCGTGAAAAGAAAACTCAGTGATCCACTACTCTCTATCTAATCAGCTTTCTCCTTTGTAAAACAGCTTTTTAAAAAACTTTACCCCAGGTTTAGCACAGAGGTTGTTTCCACTGGTTTCTCTTAGTCTGGGCTGTGGCAGATCTTCCTTGAGATGCTGAGAATGATAACAGGAAACCTGATGGTGCTCAAACACTTTCTTGCTTTCTTACATTGCAACATGTAAAACTAGGCTAACAATCTTTATCTTTATATTGAATTTACACATATTAAAGGACTCAACAATTTTTTATATTTTTACCCCCCAAAATTTGCTTGATAAGCATTTTCACGGATGATACAACTTTATTTAAAAAAATGTAAGTAAAGTAGTGTCTTATCTCCTACCGGTTTCAATTTTTATGTAAATTCAATGGAAGTCCTGTAATATCATTCCAGCTTTTTCATTTTCTCATTACAAAATGTTTGCTGGTAGAATTCAGTGTACATAGAAAGAATCGTTTCCTTGCTAAATCAGAAGACTTAAAGAAGGTACAGAAAAATGACAGATTTAATAATTGGCAGAGAGCATAGATAATGCAACATTTGGTTCTGGAATAAAACCCCTGTATAATGAAAAAAGAAACAGATAAATGTCTCTTATTGTCTTCCTGATATGGCCAAATAAAATGAATTCTGTCTTTTGAAGAAGAATCTTTGCACACTTGTCCCACACAAAACGTACAGTATAAATGCAGATAAGCTTTTTTTCACATATCCAATTATCAGCCAGCATTCATATCTCAAAATCAAACTCCAAGCTTGTCACTGAGAAGAAAATCACCTATGGCAATAATAATTTCAGAGAAAGCATTTACCTCTCTTTAGAGGAAAAAATAAAAAACTTTAATAGAGTAAAACATGTAAAATAAATCTAGGATTCTGTCCTGGACCTAAAATACACAATTTCTGCTTTTTATGAACACAAATAATATTATACCTCTGTGGGATTTGTGAGACTTCTCTTGTTTACAGACAAAACTAAGTTCTAGCATTACAGTTTTAAATTACTGATCATAACAAAGCTAAGACCCAAATGGGCTGCATCAGTACAAACATATATGTATATATATCTACAGAGATCCCTATAATAATGTGTACTCCTATAGAGAGGTAGGTCACAGGTATCAGATGAGACAAATCAGGTATATGAACTAAAAAGGAATTTGAATTTCACATTGGAAATAAGTGTTCCTTGGGGCTCAGACTGCATCTTGCTATGTGTACCTTTTGTGTAGAAAAACAAACCAAAAATACCCTATAAAAAGAGGAAATTCCTATTAATATTTGTTAATAGCACTCTGAATCCAGATCATAACGCAGAATTACCTGCAGCCTGTTCCATCTCCTCTAAACCTACTCTTCATTTGTAGAAAATGGGAGAATTTGTTTCTAGACTGAGGTGACATTGTATGGGAGAATTCACAATAGCAAGAGGACTGTTGCTGCCCAAAGAACTACAGTCTAAACCTGCAGAGAAAAGGATAAGATGCAATAAAATATAGAATTAAAGTAACTGGCCAAAAACCACCTTCCAGCTTAGCAATGAAACTCTTTTTGCAATTTATTATTTCAGTGTTTTTCTACTGCCTATTGCATCACCTTGCATTTTCCTGGGACTTAAACATCCAGATATTTCTTGCTGATTCCGTGGATATACCTGCTCTGTAATGTTCTAGGATAACAGAGTTGGAAATGCAGTAACTTTTCCCCCTGCCACTCAGTGTAAAACTGTACTGTGGCTTGTTGGCTCCAGAAGAGTTTGTGCACGTCACCAGGGAAAGCCTGAGTTTGGGGTTTAGGAGCGGAAAATGTCAGACTGCAGCCAGCCAAGCATGAGGAGTAAGTAGAAATAACAGTAACAGGAGGAGCAGCAAATGAGGACATAGTGTAATTCATTGTGTATGGAAACCACATTCAGCGTGTCCTTGTTACTCCATAGGAGCACAGGGAGGACGCGGGACATGAATCCAGGACACAGCAAGGAGTTTTCAGATACATTGTTTCCAGATTTTTTGTCTCATTTCAAGTTGCTAAAATGAATTAACATTTGGTAACGCCCGAGCAGCTCTTTGATATACAACAGAAGTAAAACATGTCTCTCTAATTCACTTTTGATTGATGTTGCTGAGCCTATGGGAATACGAACCATACAGCTGTGGCTGCAGACAGCTTTATTACTTTATTTATCCCTGTTCATTATGTTGAAGTGACAGAGAGAAAATACGAAAGAGCTGTTTGGGATTCCTTTAAGTGTTTCCTTTCCTAACCTCTACATCCCCCCCTGCAAAGGACTCCTCAGAGGGGTCTGTCCTGATCTCATATCCATACAGTAATAAACCTGTTTAAGAGCATGGTAATAAAATAAATGAGCATGTCAAAGCTCTGCTGGGAAAAAGCCTCCTTCTTCTCCTGGCTGCTTCACCAAAAACAGAACAATGTGGAGTTTGAGTTCTAATCCCATCACCTCCTTGGGGCTTTTTTTTGTTTGTTTGCTTTAAATATACCAGAACTCAAGAAGAATGGCTTCCTTTACATCTCTTATACTCTACCCTCAAGCCCCTGGCTTAAGTGAAGGAAGTTCATTCTACACTGAATCTCTGAAAGAACCTTTTGCTGCTTCCAGGATCCTCCATGTAAAATAATAAAAGGTCACAAACAGCTGAAAACCAGAGCTTTTGTTTCGACTGGCCTCATGCATTTTACTGACTTCAGTAGAGCCCGCAGTTGAACTGGTCTGTTTGTCCCAGTCACCTGAGCTTTGTGAGCTGGACTGAAATACATGCTCAGATTTGACTGAAGGGATTGTAGTTGTTGTTGTTGTTGCTGCTTTTGAGTGCAAGAACATGATGAAAAAAACCAAAGCAAGAATGAGCTGATCTAGTAATTAATCTTGAGTTCTTCAAAGACTCATTAAGAAATAAGAAGGCCTACAAACATCACTGGAAGTGATCCGTAACTGCTGATGCCAATTTGTAACTCAACATTTTCACCTCATCTATCCACATTTTCCTAGGATGAGCACACAAAAAAGCCTGGAAGAGCACAGGCAGCAGAGACAAAAGAAGACTTTTTTTAGAAAAAAAAACAGTGATAGCATTCAAAGACATAAGTGAAGTAACTTCATTCAAATCTAGGCAGCTCAGATTATCAAATTAAATGTTACAAGCTATTATAAAGCCTTCCTAAATAGTTTAATGAATTAATATTTGTACATCTAAGATCCATAAATCCTACAATTTCAGAATTTTCTTTACTCTCTGCTCTTTTGTGCAAATTACAAGAACTAGGAAACATTTAGAGCATTAAGCATTCATTTTGTATCCTGTAAATGTAGTATTAGTTCTTCAGTCACACTGTGTCTAACAGTCCATGAAACATAAAAAGGTGGTTTTCTTGTGCTTCACTGGTGGAAGAAAAGGTCAGGCAAAGAGGAAGAAAGGTGTTTTACACTTCTTTCTTGCAGAGTAGACAAGCACAGCAGCAGCACACAATCTCATGATTATTTCCCATAGGTGAAAGCATTGGAAGATGCAGATTGTCAGCAGCTGAGCTTTGTTTAAGCAGCTGGTACCTCTGCAAAGGCCTTCCTTGGGGTGAGGAGGGTGTGGACGTGAGAATCTCTGTGCCCTGCGTGTTAATACCAGATGAATTTATCACGACCACATTATGCCAGTGAAAGCAGTGCATTCCAAGTGAATCAGTGCTGCCATGGATAACTCAAAATGTCAGCCCCAATGCTGTTCATTTCAGATGGGAAGGACCAACACTTCTGCACTCCAGAACGCTGTTTTTAATTCAAGCTAAATTATATACTCAGACTTTCTTGTTAAGATGATTTCTTCTTTTTAAACTACTTTGACCTCCATGAAGTCTGTGCACATCTCAGGAAGCTGACTAGCTGGAGGCAGCAGTAAGAGCATCGTTTGGAAAATATAAAAAGGCAAGCAATTTAAAGAAGCCGTTTCGCCTAATCTCCCATTCTCTATTGAAAAGATCCAATAAGTTACAGCCTGAGATTAGTTTCAAGTGAAGTGTCCCATATCACTGTTGCCAGTGGAATTGCTTGGTTACTTTTCTTAATCACACAAAGAAAATTCAAATCCCCCCAGACTTTCCTCACAGTCATCCTGAACCACAGAAAAATCATTTACCCAACACTTAGCTCATTACGCTTTTGGAGATAACTTGAAAATCTCTTTTTAAAATTCTACATAATGTTGAAAACATCACATTAAAATACTACTGGAGAATTCTATTTCAAAAACCCATTTGCTTTGATGTTAGGAATAGTTAAGCTAAATCGTGAGCTTTCCAACGTGTTCCCAGATCTCTTGTCCTTACTGGCTTTGCCAAGCCATATTGCATTGGAAGTCTGTGTGTGTGACTGTTTGGAAGGTAAAGCTCTGCTCAGTGGTAGGATTTATAGCAGAATCCAGTTTGGGGTACATCAAACTACACAGTGCTTCATTGTTAAACCAGCCATGCAAAGTAATGAGACATCACGACCCCTTCCATACCCAGAGACAGGCAAAGAGTGAAGAGAGAATAACAGAATCATTAAGGTTGGAAAAGACCTCCAAGATCACTGAGTCCAACTGTTAACCCAGCACCACCAGGTTCACCACTAAACCAAATTCCCCACACACACATCTTTTGGACATTTCCAAAGGTAGTGATTCAGCCACTTCCCTGGGCAGCCTGCTCTATTCTACAAGCAGGTAGAGAGAGCTGCTATGTGATATGTTCAAAGTATCAGGCAGAAGCATGCTCCAAGATAAATAAATCTTTGAATATTTGTATTTCTATTTTCTCCTGATGTTCCTTTATAGCTTGGAAATATAGTATCACTGAAATAATATTTGAAACACTTTACTGAGCACGTATGTATGTGTTTTCCTGCTGGATTTAACATCACAAGCAGCTAGGTATTATAGTGAAGGAATAAAGCATGATTTTCCAGGATTATTTATGCAGACTGTCCCAGCCCAGCACAAGGAAATTTATATTCAGTGGTAATGGTACAATTAATGACCCCCTAAAAGCCCTCTACAAGTGCAGCTGGACTAACCTGCAGCTATAGAAATTTCTGATGCCTGCAACAGCCAGCTGCCACTATCACTATCTACTGCTCAAAATCTGCATTCTTCAGTAGCTGGAATGATAGGTGCTACCAGAATCCAGGATTTGTAGAACAAAAAAAAAAGCTGGCCTAGCTCTTTCTTCAACGCAGGTCCCAAATTAGACTCATAAAAGCAACTACCTAACAGAAACAGTCTTCTAAAATACATCACAAATACTCACTGGCTCTAATTTGCATCAGGCTGCCATTTATATACTTCATACACTACTTGAACAGCTTTCTTTGGTCATCGGGGAACATAAACCCAAGAGGTAAAAACAACACAGCCCACAACAGAGCCATTCATTGGCAACACTCCTGAAACACATCAGAGAAATGAGAAAAACATGAGTCCAGATTTTGCCTTGGAGTGTGTGCACAAACTTCCTATAAAGCCATTAAAACTTAGATGCAAGCAAGCAGAAACAACTAAGAGAAATTATAATTAAGAATTCATATTCCATTTTATATCACTGAAGCATCGTCTTAATTGGCAGAATCCCAGAGCTCCTACCCAGGGAACACCAATCACTCTGTCACTGGTGCAGTGTCCTCTCATCCAGAGTCACTGCATAAGATAGAGCAAATTAAAAAAGCCAAAATAACAGCACTATTTCAACCAGCCTTTGCACATGCCCACAGGCACTCTGGAGAGTGAAGGAAAAAATCTGGGACTGTATTTAGATATATTGTATTATCAGGAGGGGCCTTCTGTGGTGCTAGAAATAAAGAGCCTGGAGTACAGTGTACCCATTTCATCTCCACCACTTGATCTGCCACTTCTTGTGCCAGAAATTTCTGTCTTCCTCCTCTATCCCAGCCTTGCCCCCCAGCAAGGAGCCCTACAGCCCCTGTGCAGCAACACAAAAATACAAGGCACAGAAAAGCCAATGGTCTGTGCTCTGAAAACTGCACAGTCTTCTCAGGTCATAGAAAAAGGCTGGACAGTTTAAACCATGTGAAGAGCTGGTCAGATGAAGAATCTGGAGAGCAGCTTGGTGGAGAAAGGGTTCTAGATACAAACACAATTTAAACCATGGCCCTTTGCTATTAGTTTTCACTTTTACATGTTTTGGGGGGTAGGTGGGGGAGAAATGAGGGACAACACACAAGCAGCTACCTGAAAGCTGTAAAGGGCAAAACTGAATCCAAGTTTGTTTGCTAAACAAATGCCTGATTGGATTTTGTGGTTATTTGCAGAAAAAAATCGACACATCTGCTTATGTGTATTTCACCACACTTGCTGATAAATAACTATTCCTTCAGTCCTGTGTTCAAAAAGAAGAATGACAGATGTATTCTGAAAATAAGATGTGGTCTCCACATGAAGAAAAAGGAGGGAAAGGATGAATCACAATCATGAAATAGGATCCTACAGTGACAGTCAAAGAGTTTTTACCTGTGTTCTTGAAAAGGAGAGGCATGAAAGCAGTGAAACCATTAACAATTACTTCTACATACCCACTGCAAAGCCAGTATAAATGAAAAGTTAACAGGGAAGCACACGTAATTTGATTTAAAATGCAGTTCCAGGAAATAGACTTTTGTAAAAAAAATAGCTTTTTAGAAATACTGAAGATAATAGGAGCTGTAGGTGGATTCACAATATTATGTTCAATCATATTTTTGAAAAGCTTAAGATGAATTATAAAAAGTTATCTTAAACACCAAAGACCTTTCAAAGCAAAAAGAAGGAAAAAGTTAATTTTCAGGGACCTTCTCAAAATAGATCACTAACAATGGATGAGAGTGTTAACAACTGAAGAATTTGTTCATGATCTGGAATTTTCCATTTTTCATTAGAATTATTAAAAATCATTGATGAAGAAGTTAATTTCTTTAGTATCATTCCCAACTCCTATATTTCAAAACTGCCTCTCTTTCAGGACACAACTTGGCAATAAAATGGAATTTTATTCAGTATGTTGTACATGAGAAGGACTGGAGTTCACTATCTAGATCTTAATAAACAATGGAAATATCCCATAATTTACATTTAACACCCACCAGCCAGTCACTTCTGGAAAATACATGACAAGCTTTACTGATTGCATCAATAAAAACAGCCATTCCCAGCTTTCAATCATGCAAAACTGACATCTCTAAGTTTTGTGTACGAATTAAAGTAGCAAGGTCAGAATTGGAAAACATGTTTTACTTATGGAAATAATACATTCTGCTCTAAATTCAAAAGGACTATTGCAGAGTTCTCTTTCCTAAAGTACTTAACAGCAGCAAGGAAATTGCATAGAATGCTTGTATTTTTGTTGAAATATTTGACATCAAACATCAAAATCAGCAGGAGATCTCAACTCAAAATTTGTTTCACCCCTCATATTTTTTGCCTACATTGCTCTTCCTTTCTCATTTTTCTTTCCTTTCTTTGCATCTCCTGGTGTTTTTAAGCATCTGTTTATTCTCTATACTCTCCACCCATTATTCATGTTATGTCCTCCATCTTGTTTCAGTTTCTCTTCTCCCCCATGACAGACAAACATCCTGTGTGTGGTGCCCAGTGTGGCAACACTACTCCTGACCACAACAGAAATTATATTTTGGCCCAAATATATGATGCACTTACCTCTTGTGGCAGATAAAGAAAAAATGTAGTGCATATATCTTAATATAGGCAGTCAAAATTAAAAAAAAGGAATCCATATGGCTCTTTTACAGTAGAAAGGAGAATGTTTCCTACATTTTAAGCAACGTAAGTTGAGGATAATTTAATCCTTTTTAGATTTTAACAACTGAGATTTCTAAAAGTCCAAAGTATATTCAAGCATCTTTTGAAGAGGAGGAATTTACTGTAAAGCATCTGGGTTTGACTATTAGACATATTTAAAACTAGAATTCTGTGAATGAATCTTTTATCTCCAAGATTTTTACTCTCTTGAGATTTCTCCCTTTGACAGCTACACACTTTGCCTTTATGAAAAACAGTGCATCAGAAAAAAAATGCAAATTCAGAAGCTCTTGCTCTCAAGCAGTGTTTCACATGTACATTTATTTCAATTTTATATAACCTTAAAAATGAATATTATTAGAAGCTTTGATATTTTTCTTTCCTTCATGATGGGACTTACCATGTCCTTGTCCACAGCAGGGGGGCTGGAATCAGGTGATCTTTAAAGGTCCCTTCCAACCCAAACCATCCTAAAATTAAGTAAACCAAACAAGAATACTTAATTAATATGTCATGGCAGATCTAATATTTTCTCTAGTGCAAAACTAATATTTACTGTGGTAATAGAAATCCTAAGTAAGATATCAAGATAAATAAGATCCTAAGAAATTATCTTACTGTTTCACTTGTCTAAGTACATTTCAATTCCTAATGAAATCCCACTACCTGGTGAATTCCTTTTGCAGCTGTTCTCAAGCTGGACAACAGAATAACAGATGAACACACAAAATGCTGTAGTCTCAAAAGCTGTGATTTTCCCATAAGAGTAGCTGAGGTCAAATAAAAACTCTGAGTGTGCATTAATTACTTTGCAATAAAGCAAATACTACACAGAGAAAATTGTAGATTTCAAAAGCAACAAAAAATGCAAAACTAGCAAATACTTTATCAGCCATTGGCAATACTTTTAATGTAGCTAACAATGGGAATTTATGGAACATCTACTGCACTTGATTTTACCTTATACACCACACAATTTCCATCAATTTAGACTGCAGATAAATTCTGAGGATGAGATTTTTCAAAATGTGATGTGCCATTTTGAGAACCAACCATAAATAACACCCATTTGAATAAAGCACTGCAATTACATGACAATATTCTGCCAGTTTTCCAGTCACTATAATTTTAAATGCAATGGACAAGTTAGAATTAAAAAAAATAAAATTAAAAAAAAAGCAATAAAAAACCCCCAACCCCAATTCATGCTTCTGTTCGTTCTCAAGGGAACAAGAGTTCAGTAAAGTCAAGTCAATCACACATAAATTGGAACAAAATTGAAAGCAAATAATGAAATTTTATACTGCAGTTAAAAAACATGAATTGCCTTTGTAATGGTGAACTGTTTCAGACAGGCATGGGAGTCGGAGAGAGTCAAAGTGCAAAGGGCTGTCAATAGGTCCAGCATGTATGGGCTGACAACAAAACTGTAAATATTTATGGATTCATAAGAAAATTAATTATTTGTAAGACAGCAGAAGTACCCAAGTCTATGGATTTTCAAGCTCACTCCAGTGAGAGCAGACCAGAGTAAGAGAACAGAATGCAGCACTTTCACCCAGGTGCTGCACCAGCCAGAAATGGTGTTTCCAGTTCAGCCAACTCCTAAGCCCCAGCTCAGGAAGGCTTCATATCAAACTCAGGACCAGCATTTTCTTAAGCTTGGCTGCATTTGCATCTGGATAGCCTGAAGGTCAGACAGAGCAACCAGCATCTGCCTTCAAATACTATGTACATGCACACTTTGATTGACAGAACTCATCATGGTTAGGTCTGCAGTCAACCAGAATAAGCTGACAGCCAAAGTCTAGCCTTAACTCTAGTCTGGCCTAGAACAAAATTCCCCTGGAGTCTTAATAATATTTAGGCCTGTTAATATTGAATGTTTTATATTATAGTGTGTCTTCATGTGAAAACAGCTATTGCAGAAACAGACTGAATTAGATAAAAGATTTAAGTTCAAAAAAAGGTTACCTACAAAGTGTTTGCTCTTCCAATTAGCACCTCCCCCTCCCACACACACTGATTTCTAAGTAGTTTGCTGTAGGCTGGAATAGGACATGCTTGATTCATTATCATGGGACTTAAAAATTAGGTTTATATTCGATAACCCTTAAAAGAGTACAAGAGAAGGAAACAGAGTCTAACAGACTAACTAAACAGGAATACACATCCTTTATTCTGGCATAAGAAATCACATCTACAATTTATCATGAAAAAAATCCATTAAGAATACCCCACAGCTACAAAAAAACTCAAGCTGGTGCTAGCTTTTGATTACAGAGGAATAGAGCAGCTGTTCGTAGAAGGAAAAAGAGCTACTTTGCTATTCTGTTCTTTTTCATTTTGCCAATAACATAGCTGCATTTTCACCTTCATATTGGTAAATTTCAAAGCCAACAAGTAAGTCAGTAATTACATTTTTTAATCTTTTTTTTAAATTTAACAGAAAAGCCTACTGAGGTTCTGCCCAGTAACCTCAAACTCTCCTTTGTCCTTGTTCCAATGTACTTGATCCATTCAAATGTCACATTTTCATCTCCAGAGCACAGAGAACACATTAAATAGAGTCTTTGAGCAAACAAACCAAACAAGGTATCTATACTTGTTTCTTTCTTGCCCTTCCTTCCTCAAATCATAGGAATCGTCTTAAGAGGAAAAACAAAAGCATGTATTTTAGTTTCCCAAACAAGCCACCTTCCTCCATTTAATTCTTTTCATGTCTTTACTTCTCAATATTTTGAACTCTGATTTTCCCCAATCCATGAATTGGCTGGAGGTTTGGCAGGGAACAAGATAAAAGCCCTTCCAGATGTTAATAAATACTATAGTTGGGGTCTCCACAGATGTTCTTGTTATAAATTCCTACCTTTTTCCAGAGAACTCAGCTCTTCTAGTGAGTGCTACACTGTTCTCTATACTCACATACGCTCTCAGATTTGCTGTGTGCTGCATCCCCTGATTCTCCTGTTGTCTTCATAAATTTCTACTTTCTTCCATCCACACTGGCTCAGCCAGAATATTTTTGGAGATAGCTTACTTCACTGTTACTCAATTCTTTTCAGTGTACAGACCCCTAAGTATTTACTAACAGAAAGCTGGGACCTAACAAGTGAAACAAAGACTGCGAGGAATAGGGTTTGTCACATTTTAAAACAGAGCACGAACGCCCCTTTTTCTGTGGTCTCTAAATGCATGCTGAGATCTCCTAGTTCTTAAAGAACAGGAGCAGTAAAAAGGCTTGCTCCTGGCTTGGTCAGCAGTTTGCTGGGTTACTTTTTTAACCTTTTTCTCCTTTGGTTTCTTCCCTACAAAATGCAGAGGCAGTACTGGACTCACAGCTCACATGGCCATTATAAAAATGAAGTTCAAAATGCTCTGTGCCTTTTAGATTAAAGGTGTTAATGAGATGAGAAGTGCAATCATCATCTCAGGCCAAGCCTGTTGCACTTAAGCTGTTCATCCTTTGCCTTGATTACCCAAAGCTTTATCAATGAAGTTTCTATCAGGCTGTAGCAGCAGTAAGAGAGCAGTGGCACATGCAGAGAAGCACACTGCACATCAAGTGTCTGATTTTTAAAATGCATGTGTAATTTTCACAAGCCAAAGCCTTCTCATGAACTACTTCATACAGCTGCCTGAATAACACATACAAATGAGACAGGACTGCAAGTCTAACAATTTTAAAATCAGGTGTTACATGCAGAACATATAAAAACCTTCCCATCTTAGATTGTATAGCTGTCAAAGCACAGCTTTAGTTACTCTCAATATAACAATATGAATGTACCCATCTGAAAATCTGAAAGTCTGGAAATTTTTCTCTAATCATCAAATGATCAATGAGAACAGGCTGCTGCCCTTGCCTTGATTGTTCTCTCTGTGCGTGTCACATTCCTGCCAGGACTGAATTCCAGGACACTTTCTCTGGCATGCAGCCCCTTCTTGCCTGCATTCAATTTCAACCCACTCACAGCCAGATTATTTTAGATGATTATCACAGAATGGTTTGGGTTGGAAAGAACCTTAAAGATCATCTAATTCCAATCCCCCTGCCAGGAGCAGGGACACTTTAAACAATTTATCCCAAAACTCCGGTGCTGAATACTTATTGGGGCTGTAATATTCAATTTCTTATTCTGTTAATAATAATTCCTTGTCATGAAGTGATGAATCCTATGCTGTCCCACAAAAAGACTGGGTTCTCTACCTTTGCTTCCCCATATCACTCATTTCTTTTTTATAATTCTGGAAAACTGTGATATTCTATAAAATTCTCCTTACAATGAGTACATGGGAGAAACTTTCTGTTCCCAGGTCTCTCCTGCTCTTGTAATTTCTATCTGTAAATCTCTAAAAAGACATTAATTCAAAACTTCTTTATTTTTTTTTTACACTAAAATTTTTTTTTCTTACTGTTTTTTTCTAACATAAAATTTCAGGACAGTTACTGATCCAACATTAGTGTGGCATCTTTTTTTCTCTAGAGATATAAATGACCACCAACTGAGACAGAATCCTAAAATAAGATATATAACTAGCTCTAATGTAACTGGCACATAATTATGAAGATTGTATGACCCTCTGAATTGCCCTGAAAACCCTCTCTATGATGCTTTTACAAACTGATCTCATGCTTGTCAGTCAGCTGCATCAGTCACAGCCAAAACGTGAGTCTTTAATCAGTGCAGTCCTGTAGTCAGTGAGAGAAATGAGCTCATGCTCTGTGACAGATTATCAGTAGACTTTCACATAAAAGATTAATGAAAAAATGTAAAAATAGAATAAGCATTGCCAAAACTGCAAAGGAATATGGAGATGATCTTAAGTGGCCAAACCCAAAACTTTAGTATAGAAGGCTGAAATATCAGGATCACATGGCTTAGCATTAAACAGTGATGATCTTCCAGTGTTCATCTAGTCATTAATCTACATCATCCACAGAAAAGTCATACATTCCCACAACAAAGGTAAAGAGTTACTTCCATGTGCAAGAACTTCCGTGCTTACAATTCCAGAACTGCCCTGTAAATGCAGGTAACATAACAGCCAATACAGAATTGCTTAAGATTATCAAGGCTAACTAAAAATCAGCAACTCTGTGTTTATTTGAGTTAAACAGTGACTGATTATTGTAACATTCAGAACACATATTTGGGGCTTGAGTCTTGTTTTGCTTTTTTAAATATAAAACGTACAAAGCTTCTGCCTAACTATTCTTCCATGCAAAGCCTGCATTTCCCACAGGCAGAATATGCTTTAGCATTTCATTAGATGGACAGCATTGAACTTACTTAAAAATAGGCAAGCAGTGTCATAGCTCATTTGCTCTGATGCAATTGTGAGAAGATAGAGCCTGTATGCCCAACCACAGGGAACATTTGGCATAAAAGCACACAGCAGGAACAATGTTTTTTATATAACTAAGCACAATGGTTTGGCAGGGGGGAGTTCATGCTGTAGGCAAATGGCAACCTACACCCCTTTTGTTTCTTGCATTGAAGCCTTGGCTGAAATTGAGGAGATGTGGCACTTAGTGAGTTTTAGGACTTTTCATGGAGTCAGTCATGCAATACATGCTTGGTTTTGACCTGCAAAAAACATCCTACACGAGGTAGTATTAACTGGTTCTCAGCAGTGCTGAGAATTGTACTGAGTTATTTCAAGTGCCTCAAAAAATCCCTAGAGGAGCAATACCCACAAAACTGTAGCAGAGTAACATGGCAAACATTTAAATTTGAAAGGCTTTTGAGTCACATCTCTAATGGCATGCATGGTGTTTTTCCCTCCTGTTTTCCATTGTTTTCACTATCATATTATGTTGTGCAGAACTGACACCATCACACAACAAAACTTGTTTCTGAAGGGTCCTTGCCCTCTAAAATAAGGGGATGTACAATAAGAGAAAGCACACAAGGGAAATTCCCCAGTATGAAACATTGCAGCAAACCAGGTTTGATGAGAAACTTTCCTGGACTGCCATCACAGCAGGTTCACTTGAAGCATCTCAACTTCTTTGAACCTTTAATAGAACCATGACTTCTGACAGAGCTCCAACAACTTTGTCCTGGAACTGGATTATTTGGGAAGGTGCAGAGTCCACCTTCTGTGGGAAGACACAGACAGAAGCCCTTGGCCACTAATCACCTCCAAGATCACTAGAGCTACTGAGCTAGAAATCATAACATGTAATAATAATGATGATGATAATGTCATCATCAAATACACTGTCAAAGAGTGTGTTTGCCAGGGTTACAGGTCTTCTCTTCTGGACTATGAACAGAATCACTTCCTAAAACATCACAGGAAATCTCTCTCTAGAGCAGTATCGAGGATTTTTTTTTGGTTCGCTTGTAAGGTAATTAAGTGTGGGGAAAACCCTGATTTAAATTATATCCAATTACAGCTGTGTCATTTCTATATATTAGACACTTGCTGTATATCACATGAGGGGAATGCTGGTCTGCAATTTCTGCTGTTCTAGAAACGTCAAAAAAACGTTTTGTTACCTAGAAACACACTAACCAACCTGTAATTTGCTGCATTATTTATCTGAATGCTTATCTTTTTTTTTCTTCATGTTTTGTATTCATTGGAACAACCACATCTCTAAAAAGTCTATGAAAGTACATAAAATGGATGATTATATATGTAAGTATACATAAAGTAAGCATAATATATAGGATTCAGATAAATTAATAATATCTTTTGCACTGTGTCATGGTGCAGAAATATTGTACAATAAACTATCATCAAACTCCTTAGTGCAGCTGGCTTTCAGCCTCATGAAATATCTTTGCACTGCCTCAGACATTTGTTTTCTAAACTGATCAATGTATGGGCTAGCTCCTTGGTTCTGAAATGAGCATAAAGTGTTTGTTCAGAGGGGAAAAACAGTCAGTGGGGAATGTTCAGAGAGGAAGTATTACAAGAGCTTAGTAAACAGATATAAAAGTACAGCTTGAGGTAAGACTTTAGACAGCCACAGCAGTAATAATGCTCTAAAAGGAAGCAAAACAAGATTTAGAGATACTGTGAATATAGATTTTAGAGCAAAGAAAATACAGACAAAAATGGAAGGAAGCCTTATGAAATGCAGAAACACCAGGAACCCCAGAGGTCACACATTATGAGAGAGCCATGGGAACTGTGTGAATGGCAGGAGGAAATGAGAGTGAGCAGTGATGACAGCTGTGAGTCAGTAATGCCTTTAGCCACAAGGGTAATGTGGGCACATGCAGGGAAGGCATTTTTAATCAATAGCTCTGAGATCTTGGAAACAGCTATCTGATCCTAGGCCAGCAAAAGGGAAACATTAACAAGGTTCTCAAAATAAGCAGAAGGCATGTTATTTAGTCAAAAACCTAAAATACACATTTTCTGAAACACAGGTTCTCTTTACTCCCTCATAATGCCAAAGAATTTTCCTGCCTTCCAAAAATGTGTGGATGAAATCTTGATAGCTTTATGATAGCTCATAAAAAGCATTGAGAAAATTTGTATTGATAATCAATCAGCAAGAACTGAAGAGTATATGCTTTTATTCTACTCTTTAGTATGTGTAAAAATATATCCCTAGCTAGTGTCTGGCTTCTGCAGCTCCAAATAATTGCTCTCTGAAAGTCAGTAAATTCATGGTGGGACATTAAAACCATGAAGACTGTAGCCTTCATAATTCTCTTAACAAAGTATTCCTGGTGGATTATTTCTCAGCCCTGTCTTGTTAAGCAAGAATGGAGAGTACTTTATCAAATTCACACTTATGTATTCATTGTCTTCTCTTGTTCTTTCAAAGCTTGTTTTGTACCTAATCAGCATTTAGATATCCCTGTACACATATGGCTTTTATAAATCACACAAATCTGAGACAGCACAAAGATCTTCCCTTGCCTAAATGATCCAGTAAATGGGGGCAAAAACCCTCACACCCAAAAGATTTACCAAAAGACAAAGAGAGAAAGTAAAATTTTGAAGAAATAAAATGTTTTAATAATTCTGTGTTTTGCTTCATTTTTTTCATTATTGATAGAGAGAAGTTACAAAATAAAACACTGTTACCTCAGGAGTGAAGAAAAAAATCTAACATCTTCCCCTGGACATTTCAAATCAGTACAAATCTGTTTTCTTAGAATCTTTCAGGTCAGAGGGGACCTTAGTATGGGATCTAAGTCCAATATCCTTCCTGAAACAGGAGAAGCATTGAATTCTGACTAGGTTGCTTAGATCTGTGTGTGTAAACAGGTCAGAAAAATCCCCAAGACAGAGATTCCAGGGCAGGTTCCCACCTCCCCCGGTCTCCAGCCTTCCCAATATCCACAGCTTGGCAAATCTAACAGAGAACAGCCTTGCAGTGACCTCTGCCAGTTCTCTCAGCTCACTCAAACACATCCCTTTTGGTTCTAGAGACACATGTAGGTCAAGGTTTCTCAAGAAATCCCCGTCGAGTTCCTGAAATGTAAGTACATTTATCAGGAAAAAGTAGTCTTGGGTGATACAATGGCACCATGGAGCAAAGAATCAGATAAAAAATTAATTTTCTCTCATTAAAATATAAAAACTCTATTGGGCAGAGGGAGAAATATTTTAGCCCTTTTGTAGCTAACAAAACAGCATCCCATCAACAGGTTGTCAAAACAAAGGACATTACCTTTTCAGCAAGGTAGAAACTTACACATCTACCTGTAAATTCAAGACTGCATGCATTCATAAAGCATCTTTAGGCTGATATTTCTAATACTAAGTGTTGATTTTGAAGATCAAGTTTGTTATAAATAAATGCTATTAATTGGAAATAGTGCTTAAAGGCCACCATTGCAGATGAAACATCTACTTGAACTGCAGCTGAAACAACAGGAAAGAAAAGGTAGCCCTAACAATTGTCCTAAGTTCAGTATTTAATAAAACATGAAATAACAGAAAGTAGATACTGAGAAGCACTGATAATGATGATGATGATTCACATAAGTCATGGCACATTTATATCAACATAACTGCAGACAAACGCAACTCTCAAATGGGAGTCGATTTCAGTATCCCTTCAAAATGTTATCAGTCTAATAACACTGGATCCATCCTTGATATCCAAAGTCTTTAAAATATCCCTTATATTCTGACATTCCTTTTGTGCAGCAGGATCTCCTATTTTGTCTACTGGAAGAACAAAACCACTATCCATATCCACTTACTTGGATACATTAATTTCGGAGTGCAGCCGCCCATGAAAAGCTTCATTTATCACTTTTACCAAAACAAAGACAGAATTAAACAGAAAAAAATTCAGATTTGCATCTCTGATTTGAGTATTAAAAGATGTTCTTATGTGTATATATATGTTTTACAAATTCTCTAAATGACCTTATTATTTTGCCTGTCCTACCTTCTCATGGTCTCTCTTGTTATTGTAACCTCCCCAAAGCACTGCAAATGAAGCCTTTCACAAAAGCCATGCTAAAGGTACAGCTGACACCAGACCCCAGGGTGGAGAGGTGAAGAGAACTCCCCAGAGTGCATCTTACACTGAATCACTTTTCTTTTGTAACACCACCCAGAAAGGAAACTGTAAATGGAGGAGATGGAATGCATAGGCCCAAATTTTGATGACAAGGGTTAGACTTGTCCTCATACGGTTTTAGTACAAAGTTTCAGTTCAGGAAGAATTCAAGACAGAGGTTATTGATCTTGTTATTACCATGTATCACCAAAGCTGAGGTGCCTCCATGTGTTAAATTTTTAATGCAGTCAGTTTTAAACTAGTCTATAACTACTAGTTTATAACTATTGTTATCAACTATATCTGGCAGTAGGCAAGCAGCCTCTCTTTGTGGTGGTCATGGACTTTTTGTTTTGTTGATCTAAAACCAGTTGAAACTATTTATTATCATGTTCAGACAATAAGTTGCATACACATATTAAGTGTTTCACTTATCTGAAGGCAGAGTGAAGTCAATGTGAGCAGCAAGAGATCCTGGCTGAATTCCTACAGCAGCCAATACTTCACACCTGCTGCAATAGAAAAATAACCCATCCAGAACCACAAGTTGCTATCTGTCTTGCAGCTATAACTTAAAATAGTGCCTTTAAATTAAAGCTGACGCACAAGCAAAAAACCTGCAGAGAAACAAACCCCCAAAACATTAACGCTGGGAGTGACGGCATCAACAGCACCATCATGACCTGATGAAATAAAGATGCCTGTAGATCTGCTGGCAAAGTGAAAAGTATTATTAAAATCTTACCAAACCCCACACCTCAGAGAGGTAATATGTAGGCAGACACATCTTACAAAATATTATTTTATAGTGAATCTTTTCTCTTATCTTTGACTTTTGCTCTTAATTGTTTCCTTAAAAAAAAGATCATCCAAAAACTGTGAATACCATGTAGGACAAATGTTAGATTTTAGTTTTTCATTTTATAACTGCCTCCAAGACCAGTAACTCACATGTGACCCACAGTATCAAATGCTGTGAAAGCAATAGCAGGATGTACCCCCTTTATAAATTTACTTACTAGTCACCATGGTAAACAGATATAGAGAGAGAGAAAGAAAAAAGGAAATACTGTAACATAAGCTAAAGAAGGAGCAGAAGGTGTCTGATTGCCATGTTATTGCTGCAGGTTACTGCTCATTTAGTATGCTGATGTGCTTCATATTTTCAATGGAGCTCTGATGAGAGGATGGTGAAATGGAAAAAAAACCCCAAGACAATGATTTGGTGGACAAAAAAGCTTGACCATGAACAAAGAATTAAACCATCTGTTGAACTGCCACTTGAGATGCTGTTCTGATTTTCCCACTCTTCCCCTTCCAAAATGTCCTGAGGTGGTTGCAAAGCCTGCAGAACTTCTACAGAGAAGACTGAAATCTCCTGCCCAACCTCTTACCACAATAACAACTTTGCACACACAAACAGGGGTAGGTGGCAAAGTCAGTGAGAACTCCAGTGAAGGACCAGGGGCATTTGTGTAAAAGAATAAAAGACTGTGCAAATAAGGCAAAACTGAGAGCTACAAAAACCATACCTGCCACCTATTTGGCTTCAAAAAGCTTCCTCTTCTGGTACCCAAAAACAACATTTAAAGGAGCTCACTTTTTATTTGTTTTAATGACTATTCACTTTTTTCCCTCATTCTCCTCACATTTCTTCCTTTTCAGCACGTCCATCTCGTGTCAGTACGTGTAAGTGTCCTCAGGAGGCATTTTCAGTGGGAAAGGCCAAGGAATTACACGTGAAAAGGAAGAGATGTTGGTGTATTACATGTACAAACAAAGCAGAATAGCACTCTCAAGTGATGAAGCTAAACCAAATGAATTCTTGGGGTTTACCACATTCACTTACATGCACATTAACTCATGTCTAAAGTCACTTTGCTTTTTTCAGGAGATGCCTAGAGCCTGGCCTACAAGACACAGTATGGGAAAAATTAAGCTGTCTTGGACCTTTAAGAAATCAAACATCAGTAACTGATGTAAAGAACGAATCTCTAGATAGCAAGCACTACAGTAAAACTACAATAAAACAATTCAGAATGTAAGAAGTCTTACAGATGGCATGAAGATAATTTTGACATGTAATCCAACATAGCATAAAACTAAATTAGATCTGTGGGACTTGGAAATTATAGTTCCATATGGCTGCCGTTACACTGAACCACGAGAGATTACTACCAAGTTTGTCAAGCTCCTTAAAATAAAAATTTATTTTCTAAACAAGTAGGTTATAATAATTCTTGAGAAAAGTGAAGAGCCTAGTAAATAAGTTGAAATTGAATGTTTAACATTTGCTGTGTTACTAAGAATATATGACTGACATTTTTATAAGTCAACATCATTAAAAGATTATAGAGAAACTGATAAAAACACTGGAATAATATAGAATGGGTGTTGTGCATCAGCACTGCATAAACAGTGAGAAAGGAGCAAAAGATGCTAAAATTAGCATGCAGAGACATCCATGTGTTCTGTGTACCAACAAACTGTGGTCACCTGTTCCCTCAGAACTATGTTTAAGCATATGGTGATTTTTCCACAAATTACTATCAGATCTATTTGGTAATAAACACATTTAACATTGCATTTCCTTGATCAGTAAACAGGCCTTAAAAATCCCAATAGCCACAAAAGGGGAAATTATTTTAGACTACCTGTGTTGCCCAAGTCTTACAGGAGAGAAGAGACCCAAGCAGATACTTCTGACAGCACTGACACATAGAAAAGATTGCAGGCAACTGCTTTTCTCTAGAAGATGCAAGTAGATGACAGGGCTATAAAGTCTGCTGTGAGAACAGCAGATGGAAAACTGTTATATTTTTTAAAGTGCATTCTAGAGTATGTGTTAAATGGAAGCAGCAGGTCACCAACAAGATGTGCAAACAAAACCCAGCCAACTGATTCAGTCTGACCTAGAAAGTGAAAATTCACAGTAAATTTGTCACATTTGAGTGCCATGTGCTGAATCAGCAGCAGGATCTCCTAATTCCTATCTTTCCTTTCTTTTCTCCTCTAAACAGACCACGTTCTAGCTGGTTTAATATCTAAATGACCACATATTTTCACTAGCAAATCTCATTCATTTAAACCATTCAGCCATCTCTAGCAATTTATCAACAGTAACTTTGGTTTTCTTTTTAAACTTCCTTTTTTACATGACTGAAGCATATTAAAAAATGCATTATATGCCCAGGCTCACCCAAGCATTTAAAAAATGCAGCTACACAAACTCTGTAAAGGAGGTGCCAGAAGTTAATTGTCTTGGCTTCCCATGTTGCCAAACAAAAGTGCCATTACATAACATATTTTCTCTCAATGGTTACACTGTCATCTTGCTTTTTTAACTACAGGCTGAAGTAACAGGAATAGCAGGATGTGATCTAAAATACACAGTAGCTATAAAGTGCCACCTTGATGATTTACTGTAGCATTTTCAGACGTTTGGCTGTATTTATACAAAGAGTAACTAAAAATTCACCTGTATCAAGCCAACAGCTTGAAAAACACATGGAAGACATGAGTAAGCAATTGTAGGATGCAACTCCTCAGCACTGAGGAACACAATCCTCCGGTGCAGACAACCGTGCAGACAACCTGAATACACATTCAGAAGAGCAGTCATAATTATGTCACGAAAAACAAAGGAGAGTCCCATAAATTATTCACCACCAGCTATTTCCCCAGCCAGCCCTCGTGTTTCACACCTCTTTCCTTTCACCAGAGGGAGCTGATATGCAGCTCTGAGACCATCTGTACAGCCAAAGAGAGGTTTTAAGATGCTTTCAGGTCTAATATGCAGTAAAAGAGGAAATACTCTCACGATACTATTTTGGCTCCTCATTTGGCTTGCCAATCTCCCCAGACTGCTGCAGAATTCATGGAAAAAGAGGATCATCTAGAGAGGAAGTCTGAATCAGGTTCTTAATCACCATTCAGATCCTCTGTCTTCTTTGCTGGCTATAAAGCAAGTCTGTGAAACCTACCTGGCTGGACCAGTAGAAGGACTTTGCAAAAGGTCCACTCAAGATACATAAAAAGCAGCCCCCACTCCAAGTGACAGCACCTAATTATGGACAGAGAAAGATGGTGTGCGAAGGTCTGCTCAGGTGCTCTGCAAAACACAGCAGGAATACTGAAGAACAAAACAACTGAACATATGTGATGATGAATTTGTTTTAATATTACAAATCTAGACACATCCTGAACACCTTGTATTTGGTGTCCCAATAAGCTGGGAAATTAAAAGCAGCATAGCACTGCAGTAATTAAGTAACGCTTTATAATTTATGTATAGCTATGGAAATGCAACTGTACTGACTGAAATAATATTACTTCTGTTGTTATAATTAATTAATCCACCAATCTACAGCATATTTAGACCTGATTTCATGGCCTCTGTTAAATGCTCTTCGAAAATGAAAAGATCCCACTGTCATGGTAATTGACCTTCAAATAAAAAGACCCAAGAAACCAAACCAAAGCAAAACCAATCTGAAACATACCATACATACCACAAAGTAAAACCTTGCTAAGACAGTGCTAAGTTGCTGGGACACCTTTTATACATGAGAAAAAGAGGGGAAAAACAAGGGAGGAAGTTCAACTAACCAGAATGTACTCTTTTTTAACTATTCAGAGTAGGAAAACACAAAATTCATAGACTGAATAAATACTTCACAAGTTTCTGGTTAGAAATATAACTCATGGAAGCATAAAGTAAAAATGTAAGTTCTAAGCTGTATTTTAAATTCTCAAGTTCTTCTTTTTATCGCACGTGGCAAGAATGGAGACGGTTGAGTAGTGACTGGTTCATTTGTTCTTCCTGTAAGATGTTCTTTACATTCCAAAGTCTTGCTGCAGGGCAAGGAACCAAACTGACACAGGATGACACCAATTGCCCATGTGACAGAGCAGACACACACCAAATTTCAGAGATCATTATGTGCTGGATGCTGATTACTTGCCTGCTGAGCCTGATGTCACTTAACTGTTGCATTATGTACTCTGATCAGGAAAAGTGTTGGCAATTTGTTGAATTACTTTTTATTGAGAAACTGTCAAGACTGCTGTTCAGAACTATAAATTCTGCTTGCTTCTCAACTATTACTTCTGTTCTCAACTCAAGAATAATGACTAATATACAAGGGTCATAAAATGCAATAGGCAAGAATCAGGTTTATTTCCTTTTCCTAATTATTTTTAAAAAGCCAAGCCCTGGACACCAGAGACCATTCTCCCTGCATTCTCCCTGGACTAATCTCACTTTTTT
>VZRX01000492.1:220300-410346 GCA_013398075.1 Notiomystis cincta | reverse complement strand
TTTTTTTTTTAATTTCAAAGCAAATGTTCAATTAATGTCTCAGACTAGACAATATCTCCCCTGTTCCTCTCCAGGCTCCTTGTCAAATAGATAGCAGCTTATTTTCTGTGGTACAAACTCAACTTTGAATGCTCAACTTGCTATGCTTCAGCTGCTCTGCCTCCTCCGTTAAATCCCATGGGTACAGGGGGGGAGGATCACTGGGTAAAGGGGTGTAGGACAATACTTGGAGGACAGTTCCAATGTTCTCTCACTAAAAGTCCTTTGGGGCAGTGCTAAGTGCCTTTCCTGAACAGAGCAACATTTAAAGTGCAATAAACATTGCCCTGAGACAGGCTCTAGAGCAGCATTGAAATATTACATTTAATAGCTCTTGCAATTGGATACAAACACATCCTTAACATCTCAATCAGCATCAGTGATGATAAGCCAGTAAGAGAAACAGGCATGAACACTTAACTAGCTTCTTGGAAATCTGTGACATGGAGAGGAGCTTAAATGAAAGATGATATTAACCTGTCCAATTAGTTGCTCAATGACTTCAAATGCTCATTATGACTTGACAGACAAAGAGTGTCAACAATATAATGTAAATTCTTTTTGTTTCCTTTTTGTTTCTGTTTGTTCCGTTTATATTGAATCTTAACTGCTATTTAGCTATTTAAAGGAGTTCTAGTGGAGTTAAACTCCCTGACACAATTCACTTAGAGATACACTGATAGCAAGTATTTATTCTAGTCAAGAAACGAAACTCTGTTTCATTGATTCTTGTATCAGCAATGGTGTGGCCAGCAGGTGCTGGGTATTGGTGAGGCCACACCTTAAACACTGGGTTCATTTTTGGCCCCTCACTGCAAAAGGCACTGGGGGGCTGGGGCATGTCCAGAGAAGGGCAACAAAGCTGGAGAAGGGGCTGGAGTAAAAGTCTGCTAAGCAGCTGAGGGAGCTGGGGGTGGTTAGTCTGGAGAAAAGGAAGCTCAGGGGGACCTCATCGCTCTCTATAATTCCTTGACAGGAATTTTGGTGATGTGGGGGTTGGCCTCTTCTCCCAGGTAACAAGCAACAGGACAAGAGGAAATGGCCTCAAGTTGCACCAAAGGAGGTTTAGATTGCATATTAGGGGAAAATTATTCACTGAAAGGGTTGTCAAGCATTGGAACAGGCTGCCCAGGGAAGTGGTGGAATCACCATCCCCAGAGGTTTTTAATAAACATAAATGTGGCACTCAGGGACATGGCTGAGTTGTGGCCTTGGCACTGCTGGGTTTAATGATTCTGTGATTCTGTATCTCCTCTACACCAACGTGAGGCTGCAGTGATCGTACAGACAATGACGGAATACTGGAACATCAGAGAGCAATAATAATAGAAATGACAAAGGAGTTACTCTGCCTAAAAGGAAGTAATCAGTTTTGAAGCTCTTTCAAATTTGTCTTTATAAATTTACAGAGAATGTATTTTATTATATACAAGTGTTTCAAAAATTACCTAATATGGAGAGACAAATTACTCTTCAGTGAGATAAGTGTTAAATGATAAACTACTCCAGTGCTGACACAACATAAATATGCAGTATCCATCAATCCATAAATCTGAAAAGAGCTAATGTAAAAGCTGCGAATAAGAACTTAAGGAATAGTTTGTTTATGTCTCCAGTGATTAATATGGCCATGTATTACATGAACATAAACATGTCTGTCTCCATGGAAACACAACACAATGCAAGTTGCAAGTCTGCTTGCAGAATACTAACTGATAAATGTTCACTGAAATGAACAAGAATACTTACATGACAGACTCAAAAAATTGTTGGCAAGGGTATTTTTTCTATAACTGTTCAAATGAATCTTTGGGAAGGGATGACCAAAGCTGACGCTACAAATAATATCAAGATTCTTTATCATCTCTAGAGCTACCAAAGCAGTTAATCATAAATAGTTCATAATGAATATTAATACTCAGTTATGGAACATGATTATCAACCTCTTCGCCATAGAAAGAAAAATATTTAACTTGTTCGGAAAATTCTTAGGGTATTAATTTTTTCCCCCTTCCTTTTTTCCTCCCCTCTGGTTCCTCTCAATGCTTGAGCAAGATCCTCCACTGTAACTAAAAAGAAAATATAGAGGGGGAGAGAAATAAGCAAACTTTTCCTGGATTTGTCATTTTCTGATTCTGAGTCACGCTGTTTGTCCCTAGTAGCTACAGCCTTTAAGCAGGCTAAGCATGCCTGTTCAAATCATTGCTCAGGATGATGGGGTGACAGGTACTGTGAACAAGGGCGGATGTTGTACATCTCCACTTTATCAAGGTCTCACAGACTCCTTATCTCCAATTAGTGACTTGCCAGCTGGCTAAGTGGACAGCAACGTGCAATGAAAATTATCTGGTCTGAGTGTCAGGCACAAAGGCCAGCTGGCAGCCAGTCACAAACAGCAACAGATCCCCAGGGATCTGCTGAACATCTTCATTAACTACCTGGATGACTGCACAGAAGGCATGCTCAGCAAGTGTGTGGGTGAGCACAAACAAGGATCAGTACCCTGGAGTGCAGGGCTGCCTCTGTGGGCAACCTGGGGAGGATGTAAAAATGTGGTGACAAGAACCTTAAGGTTCAACAAAATCAAGTGTAATTTTTCACAAAATCATGGAATGGTTTGGGTTGAAAGGAACCTTAAAGATCTGATTTTGTTGTTGGCTGTAGTTCCAACCACCTGCCATGGGGAGGGACATCTTCCACTAGACCAGGTTACTCAAAGATCATCCAACATGGCCCTGAACACTTCCAAGGGTGGGGCATTAACAACTTCACTGGATAACGTGTTCAGTGCCTCACTGCCCTCATGGTGAAGAATGGCCCATGTGTGGAATGCAGTAAAGCCATGAACAATACAGCTGAGGACTGAGCAGGAAGCAGCTCTGCAGAAGAAGCCTGGGGGTCCTGGTGGATGCAAAGGTTAACAATGAGAAAGGAACACACCCTTGCAGAAGAAAACAAGCCTCCTGCATCCCAGGCTGAGGGCAGCTGGCAGGTCCAGAGAAGGTTTCCCCTCCCTCTCTATTTGGTACTTGTGAGCCTGAATCTGGAGTTCTGTGTCCAGCTCTGGGCTTTGCAGGACCAGACGTACCAAAGTGTGTTCCATGGAGGGTCACTGTGTTGGTCAGGGACACGAGGACCTGGTAAGAGGATGCAAAGAAGACAAAGACTCTTCTTGGAGGTGCACAACAACAGTAAGACAAGAGGTGCAAAGCAACTGACAAGTTGGAAGAGTGAAAAATCTTTTTTTACAATTTTTTAAAAAATAAGACTGGTCAAATACTAGGACAGGAAAACTGAGGGTTTATGACATCTCCATCCTTGACGGTGTTCAAAACTGAGCAAAAAGATTTTCTTGAGCAGCCTGATCTAACTCAATCTGCTTTGAGCAAGGGGTTGGAACAGATGGGGAACTCTGGAGGTCTCTTCTAACTTAAAATGTTACACATCCAGACTTCTGTATAAAGATTCTTATCTTGTAATTGATTCTACACACATTGGAACCCTTCACAGAATCCCAGCCCATAAGTATCAATTCTGGCTGCCTTCCTCAAGTACCTTGTGATTTCAGATTATGCTTTTTATCCAGTTCTGAGGGAGAAGTCAATTGGAACACAGACATTAAACTCCTCCAAGGACTCCCAGGTTTCCAACTTCAAACCAGGGTAATTCCCAAATGAAACAGAGACCCTACAGCCTGAAATGAATCCTACAGACTATAAAATGAAATCGAATTTACCATACCTCTCTATAGGCTATGGCTTAGTTTTTCTTTCCAGTTTCAAAACCTACCAAAATTAATGGGAAATGATAAAAGTCCAGTAATCCCCTGTATAAGTAAGTCACAGCCTGAGTCTAAGGGATGACCTGATGTCAGTGAATATATAAACCATGATGAAGGAATTTTATAGTAACAAAGAGAGTGTGAATATAGCAGAAAGTGAGGGATTGTTGCCAGAGAAACAGAGATAAGCAAGGATGGTGTTTCTATAGCAACTGGGTGACATCAGAGTTTTCCTATTCAGTGCACCGGGTGATAATGAAGTGGTGAAACAGCAGCTTCTCTCTCTGCCTGCTCTCGGGAGGTGGGCAGAACCCCAAGTTTGATTGTTTCACACTTAAGACATGTCTAATTAGGAGGTTTACAGATTTTTTGACATCACTGTGTTAGATCCTCTAATGTCTAGCTCCTGTGTGGGAGTCCGAGGAGAGGCACATTCATTCCAAAACAAAAGCAAAGCCATTTCTCTGTCCCTCAGGAGCTAAAAGAGAATTCTAAAAGAGAATGAGGAGAGTCAAGGAAAAGATGGAAATATGGTCCATTGCACAGCACTGTGCCTCTCAGGCATCATCAGGCCACAGCTGATCAGCCAGCTGCACAATGAAATTTAGTACAGGATAAAATAAATTAGGTTATAACTCCTGCCAAATCAATGCTTATTTTTAAGCTTGTACATTTTCCAGGGATAATGGTGTCTTCCTGGACCACCTTGCAACATAATGGAGAATGCTTTAAAGACATTTAAAAGCAAAGTTATTTAAAACTTTTTTTAACCTTGGAAAAAACTCTGTATTGGAGGAATAAGATATTCTCAGTCTTGTAGAGGGACAGTAAATGGAAAAGTATTTGTGATAATATAAATAGACATTAAAAAAACCCTTCATAAAACCCTATTCATAATATGCATAGAAAGACAAACAATATTTGTATTTCAAATAATAAACACATTCCCAAGTAGGGACTTATATTAGTTTTGTCTGCTTCAAGGACTGAAAAAGCTGTGGTTTCATAGCTCTTGCAGAGAAATCCACAATATGACTTGACATTTACTCTGCAAGAGGGACTACTGAATCTGCAATAAAAGCCCAAACTTTCCATCCACCTAAGCCTGGGATATAACTCCTATTTATTAAGTACACAACAATAAGCAAGGTCTGGACTTCATACACTGATAAGTTGAGAGCTTTGTTAAATGAAATTGTGCAGTTAGCTTTAAATGAGCTGCCTAGGCACCAGCAGCAAAGCAGCTACAGGATCAGTCCCCTCAGTGCAAGCTGCAAAACCTCCCCAGAAGCTGAATAAATACCCAAAGAGCTCACAGTTTCTGGCTGCAAAACTCCCAGTGAGACAGACAGATGGACAGATACACAGGACACACAGCCACAAACTGTCTGGCCTAGGCAGAGCTGCAATGTCCCCACTGTCCACATGTGACAGCAATATCCCCATCACAGGCATCAAGGTAGGAGAGTCGTGGCATGAAGAATTTATATTATGACAGGATGAAAAAACAGAGAAAGTCTCACAGAAGTTCTTGGTAGAGTAAGGAACAATGTAAAGGTTTCCTAATGCTAACACTATTACTTAGATTGTGTTAATACCTACCATTATCTAAACTTCTGAAATGTTTTATATGCTTGATTTATATAAAGGTGTATATATGCAGCTTAATTTGCATAACTTCTTGGTATTTGCAACAGCCAAAAAGGAAGAAGGAATAATACAAAAGGAAAAATATCTGACAAGTTTTGACTTCTGATCTTTGATCTCTCAGTTCTGCCTGGTAAGGAAGTAATTATCTGCAGCCAGAACTGAATTTCATTCTTGATCCAAAGGTGACAGTCCTAGTGGATGTGACATGAATATCTGATGAGGAGTCCATGTGTTAAAATATTGCCTTGTGACAGAAATACTGTCTTGGGCCAAGACCATCCTTGGGTCTGACTACCCTGTGACAAGAATATTTTGCCACATCAAGTGAGTAATCAAAGCAAAATTATCTCCTATATAAAACAACAAACAAGGAAAAAGGACTTTGCAATATAAAAAGTCCAAAGCAGCACAACCAAGGCAGTTTCACTTCAGACAAACTTATCTTGGAATACGGAAAGACAAAGAGCTTAGCAGAGATAAATTTAACTCAACAAATCTTAGTGTGCTAATATAGAGATAGATAGATAGATAGATAGATAGATAGATAGATAGATAGATAGATAGATAGATAGATAGATAGATAGATAGATAGATAGATGGATGGATGGATGGATGGGTGGATGGATGGATGGATGGATGTATCCAGCTGCAGTTGGGTACTGAAATACATTTCCTGAGTGGCATTGTGAGTATTCAAGCGCCTGTAAAGATGGTTGTGCATAGCTCAGTTCCTAAGGGAAAAATCCAGGAGACAGACTTTCAATATTCCATGTCTGTCTTTTTAGGATACTGCAAGCACTTAATAATCATGTCATAGGTATTTAGCAGTCATTTAAAGAATTTTTTTTTCCTTTTTAAGTGTTTTTTGATGGTACCAAGGAGTCATTTTACTGCCAAAGAGCTGGATCCTGCCAGCCCACACTAAGAAGGAACAATGCAATGCTGAGGTTTAAAGGCCATGCTGAATCATACAGCAATGAATTCTGCAAAGTGTGGTCTTCCAGGCAGTGGCAATTTTGGATACAAAAAAAATTACATAACAAACAATATAAATCAATATTGCAAAGCTTAATCAAGTTACCTTTTAGAAAATGAATTTAACTTTTTTAATGCCATTTTACAACAAGAAGCCTTTTCTGGTAAATCTGAGAAGTGCCCTGAATAGAAGCTTGGATGTACACAAGGGCTGGGTTTAAATTTTCTGGATCACTGACAACCTTACAAGAAATGCAGCCAACTCCAGACTGCAATTCCTTTCTCCCATTTTACCTCATTTATAAATTGATATCTGATAAGTAGTATATCTAAACACATTTGCTTTGCTTGAAACACAACTGAAATGGAAATTGTTTTGTCTTGGGAAATGAAGTGAGGACTTTGATACAACAGCTTTCAGTCTCCTTCCTCCCCCCATCTCCAGAGACAGTGGGAATCTCATTGGAATGGTCACCACCGCTGCATAGAATATCCAAACTAGGAAAATAAAGTCACTGATTTAAGGATCTAAAAAGTACATAGAATGCCCAACCATTTCCATGAAGAGCTCTGCTGAAGAGGATTTTCATGAATCACTCATGCATTTTGGACCAAGTGATTGATCAGCTTGAGAAAGATGAGGATGACCAGGAAGAAGGGTTTTCCCCAGGACTGAAGGGCAAAGAGAAATGGTACAATCAGAGAAAGACCACATAAACTAACTTGTCTAGACAGACATCTCTCCTGAAGATGATGTTTGCACATAGTTCTGAATATATCCACTACCACAAGCTGCTCTGCAAAGTAGGTATTAAGATCAAAAACCAGTGGAGTTTATGTAGAGTCTTTCAGTTATATCAACAGGCCCCATAGCTTCTTTATTTTGTCAAACAGGTGACACATTGAGCAATTTAGAAAAGATGAAGCCTGGCATTCCCCACCTGCAAACCATCTGTATCTAATTATCACAACACTAATTAGAATCATTATCAAGAGAGATTGAAGCAACAAAACCTGACTCTTGCAGTACACTTTGCTCTTTTGGAAAGACAAGGCGAGTTACAATGCAGCTTAAAGGAATTTGTTTCAGTTACCTCTTACATCTGTCATCAGCTGCACAGGTGGCATTTGTCTTGTGCCATGGCATCTTGAATTTTTCATTGAAATAATACTATACAGGTTGGGAGACAAAAATAAAGTTTAAAAAAACAGGTGCCTAGTGAACAACATCATAATTTCTGATAGTCATTTGCACGAAAATGAAAATGTTCATTTTCTACATGAAAAATGTAGAACAAGATATGTCTTTGGGAGTTGTTCAGTGAGAGATATTCTATGTAGGATAAGCTTCATTCTGTGCACATTATAACATTGCCTTTTTGACTGAGGAAACAGTAAAATCTAAGATGTTTCATTTAAAAAGTAGAGGTTGAACATTTCTTAAAATTGTTCAGGTATGTACAAACACATTCAAATAGAACCCATTAGGAGACATAAATACTTTCTCAACAGACTCATTAATAGTGTTCTGGGATACTTGATCATGTCTCTTTCTGCATAGGTATGGAAAAGTATTCTACTGGTTATCTCTGAAAAAATCATTGTATAACATTTCTCTAGCACTCAAAACACATATATGCAATATTTCCTTTTTAATAAAAGGAAGTCTTGTTTTCTGATGAGAAGCTAATTTCATTTTTCTCTGGAATTAGTAAGTACTTAGGAATTCATCTTTAGTCACATTTTTCCAATAAGATGCCTAACACTTCTCAGAACAAAAAAGTTGAGCCCTCTGGAATGAATCAAGATATTTCTAATAACCTGATTCATGGCAATTTATACTGAAGGCGTTCTAGAGAGCAATGCTGCAAGCACAATTTCTTAATAAACATCAGATCAATAGACAATACATGGCAATATTAAGCAATTATTTACTAGTAGAACAGATTAGAAAAATTCAATTGGCCTTTTAAATTTCTAGTTTCAAATTTCTTTACTTCTGTACATTTTTTTCCAAAAAGACAAAATATATACTTCCATTGTACTTTTTCTAAAGGAAATAATGTCTTTAGTATATTTGACTTTTTTTTTTCTGTAAGCTTTTATTATTTGGCATCACAAATTTCTCATTTGGAATAACAAAGTTCCATCTTGCGGATAAAGCAGTGGACAGGGACTTTTTAAGACACCAATTACCATTTCAAAGCTTTGTCTTCACTTGTGTATGCACAGCCAGCAGCGCCTGTGTCCCAATCCCAGGCCTGTGAGACTTCAAAAATGATGTTTGAGAAGAGTTCAGTGGAGGTGCCTTTCTAAGCACACTTCCCAGAGGACCATCCCTGCAGACAGCCTGGCTCCCAGCCGCTCCCTCTAGGCCTGCATGACAAGCAATGTTCAGTGAAAACTCAGATACACAGCTATGTCTAAGACACTGCAAATCAAATTAAACCAAAGGAAATTCAGTTCCAGTGCCAAATCCTCTTCACTGATGCTCCAGTTTTTGTTGAAGTCCTAAGAACCTCTGTAGTCCCACAAGCAGGCTCTTGTTTGGATCAACAAAATCCTGCAGCACGACTTCTGGAACCTGAGTAATGCCATATGAAATAGTGAGGAGTAGGACCATAACTAGCCTTGCTCTTTTATGGAATATTTTCCCCTGTTGTGGGATTCTTTCTGACTTGGACAGTAAGTGACCACGGCAGTCTGTGGCTATAATCATTATAGCTACCTTTGAAGCACCATTTCCCTGCTTTGTAAGTTACCTCTATAGTTCTTACAAATATGGTTGCACCAAATCTGAATTTTAAGAACTATAACTGAATAGAGTCAAGTAAACTTATTCATTTTTCAGCTTATCAATATATTAATCAGTTCAAGCTGAATATGGAATCACTGAATAAGCAATTATGGTGTGTGATCATCACATGAATAGCCAGTTTTATTTCCCAGATCAATGACAAAAATTAACCAAATATGAGTATCAGAGTTCTGTTCTTCCCCTTTCCTTGTTCCTTCCCCTCTTCCTTCTCAACATGAGTGGTGATGACACAAGGACCATTTTTGAGCACTCAGGGAAAGCAACCAAACTGGTTGCCCAGTACTTAAGTGATCCTCATGCTCAATCTGGAACAAAAAGTCTCTCATCTAATATAAACCATTCCTATCTAAAATGTTCTTCTACAAGAAGAAAAAACCCACTTCTCAGATGCTACCAAACCCCTCTTCTCTGCATGAAAGTTCTTCTTTCCACTTAGAGGGAGAGGAAAAAATAAATCATCATTTCATTCTCCTCTTTCCCACAGGGGAAGCAAAGCACACTCAGTGAAGGTCATTTTTCACTTTCTCCTTTGATTTACCACACAATTAATCAAAATGTGAGGTCTGATTTTAGTTCTGGGTTCCTTATGGCCATATTATTAAACCATTTAATAGACTTACTATACAAATTTTTACAGATCTTGGATTCCATTTGCAGGACCATGTAAAGTGCTTAACAAAGCACCAGCCAAGCCTCTGACCCCAGTATAAATTCAGTCAAGTGAACAGAAAAATTGGAGAAAGACAACAAGCAAATTTTCATTTAATTCTGGAAAAATAATAGAAAAAAAATCTGTTTTTCTTTTACAAATACATTCTTAGTACATCTCCATTTCTTTTCAAGTTTAAATTCTTCAGTCTTCAATGTCTTTAAACAGAAAACTTTTGTCCAGTGATCTTTTATGGCTTTTTTTCTTTCCAAAAGAGAGGGTTTTTTGAACTAGATTCCAAGAAATTAAATCAAACTTGCAGTATAAACATTGTCGAATCAATCACTACGGTAGAAAGTTACAGATGTTGCAATGACTCTGGCAATGAAATCTTTCCTTTGCAGCCAGCAGTGCACAGCAGAGGGAGCCTGAGGAGGGAGGGAGTCAGCTGTGTGCTCTTGTAGGAGACAGTGGGAATGTGTGAACCTGAGCACCAGATCCCTCAGTGCACCTCGCCCTTCTGTGGGAAGAATTACAAAGCAAAGGCAAAGTGTTCTGTAAACACTGACAGGCACTAGGCAAGCCTTGGCCATTTGGAGTCACTGCACCCTTCAGTAAGGCTCTTCTCTCCATTTGTAGGACAAATCCTCCAGCTCTAAACCATAGTTTTGCCACTTTTTAAACTTGATTCCTTTACAAACACTAAATCTGTTACTACTGTGCATCTTGCTGCTCTCATGAGCTTTCATATCCTTCCTCTTACAGTTTTTGACCTGTCCCTACCAAACTGTTTTGTTGCACACCTGGACTGTGCTATTCAGTGATGTTTAACAGTGAACCCATGTGAGAACCTTGTTCATCCACACATCCAGCCCTGAGTGCCAAACAGGGTTTTAAAAACATGGGGTTTTAGGCTGCTTTAGGTAACCTGAGGAAATCCAGGTCACAAGCCTTATTAGCTCATGCCAAGTCCTACAGAAACTGCTGGTGTGTCTTAGTATATTATTAAGCCTCACTTTACAGGCACTTTTGTAGAAATGCAGTGTTTTCCCCCAGTTGACAGGTGCCACTGAATCTCAAATTCAGTAGCAAAACACTTCATGTAATTGGAGCAACCTCACTCCAGTGTGATTAAATAATTATCGAAGTAACCTGCTAGAAAGAGCACAATCCTAAACCTTGTGAAAGCATCCCTGAATAACCTTGGGTAAATTATTATCTACGTTGGTCTCAATAAAATAGAGATAATGCTATTTCCTTCCATAGAGGGGTACTACTCACCTGAACAGAGAACAGAGGCCCTTACGGAACAAGTACAGGCCATAGGAGTGCCACTTCTAGAACACAAATACTACATAAGTTCCCTTGAGAAGTCACATTTTTGAGGGCTGTAAAGCATTGCTATTGACAAGTAAAATACTTCGCATATAGTCTAATGTGGATGGTTAGCAGCAGATGTCTTCAAATCACTCACAGGAATAGAAACATTGATTTTAAAGATGAATTAACACAAATAAAAAGGACAAAGAACTAAAATTTTGGTAAGACTTATTTTTCATTAGCATAGTAACAAAGGGGAGCACTCCATTGAATACAATGTCTCTGTTCCTTTGTGTATGATTTTGTGAGCATCTTAAATTGTAAGGCTAAATATATTATATTTAGGATTCTTTATTGAAAGTTGGATGTAGCTAAGCACAAAACTCATTCAGAAGCACTTTTAGACAGTACAGTATGGTTCTTAGTAGATATTTCGTGTAGTATGCATTTTGATTACTGGATTGCATTACTCTCATTCACAATAAATTAAAAATAAAAAGGAAAAAACCCCATTAGACCTAGATTTATCAACTACAGCAAGAATTTAAGGCCAGTAACTCTAAAACCAGCCTGAAAGCAGCAAGTTTTAGTGACTAAAGGCCTTTTTATTTTTAAAACACCAGAAACTGTAGATGTAATTATAAAACCTTTTCTTATAACAATGCCCAATGTAACATCACTTAGATAGAAAAGAAGGTATTTGTGAACCTGGCCTTCATGGTCATTTTCTCCAAATTCCAGTATTGTTCAGAGATCTTTCCCAATGCTGACAACTTAACAGTCCCCAACATGTAGGGAAAAATCTCTCAGAGAAACTCTGAGCTCTCGGGTGCTTAACTCTTCACAGATGGGGCCATAGCTGAAATAAAACTGCATTTTATTGCTAAGCATCAGAAGCAAACATCTGTTTCTAGATTTCATCTTAAATCTTGTTATATTAAAGAGAATGAAAAAAAAAGAGGGGGAAAGACCACTAGAGTAGTTCTGGAACACAGGCATATCCATAAAATGTTAAGATACATTCAGATTCACAGAACTACCTAGAGTAATTTTTTTGTATATAACTGGTATGAAACTGATGCAAAACCAAATCTAAATCTGCTAGAACAGTGTATATAGCACTTACTTAAAGGTTAAAAGGTACTGTAAAAGGTTTTGCATTAAATGAATTATCTGCATGGCTAAACACCAGCCAAATTTTACAATATTTCCCAGTTCTTCCAGGCACATTTTCAAAAATTCCAAATTCTGCATCTACATCTGTATACAGTCCTGAGGCACAATTCCATAGTGACACATCTTTCCTTTAATGACAAGGCTTTGATTGAGACCTCTTATGGCAAGGATCATTTCCTTCAAGTTTAGATGATATTCAAATCAAATAATGTTTTGAAGGGGGAGCAAGGAAAACAGAAGAAATAAATTCATTTTTGTAGAAACAGATGGAGAAAATGCAGAACATTGTTATATTTCATGAAACTGCTGTCTGTGTAAGAAATGAAGCACAATTTATTATGTATTCATTTTGCCCATCTGCTAAGTGTATCATTAAGACAATGAATTCAGTTCATTTCCTTCACTCCCCAGCTAAGCAGTGCAATTAGAGTTTTAGAACACAGCTACTGATAAAAGGAACTTTTTTCTAGTATTGTCTTTATTCCAAATATTCTATAATTAAATAGCTTGAAAGGCTTTCTTCCCCTCTCTTATTTTCTCTTCTAGTCTTCCCAACTTCTCTTCCATATTTTCAGACTGATTCTGAGTTAGGGTTCAGTACCATTTGGGGCATTTTGTTTTTCCAACTGCATTTCTAGCCACATTAGAATATCTAATGGGATGGAAAACAAAAACATTATCACTCTTAGTACCACAAAAAAGCCTGTTTTGAATTGCTGAAGTTTTCTCCTTCTTTTTAAGAAACAGTGTCATTTTCTGTAAAATATAACACTTTAGAGATGATAATGACAATGGCGAAATACAATAACTCAGTAAGACAGGGCTCTTTATTGTTTTTACTCTATCACTGTCATGGAAGTGAGATGTGGGTAATAAACAATAATAAATTATAAATGTCTCCTCCTCAATGTGCAATCCCAGAGGTCCAGGCATAACAATATGGCAAGAACCAGGGTCTTACTTGCTCCAACACTGGCAGTATAAGGAGCTGGAATGGAAGACCCAGTGGGAACCATCACATCATCTGAGTGGTTTTACAGAGCATCACAAGAGTTGCACAGCACTTGTGTCACTGTCAGTGATGCACATCAAGCCAAAATAGAGGCAAGCTGGGCCCATCTACAATTTTTTCCACCCTGTTTACTGTTTTAACACAAAATAGTAGGGATATTTAGTTAAATGGGGGTGAGGTATAAAAAAACCCCAAGAACACACTTCAAAGCCACTAATGTAAGATCTTTAATACCATGATTTCTGGTATTCAGTCTTGGGCCTTGCTCACATTGTAATGTCTCATCTTGATCTGTATGAGGATCACTCACTGCAAATACAAGAGGGCTGTAATTAGCAGCAGCATCACAGCCCTATTTTGGTAGTGTGGAGCAAGCAGCTTTTGTCAGCACAGTTATGTGAGGCACAAATTATCCCTCAGATGCCATAGTCGTGTTTGCAGCAGCGTGGTTTGGACACCAAGCCAGACCATGCAGCTTCTCAGCAATCCTGTTTTGGCAGCCACCCTGATAGTTAAAGCTTCATCTTTGACAATTCTGACTTTGGCTTTACTGCCAGGCATTAAATATGCTATTTCATTAACTCCCTGTGCAAGTCCTTCAACAGTAAGTGCTGTGAATATAAAAGCATTTGCAACAAAATGATCAGGTGGTCTGCTTCCACAAAAAAGCCCCAAACAACAAAACAAATAAATAAAAGAAAATCCAATCACAAAAAAAAAAAAAAGCAGCAGCAAAACAAAAACAATTTGAAAACAACCAATACAAACCATACCTACTAACATACAAAAAGCACATCATTCTCTCAGGATAATATGCTCCATATGGCTAAAACATTAAGGATGCCAATCTTTGTACATCAAGAAAATTGTTCAACAGAATTCACATCTACTGTTACTGACAAACAGTTCACATTAAATCATTGTCAGCAGAAGTTCCCACTAATATATGCTAGCCACAAAGTTTTCTAATTGTAATCAACGTGCACTACATCAATTCAGCTCAGATGCATTCTTTGTTCCCCTTTCAAGCTGTTCTGACAAAATCCCTTCAAAAGAGGACTTGAATAAGACAATTACAAATTGTGTTAAATGTCCTTTTCCTCAGTACTTACATCTCTAATCAATAGTCATCATTACAGATGTAAGAGTAGCAGTGATCTCTTGAAACAAAAACAATATTCACAAAAGTGAGAACATTCCTAATTAAGGTTGATATTTCCAATTCATTCTATCCACCCTGGATGCCACTGCTTTCAGAGCCTGTCAAGTCTGAAGACTGAAGCTGCATCACAGATTCAATAGGGATTGAGAACAATCTAATTTGGAGTCCTCATGCTTTGAAATTATACAGTAGTGGCTCCTGTGACACTTAATATTTGGTTCTCAGTGAATTGTTTTTCCTTTCACAGTATCCAAAATGGCCTTCTGCACTAACAACAGATTTAAATTCTGATTTCATGCAGCTGTTTGCTATGGCTCCATTACTACTGCTGCATCTCACCCATGTACTCCTTCTTGTCTGGTACTCCACTCACTGCTGAGGACTGAACAGCATCCTTAGAATTCAGCAAGGTAGACACTGCTACTCTGCTACATTTTAAGGAATCTGATAACAATAACTGGTTTTTTTTTTACAGAAGAACTGACATTTTTAAGGCAGCTTGATTTTTTCAAATACATTTAAAGCCACTGAAGACTGAAGCAAGCAATAAGTTTTAGTCAAGATGAAGTATTCCATTGTATTTATCTCTTTGTGAGATATTAATTAGACACTTTTCTCAGAAGACAAATGAAAAACTTGAAGGGGAAAAAAATCCCAAGATTCTCAGGTCTGTGTAATACCCATTAAATGTTTACGCAGAAAAGTATTTTGATGTTAAAAAAGAAAAGGACTGAAATTCCTTATGGTTTCCCTCATTTTTTTGCATTGTTCCATCAGATTGATTAAAGGGAGTTAAGAAGAATAACTTGGATCAGGATTGAAGTTATTTGAGAGCATTCCTTGCATCAAAGTAAGGGAAATAAAGCAGGGAAAAGCCAAGTGAGGTCAGAAACTGCAGGATCAAGCCTTGGGTTTATAGTTCTAAATGTCTGGTTTAGATGCTGAATGCCTGGAGCTAAAAAGAAATGGTAGGAAAGAGTATGCTTATGTAAAGAGAAAATCAATATAAATATGTCTTGCATTTGTCAAAAGGCAGGGAAAATACACTATTGAATAGTGAGGTCACCTTGTTTACATCAAAGTGCTGCATGGCTTTATTGATTAAACTGGTAAATAGGAAACTGGCACAAGTTATGATAAATTCAAAAAGCAAGACTATTACTTCAAACAGGTAAAGAATCAGAGCATTCATTCATTTAATAGAATTTCTACAGAAAGAATTCACAAGCCAGCATCTTTAAGTTTTGCTGAACTGCAGCACAGAGTATGAAAGAATGGAATCCCACAGTCCCATTACCTAAAGACAGCTCATCCATCAGACAGAAAATTGTTTATCACTGGGTAATTGTTTGAATTATTCCCAGATCCCATGGCAAAACAGGATGCCCAGATCTAATTTTTATTATGCAAAATAAATTCTCCGCTGGAAATCCTGCTATAAAAAAAGTTTTTCTGCAGCCAAAACTGTCACATCTTACCATAACTTGGGATTACAGTCTACAAGCTTTTTCTTTAGTGGAGGCTTAATGGGATTTCCCAATAATGTAAAACTATTTCTGATAAATTAATAAAGAGTAATTGTGTATTTATTGACCCTTGAGCCTTTGCACTCTGTTCATGCCCAATGGCTGTTAGACATTCCCAGCACAAACTGACCAATATAAAACACTCATGGAGTGCAGTGTGTTCATCCCATGACTGCAAAAGTGGCATTTCTGCATATGAAACCTCATCATGAGGAAAAATGATTTATTGAAGCAAGAGTATGAAGATGTAATGATATGTAGACAACATACCCACGATTAAGGGATGTTTTTTCTTATTTCCTAAAAGACAACGATTCAGTGTTAAAACCTGAGGCTCCAAGTGAACTGTGTGGATGCCCTGATCCTCAGCTTCCCCAGGGATGGGACAGCTGAGGACAGGATGGAGTGGTTACACAAGCACACCCTTCTACTCATTCTTGAAAAACTGTGAATTTTGCTGCAGTGAGAGCTCATTAAAACAGGTCACTTATCCAAGGAGAAGCACTAAGTATCAGTAGCCTGGAACAGAACTAAAGCAGAACTGCCCTAGCATGGTTGCAATTTAGGGAAAATATTTAGTGCATACACTTTTCTCAAACTGTTCTATTGCTTTATAAATTAAAGCAGATTTGTGAAAGGTTCTGCTGGAATACTGATGAGTACAAAATGAATACCACTTTCCGGCTCATTTCTTGATATTAAAATATTCCCCACAAAGCAAAATACATTTTTAAATGACCCCTGAAAGAATAAGCTATTTTCCAGGTATCAGTAAACAAATGTGGTTTTGCCATTTCAAACTACTGATTTCTGAAGCAGATTTCTGGCACCTTTATCACTACAGACCTGGCTGCAGTTTCCTTCTTATGCCTTCAGACAGTCTTCTTCTTTTTTTTCCTTTTTTGAGTTGGAAATCAATCAATCTTTGACACAACAAATAGTTTACTTGCATTATTTCTGCACTGGTGGAAGGAACCCATTAAAATCAGATTTTTTTTTCCATATGTGAGGTAGCTTTACAGCTTTGGTTTCCAGCAAATTACACCACAGCTGAATGCCACATTTCCCCCCTTTTTCCTTCCACTGGCAACAGCTTTCCCTTGTTACTCTTATCCACTAATGTTTTCTGAGTCACTTTGTTTTGCTGACAAGTATGGCCCCTCCCCTAATGAGAAGATGTGCAATCTATTGTTCACTAGAGCCATTTTGTTTCTGACAACGACAAAATACCTACTTTATGTCATGTTCTACTGCATGGCTAACAAGAACATAACATTGGAGCTGTACATCTGTATTCTTAAAGCCTCAAATTAGCACCATTTTTAATATAACAATAAACCTGTTAGCATATGTTCTCTGCTCTTGAATGATAACACACTCAAGTTAATTTAAATGGTTGAAATTATAGACTTTTATAGATCATTAAGACTATTAAAGAGACCAAGCTAGCCCACCCTTAATCCAAAATTACATATCAGTGTCACCCTTACCATGGTTTCAATACAGACCCAAATGATCTGATGTAATTTTTCTGTAATTGTTTCCAATTTGCTCAGTTCTACTCCTTTGCAGTTTCATAATCTCCACATTATTATATCTGTTATAACCATGAATGTTATACACATGGCAGCTGATATTAAAGAACTGTATAAACATTTTTGGTTCAGTAAAATCTGTTGTAGGCATTCACAAAAAGCTTTGGCAATTACAGTCTGATAATACAGTTAGAAGGTGTAATAACCAATTCTGAAAAAAAGTTATGCTGATGAACATCACTGAAACTGATATTTAAGTTAAATAACTCAAATACTCTTAGTTATATGTTTGTATCCCTTAAATGAAACAAGCTAAGTGCTTTTCTTTCCTGGAGTGTACAACGTAAAAAGCACAAACATTAACTTTTTGGGGTGAATTACAGCATTTTACAGCATCTGTTTTAAAGCATCAGTGCTCCTACATTTTGTTCTACTTATTTTCCTCTAGATAAACCATACCCATGTATTTTATCTTTTGAAATTTGTAGTTGCCCAGCCCAGACACTCCTGAGAAAGGTCCTGTGGGGCCTCAGAGCCATGTGGTGCTTTGGCCCTCCTCTTCCTCCTCCTCCTCCTCCCTTCCTCACCCGCCTGGCACGCACCTCCATCCTGTGGCTTTCTTCTCCTCAAGGTTCTTCCTCAGCTGAGTGGGGGAAAACGGGAATTCCTCCTCACACCTCCAGTGATTCCTCACCCTCTTCTAGACCAGGACTTTGTAACGAGAAGGCTGAAGTAAGGCCACCCGCCATGGCAGGCCTGCTGTGCTCCTCACCACAGAGCCCCTCAGGTAAGGACTTTCTCTCAAGCTTTTACCAGAGCACCGCCTCAGAAAGCAGCACACCCGAAGTAGAGTGAATACCTGGCAGCACACCCGAAGTAGAGTGAATACCTGGCAGTCGACACCGAGGGGCAGCCTCGGGAAGTGGGAACTTTCCCCCCTCCTCCAGGCCACCATCGCTGCCCTCAGGTGTGCGGAGCGGACGGCGGCCCCGCCCGTCCCCTCAGCTGAGAGCACATCCCGCCGTTCATCCCACAGCTCATGCCGGGCACAGCAGGGACGGCTTTTCCCTGATGGCTCAGGGGCTTTCCCAGAGAGCTGCTGGGAGCCCCAGAGGAAATTCCCCCTTCCCTGGCGCTCCCCGACACGGAGCCCCAGCGGCCCCTCACAGCCCCCGTGCCCGGCAGGCTCCTGGAGGGTGCTGAGGGAGGCACAAACCAGCTGCCCTTAACGGTCCCTTCTTCTCAGTGTCCCATTTTGCTATTTAATCTCTTGAGAAACAAGCCCTGCAATGGGTCTGGGGGGACTTTGCCTCTCCCTGGTCGTGTTCTGCTCTGTGTGTGACAAGGTGACTTTGGGCCGGCCTGCAGCTCCCTCTCGTCCATCCCACAGGAGCCGGTGTCCCTGCTTGTCCAGCTGGAGCTTTTCCAGTGACTCTGGAAAGAGCAGCACTGAGGAAATGTCCTAGGTATAGTTCTTGTATTTTTCTTACTCTATATATACGTGGTGTTTTACTGCCCTGGCAAGCTGGTGGGTTGTTTAGAGGTATAAGTATGTAAATCTCAGTAGAAAGATTGCATAAGGTGATGTATAGAAAGCTCTAGATGTTGCTAGCAGCATTTTAGGTGCAGTAGAATGAAAATTATTGCAGCTGGTAGAAGGAAATAAAGATATATTGGTTTGGTTGGTTGGGGTTTTTTGCACTGCAGTAACTATTACCTCATTTGGTTTGGTCAGTGGTTCTGGCAACAAAAATCTCCCAGTTAAATATCTTGTCTTCTTCCCATTTTTATATGTTGCGCAAAATTTTTGCCCTGACAAAATCATAAATGTAGATACTATGTAAGAATAAAATGGACTTTGCTTCAGCTACTTTCTTTAATTTAGCAGAAATAAATGGGGGCTATGGAAATGCTATAAGTAAGCAGATATCTTGATTAATTGCTGAAAAGATACAAACCTTGAAAAAGAACATTCTTCAAAGTAAATAGATTTTCCTTCTTCAGTATTAATAATTTATTTCTTTGTCCAGCATACTTTCAGGCAAAAAAACCCCTGAGTGTCTTCTCTTTCTTCCATTGGCAGGTGCTTACCTTGTCCTTGCAGTTTGATTTATTATTGCCAGGTTGCTGTTCTGGACTTTTTCTCTTCTGTGCTTTTGGGTTTTGGGGGGTTTTAGGGTTTTTTTTAGTGAAGTCTTGTATTTTAAAAAGGGATACAATTTTTTTTCCTGACAATTATTAGATTGCTACTTTTGCCCAGAGAGGAATTGAATGAGTTCAAAAGAGTGGGTTGTGAATCTGGTTTTTGCTTAGGTGAGTGGTTGTAGTAGTGGAGAATGCCATTGGCTCTCAAAGCTAGAAAATCAAGGCATGAATGTTCTGGATTTGCTAAACTTAAAATACCTAATTCATGTGACAAACCCTCATTAAATTTTCCCATGGTGATTCAAGTAATTTGGATAAAAAGTATACCTGCTGTGCTTTAGATTACAGCAGAACTCTTCACTTTGAAAAGGTTTGAATTCAGGACCTACTACTCAAAGACTGTGATCCATGTCTCAAAATAATGAAACCAACCTGTTCCAGACAATTCCATTTAAATAATTAGTAATTCAAAGTTGTAGAAGTTATTTTAATCTATAAAGTTCGCACAATTCTAACATCAAGAATTTGTGAATAGTTAAATATATATAAAGTTATTATAGTATTTAATATTTTAGTATTACTTGACTGTGCTCACCAAATATCCTGGAAGAACTCATTTGTATGAAATTCTGAAAAGGAGAGACTGGGTAAAATGTTTAGGCTTTCCTAACTGTCAGATTTCATATTTGGTAGTTGGATGTACAAATGAGTATTACAGCTGCTGGAGCTGAAATTTGTGAAGAAAAAAATGAGTATTTTCTATAAAACACAAATAAGGAATGAGGTAAGAGTGCCAATGCAAAGTACTTGTGCACAGTGAGCCCACTGGAATCCACCTGTGAGCCAACTGAAGTGTGATGAGGTTTTACTTACTTGTAAACTGTTTATTTTCAATCTTAAGCAATGTTAATCAAATAACTGGCTTTAGAGATTAGTCATGCTGAAAAGAAACTAGCAACATTTTGTCCAGAATGTGGACTTTGTCCTAAATAAATGCCTGTTGTCCTTGCTGACACCTTGCAGAATATTAGTTGATAGGGATATTCCCTTCCTCTACCCTCCTTTGACATCTTGTTAGTGAAGATGTTTATCTATATTAGACTGGCTGACATTGTAGGTTGTGTAAATAACATAAATAATGAGTAATATGGATAGAAAAGAGGAAAAATGAAGTTCTAAACAAGACAGTAATGTCTGTAGAACCTTTATGTAGAACACAGCAAGTTAATACAATTTTTTAAATTACTGTAATTTTCTTTCAAATCCATCCACAGCATTCATTCCATATTGTTCTTTCTCCAAGACAGAATGCTTCTCTCATTTCTCTTAATTCCATTGTTCTTATCTGTATTTCTGTGATGAGCATATTTTTACAGCCAACTTTGAGACCCTAAAAATAGATGCAGGTAGAAAGTGAACTTTAGACAGAATGAAAGCACTGAAGTTTAAGAGTAGGTATGAAGTTTGATGTATGACTCAAAGCTCTGCTTCTGTGCATGTGTAGAGTTGTGCTTGGCATCAAGGACCATTTGCTGCTTATCTCACTCCTAAACCTGATAAATATCCCTAAAGCAGCCCTTTTTCTGCCTAAATCCAACATACAAAACCAGTAAGTGTTGAAAAGCACATTGAAGTTGTGCCAGCAGGAGTGGTTGGTGCACAAAACCCAGAAGCATCCTTATTCAAAGAATAAGGCATCTTACAGTAAATTTGTGTAGAGGGCAAAAAGACCAGACCTCCACTATCAGATGAATTTTTAGGTTGGGTAACTCACATTGCTCTAAGGAAGTCCTAGTTTCAAAATTAAAACAGACAAACAAAAAAAAAACCTGAAACCAACCAAATGAAAACAAACAAAAAAGTGAAACCCCAAGGGCACCAAATATTTAAATCTTAAGGGAATGTTTGGCTTATGTGAGATTGCACCAAGTGCAGAGAGGGGAAAGAAATAAAACAAACCTGCTACAGGTGTTTCAATGGATGACATATCTTCCACCTCTGACTGGTAGAGGTAGAGATATTATTCTGAAACACTACACAGATACTTAAGAAATGCCGAAGAGTAATGTTTGCCCAAAAAAATAGGAAAATGAGATGGGAGGGAGGAAATTGTAGCTTCAGAAAAGCTCTTAGCTCTCTAGAAGTGGTGGGTTCTCTATCAAAATACCAGGAAGAGGTTAACAAAACTATCACAATCAAAGTTTTACTTATCTTTTTGCTGATGTTTGAGTGTTACTTTCTTTGAGCTAGATGTGCATTTCTCCTTCTGTATCCTTGTAGTTGATGCATAACAATTTTTAATTTTAAAATATTACATCCCCTCAGTCTGTAAATAGCAGTTTGGCACCTGCGGCTTTTCCAGGACTAATTACGGAGTTTTATTTCCTGATGCTTTAATTAATCTTGTGTGAGCTGTAAATGTCAGTACACAGTTTTACAGCATCTTTGCTGTTGGGAAGTCAAATAGTTGAAGGATTTTCTAACAGGATAACTTCCTCTTCCCTTCCAATTTCCCGGGTCTAAATATATGGCAAAATGCATCTGTCTGAAATGACTGCAGTGATTTTAGTGGAGTTCTGCCCTGTTTCTTTGCATGCTGTCACTCACTGTTTTGTTTGTACTCAAGTGGAAATACAAGTGATGCATGTTTGTTCAGACTCTATATCCTCTTACCTTCCATTCCAATGCCTCCAGGCTGGAATTGCCCTTCTGATGTTGATGTAACCTAAATTTTTTCTATTTCAGAAATAAAAATAATGCTTCTGCCCTGTCACAGTTGGAACAGTTGTAAGCCAGAAAACTGCCTAAGAAGCAATTTCCAAACTTGAGTTTCCTCTGGCTATGTAATATCAGAATTATGAGAACCTAATGGCTAATAATGAGCTGCCTGTTTTTAATGAAAGCCAGTCTCACTGATAGCCCTTCTCAGTCCTTTTGTCAAAGATTTTTGGCCCCTATGTATTCTAGATAAAGCTTTCAAAATCTACCTCGTGTACTTTTGAACTCTTCTTCATGTGCACAATCCATGAAGCATTAAATTTTCTGTGGATCGTTGTAGCAGAAATGTCACTATATGAACTATTGGCAATCAATAAGCTGTTAAGCAGTTTGCTAAACATTATACATAATGTTAAGTCTTAAGTATTGGCCTTCCAAAACCAACCCCACAAAACCCCTGGAATTATGACCATATTTGCTTTGAATAATTTAAGCTTTCAGTAAGGGAATAAACCTACATTAACTCTATCTATCTATCTGTTTTTAGCTGACTAGAAATGTATTAAAAGTGATACCTTTCTCTTCAGGTGGGTTTTGAGATTTGTGTACCAACACTAGGAGCCTCTTTTTTATTTAAAATAAAATCCAGATCTTCCACAGCATGGGCAGAAAATGTCCATTTTCCTTTGAACACAGTTGTGCATAGGAAGGAAAATTAGTCATCTTAAGGATATTACTTGGTAATAAATATACCAATTTAAGAACTTTGCAAAAAGAAGAACCACAGTGGTTCAGGAAAATGAAGATCAAATTAATCCTTGAGAATTACTTTCTTTCAACCTAAGGGATGTTACTGATACCATTTTGGATTCCAGCCAGGGTATCTCCATCCATCTGGTAGGTTAAATTGTCTACTTGTTTTACCTTTCTATGTTGAAAAAAAATAAGGGAGGAAATAGAGCAGCATATTAAAAAGGTTTTATATTGTGAGAAGTTTGCAAGAGAAACTTATTATTTTCAGCAAGCCCTCCAAGATCTCTACAATCAGACTCTATACATCTACAACATCTCCTAAGAAGTAGTGGATGCAACTCAAAGCCAGTTTGGGTCAGGAAAAGCCCTCCCAGTAACTCCAAAGTTTGCTGATAGACCCATTATGTATATAACATATGTCAGTAGAGAGTAGCTGGAGTGATATATCAAGGTGTCAGGTTACCCTAATGTGTGTAGTGCAAGTTTTACCTGTATAACAAAATCACATACTCTCAATTCAGGTTGGTTGGCCATGTAAGGCAAGGATCTGATTTCTTTAGGTCAGAGAGAACCTAATGCCAGCCTTCACTAACCAGTCCTTCCTTGCCATGTGTTTCCCCCTCTGTCAATAGCACGGTTTCAGGGGGAGCAGAATGTGGTACCACAAAAACTTCACAAATCCTCCATGTGGGAAATGTATCTGTAAGGAACAGGGTAAGAGAAGACTGCATTGCTGTTGGAGGGGGTTCTTCTATACATAGTCACTACTGGATTTTGTCCTAGCTAACTTTCAAAGTTTTGAAAATAGTACCCTGCCATCCCAGCTATTCATTGCTGGTTTAGAACTGAAGGCTGATTTGCATTTGAGGATTGGGCTTGTTGGCTTGGGGGTTTCCTCCTTTGTATTGCCATTGCCACACAAAGAGTTCTGTTTGGTTGCTTTATGCAGTCTACTGAAGCTTTGTGATGAAACTGAAGATTAGAGCAAGGTAAACTCAAGGATTTTGCTTTCAGGTCCTGGGTAGCAAATAACTTGTGGCCACATGTGGAAGCAGCTTGCCAGAAACAGCTATATATCCAAATGAGGATGTCAGCAGCTTTTTTCTGGTTATGTAAACAGTGATCTGACAGTAGATCCCAGGTTACTGGACTTCAGGTGTTGATATCAAAACATCTTTCCAAACCAAGTATTGTAACATCCATGATAAGCAGATCTGAGTTTAACAGTTTGTTCAAGTCCTCTAGTAAAATATTCTACCAAAACAATCAACTTGTTCAATGCTTTTGTGTGTTCAAGGAGTTTTTTGAAGAATATTGCCATATAAACAAATACATTAACATCAAATATTTCAGTAGCAGTAGGGACTCCTAGGAATAAGATCAAAGACTATTTTTTGATGTCATGAGATAGAAGCTAGACAGGGGTTCATGGTTCATGTCATCAGTAGGAAAAACATGGCAGAAACCAAACATGAAAAGCTGTTGTCTGGTCTGACTGCTTTGAAATGGAACATACCAAGGCCTCTCAGTGAGCTGTATTGTAAAATAATAGGGGCCATTGAGATTTTAGCATGTGTGTGAAGTTAAAAGTAGTATTTCTTTTCATTTTGCTTCTCTCTGTGAGTCCTACAGTATGCACTTTCATTGATACATTCAGAATGTCCAACATAGTTTTAAATAAAATGGATTTACATCAATGTGTCTGAGAATTGCTGAGAAAGAGGCTCACTTGCCTTTTTTTAAAAAATAGCATGTCTGCAAATAACTTCACTTTTGAAATGTTGCTTTCTGCTTCAGTTTCTCCTTTTTTTAAAATTTGTGATTTCCAAGTGTCTGTACATCATTTATTTTCTACCACATTTTTTCTATTTAGTGCTGGTTTTATCTCTTTTCTGCTTTTCTCTTAATTTTTCTTTAGGATTATCTTGAGTGATTGATTTTCATAGCAGTCTACTTTTAAAGCATTGGTTTATAGGACTGTGTTGCCATCCAGAAACATCTTTCTTTTCCCTTCCCTGCTATGTTTTATCAGCTGTGCTGGCAGAGATGTGTGTGCAGCGAGGCAGAGGATTAAATCAGGCAGCAGCCTGAGGGGACAGCCAAGGTGGCACTTACATGTCAGGATCAGGATGGGCCCTCGCTGCAAGAGGGGCAGGGGGCACTGGGCTCCTCTGCTCACTTGGTCTCACCTGGTGGAGAGTGTTAGGGCCTTCCAGAGTCAATAGTTACAGATTTTTTTGCTGGACTGTTGCATTAAATTGTGTGGAGAGTTGAGAGTGCTGTGACCTAACACCAGAAATGAGGAGCAGAAGAGCAGAGTAGAACAGAACCGTTTGGGGGCTCAGAAGTTGTTCTGCTCCTGGCTGACTCTTCTAGTGAAGCCTCCTGCATTTGGGTAAAGTGTCAAAAATTGTCTGAACTGATGCAGTGGTTTGCTACCAGGGAGAGCAGAACCACCTCTCACCGGGATTGACTTTAGGAGCTGTAATTAGGAGCCAATTTGGCTCATTAAATTTCCTCATGAGAATCTTAGGGAAATATAATGAGCCCCATGAAGAAGCATCTTGCAGAATCTTTTCTTCTGTTTTTTCCTTATAATGGGGTCATGTAGTACTGTGTCTTCATCACCAACACTGGTTCATGTCAATTGACTGACATTATTAACTTCACCATCACCAAGGGTAGTAGCTGACAGATAAAGGGCACTCTGGCAATCTGTACAGACTGAAATGTGTGTCAAAAGGCTGCATGCACACTTCCTATATTAAGGCTTTAGTTTCATATATGTATGAGTTTTATGACTGTCATCACATTAACTAGAAATGCAGGTACACAAGCCTTGGTTTCTCTTTAACAAGCCTAAAAATTCTGGTCAGTGTGATGTTGATGATATGTAAGTACTTGGTCACAATAGAGTAAAAGGGGTGGAAATCTGTTTCTAACTGAGCGTTCCATGTGTGATTGATGTTGTTGTTGATGTGTATTCATAGATACTTGGCCCTGGCTTATGCATGAACTAACATATAGAACAAAAATGTCAGCTAAACTGGTATGGAATTTATGTAGCCCTGTGCAGGAGAATGGCCCTGATGGTAATGCAGTTGCACTGTTAGGAGAATGCAGGTGTCAATGAAGTATTTTATTTGATACTGGTTTTTGCTTCACGGATTAAAAAATAAGCTGATGTTAAAAATAAAATATGTTTCATGTCACTGCAGCATTACAGAAGTGCTTTTTCAGACTGTACAGATGATGGCTCAGGTTCTGGTAAGTCAGGATGGATCGTGTCAGCCCCACTCTGTTACATAACAGGATCTGAGTGATAAAAACTGACAGTATGCTGTGGATGGGAAATAAAATCTAGTTCCCTCAAACCTGGAATAGAATGAATGCAAATCCTCATGAAGCATTTTGGTACTCTTTTTGACACGGAGAGGGCTCTTTAGCAGAAATAACTCTGCTGATATCTTGGAACTGGTTTTCTGCTCTGGACACCAAGTAGGGCTCAATGCAAATAATTCTGCTCCAGTGGTGCTAAAGAGAGAGTTTTGTTTTGCCTCTTATTTTTGTCTTTAAAGCAGTCCTTTAAATATACATATTTAACTCTTCCTAGTTTAGAATTTCAAACCAAATATTTTGTGCTTAGGTTATTTTCCTAGCCTGCTTTTATTTTCTTATTGGGTATTCTTTCTGAAGTAGTTTTGCATTAGCAAGTGCAGCCATAGAAACAACTTAATGGCTCATTTTGCTCTTTCTCCTTTAATATCTCATTTCTTTTTTGTTGCTGCATATGTTCAGAATCTACAGCATGTCAAATACCAATTTCCTATTTTTTGTCCAATACAGATTTTTGAAATGTTGTTTTAATTTAACATAAACTCTTAAATCTTACTATATTATTCTAAATCTATTGAGACACTTTATATGTTTTTTAACAGAATCACTCCTGCACATACTCTAGAAAAACGCAGTATTAAGTGCAATAAGGTATAAGCTGCACTAAACCTTATTTTTGAACTGGAGTTGGCCTAATGATTGTATGCAATGGACTAAGACAATTCCTTGTTAGACTGTGAAATTCTCATTTGGTGCAGTTGGTTTCCTAACCAGTGCTGGGGTGCTTCCATGTGGATGACCTGACCCAAGATATTCTACAAGCAGCGTTGTGTAGTTTGTTCTGTGCTTCAGGAGGACATTTCTGGAGTTTGCCTTAGGAGGGAGGATATAAACCTGTAATTCCAAGGCACCTGCTTTTTCTTGCCTCTGTCTCTGAACTTCTAATTGATCCCTCTGATTCTCCTTTATGTGGAATTCTTTCCTAGAGGAAGGACACCAACCTCCTTTCACAGTTAATTCCAGACTTAGTGAGAGAGACAGGCAGAGCAGTTTGGGGCATGAAACAGCTCCAGTGATGCCCTAATTAGTCTCAGAAGGAAGGTAGGAGTGCAATTGCAAGGAAAAATATTCCCAGTCTATGTTGGCTTTAAGATTTGGTCTTATGGCAGATCAGAAACATGGGGCTATGCCTGTGCAGGGCAGTCTGGCAGCTCTTTTCCTGCCTGTTCCCTTTCCCTGAGTGTTAAACACTTTGGCACTGGGCACTTCTGTTGTCCATGGTGTCAATAATGTAACACCTTTAGCACAGACATAGCTCAGTGCGAGCTCCACACGTCTGGTTGCAGAGCTGGGTAGTGGATTGCTGCTGAAAATGTGCTTTCCCTGTGTTTAAAAATCACAGCTTGACAGTTGTGATTTAATGTGCAGCACAACAGGTGCTACAGTTTGGGCCATTTTCAATCTCTTCCTCACACGTGGGCAGCTTTGGAGGCTGAGACACTGCTGCAGCCTGTTGGATATATGTGCTGCAGTTTGCTTTCATCCATGTTGAAATGCTCCAGCTGCAGCTCCCAGCTGTTCTTCCACTACATGCTGAACAAGTTTTTGATAATATTTGGTGTTTGAGGGATCAAACCCACATATTTATAGGTTGGAATCGTTACTGTCCTTTTATGGCGGTTGTTTTTAACATTGATATTATCTGTGTCAGTCTCCAGGAATATTCTGCCACCCAGCCAAACCATCAAAGGTGTCTGTCAATGAGAGTAGCAGTCTAACAGAGGTACAGGCTGTGCCCCCTGCATGCACTGCATCACTTGGGCTCTTTCTTTTTGGTATTGTGTGATGTGTGTCCCTTCTCCCCCCTTTTTTTTCCATTTTGGACAGTTAACCTCTTACTCTGGTCTCCAGTCTTCCCTTGATTTTATCAACTGTATATAAGAAGTAACACAAATAAAACAAAAATGTAATAATGGAAGGGAGTTTCTGGTTTGTTTTGGGTTTTTTATAAATTTAGAGTTAAAATAATTTCACTGAATTTATTATAGCCCTTGTTTATGGAGGTTTGTCTCTGATGTTTGTTTGATTCACTGTGACAGGTTTTTCCTTCTGTATTTCCCTAAAATATGCACCTTTTCCCTTATTGTTATGCCCAGTTACTAGTGAAAAATACTACTATGCCTTCCTATTTTGTGGTAATACCTGTTTAATTTTCAGTTATTACTTCTTCTCTAATGACCCGACCCCTGATGTGCTTCCATTCTCTGGTTTCAGATTTCTTAATTGTCAATAATTTACTAGCCCAAACAAGAATGGATAAATCAATAAGCAACCAAAGAGCTCATCCAAGCTGCTTAATATTTGCATTGTTAACTGATGGTGGTGAAAGCCAGACATTGGTAGAGCCTCTTTTTGGCTCTGTATGGAAAAAAAATAAATTCATTTCTACCCTTTAGCTCTTTGTCACCAGATACCCTTCATATATGAAAGCTGTTTAAAGTGCCTTTTTTTCCCCTTCAAAATTCTTTTTAATTTTCTTATGAAATATGCTGGCCTAGGAATTCCTAGCAGATTTTTCTAGATGCCTTTCTTGGATACCTGACTGTGTTTCCACTGAAAGCTACAAACATAACTAATGATATTTTCATAGTAACACCACACCATCAATTCTCTGTGGAATTCTCTGAAAATATGCATGAAATTAACTTTTTTTTAACATTAAAATAATCATACTGTAGGATTGTTACAAGTCAAATTGGAGAAGAAGAATAAAAAGAACTAAATGTAAATGTTTTCTTGCAAAACTCCACAGAACACAAATTTAATGCTTGCCTGAAGAACCTGCATTAATGCATTAAGGGCCTTAGCATCCCAATTCAAGAGAAATTATTGTAATGTAATGGAAAATATAACTGAGATGGACATGACCCCAGATTAGTGCACTTTCATTGAATATTATATTCTGTTGACTTAGTCTGAGAAATTAATTTTCCAGCTTTAATGGGTTTTATGTTCCAGGACATAGTGGACTTGAGGGTTTACCATTGTTGCTAAAGGGCAGAAAAGCATTAGAGTTGTCACATAATTTTTGTATCAATGTCATATTTTCCCTTGTGAAGTCTAGAGGGTTTGCCAGCAAGTTCCCAAAGTTTGTGCTTTGGGAACAGAGTACAGTAAAGCTTTTGGAAGTGTGTGTCTCTGCAAATGATTCTGTTTTAATGTAGATCTCAGAGTAACATTTTGACATAAGGAGAAGATCTTAGTAAAGGCTAGCTTTGGTACTAAATGGACTCAAATTCCTTAAGTATCTTGGATCAGGATAATCTTTTCAGGATAATTGCACCTCATCTTTTCTTATGCACAAGAGTATTTAATGTGATCTTCATAAAACATTAGGCACCAAAGTCATACAGCAGGGCTAAAAGTTTTTCTCAGATATTATAAAGAAAGCAATGAATAAAAAAAAAAAAGAAAAAAGAGAGAGAACCTTAATACCTTACTAATTACCCTAAAATTGTTTCTTTTATCAGGGAATTACAAAATCCATGACTTAATTATCCTGTATAAGGGCAAATAGAAACCTCCAAGGGTAGCTGAGGTATTTTTAGATCTAGAATGTGCCGAATTTGAGACTGAGGAGAGATTTGTTGTTCTGCAGAGTATATTTTGCTGAAGCAGGAAATGCTGTGATTGCCTCAGCTTAGGAAATAAAGGGGTAAATCCATCCTGGAGAGGCCAGTTGTGTTTGGGAAAGAGGTCTGACTTCTGCTGACTCGCTGTGAGGGAAGGAGAAATTTCTGTGCCTTTTTGGTTGGTTCTTGATGGAAGCTTCTTTAATTACTTTGTAGCACTTCCTGAGTATTCCACACCGGGGAAACATGAGCTGTTCTCTGCACTGTCCAGAGGCCTCAATGGAGTTACAGCGAAGGCAGGTGGATTGAGCTCAGCTTTACAGAATTAGTCAGAAAGCTCAGTACAGTACTTACACTCCCAAAATAGTAGTGTGCAGTTTGCCTTTAGGCAGCTTGGTTCTGCAGACCAAAAACCACCCACAGATACTACAGCAGAGGCTCTTAACATGGACACAGCAAAAGGCAGAGGCTTGTTTGAACCCTGTGCACCTCTAAATCTGTGTACAGCTCTGTCTGGGTATACACACGTGTGGAGCACAGCACAGGGGCGTTAACTGGAGCCTGAGTGGAGGATGTGCTTTTGCAATTCATGCTTTAGAACACCTAACTCCTCAGCATTGACCTTTTCCTCTTTCTGCAGGGTCTGAGACAGGGCTTGTGGAAATCAGACATCAACTTGGCTCTCACATTTAAATAAATCCTGGGAATTGGGGAAGGATGTGAAGTGTCTGGGTCAAGATGCAGATTAATTAAACTTTCCTGTGTAATTTGAAAGGCTTGTCTTTTGCTATCTCTTGCAAATGTCTGTATGAGAGTGGGGTGCCATTGATCAGCAATCTGAAATAACACATTGCCCCTTCTTTTGACTAACACATATGATTTCATAATGCAGGTTAAACTGGCCTCTTTTCACTTACAATTTATAATTTTTAGTGTCAATAAAGTTTGTGCTTTGTATGGAAACCATAAAACAACTAATATGATTTGTAAGGTATGAAAATGATTCTTGCCTGTTTAGGCACTGGAAAAATGAACAGATGCAATATATGCCATCAAACTAATTTTTTGGGAGTAGTGGAAACCCTCTTCACTTCTGGGTTACATTGCCTGGCAGAAGTGCAGTTGCTGCCCAGCTTTCCTCTTATTCCTGTAACATTTTATGTTACACAACATTAAAAAGCTCACTGGAAGAAGTAGTAAGCAATCAAAATTTTCATGAGTTAAGCTTTGAGTCGTCCATTTATCTAACTGATATAGCCTGGATATTTACTGATATAGCATTCCATGAAAGACAAATTATCCTTATGTGCTTCTAGGTATCCCCAGCAATCTATAATAGCAAGCTTTATAGTGACAGCAAGCTAGGAACATAGTGTGTGGCAGGATTATACAGGGAAAGCTATCTGGGTTACAGAAATAAATTCTGCTTCCCCAGAATAGCTGATGCTATTTCAGTCTTTAAATCATTTAATTTAAATAGTTCCTGTCTTGAATTGTTGACAGTCTCCACATTAATGTCTTGAGGTTTTTTAAACCTTGCCATGTAGACTTTTGATGAATATGTATATTTATCCCCCTCCCTCTGGTTATGGAGTTAGACACTAAAAATCGTGCCCTAGTCTGTAAAGAAAGCCTTGAAAATAAAGTAATCAGTTAATAGACTAACTTTTTTAGCACATAATATAGATTGGTTCTCTTCCAATGGCCTAGCTCTCTCCTCCTTTATAAAAAGAAAAGGAGAAATGTAAATTTTCCTGGTTAAACTGCACAGACAGGGAAAGAAAATACAGCTGTGCCAGTGAAGCCATTCCATTCTCTGGTGGATTTTTCCTTTTTTGCCATTTCTCCATAGTGCCTGTTTTCCTTTTGCTGGTCCTTGCTGACTCTCATGAATAGTGAATATATGGAAAGCTGTTTTAGAGGGCAACCTGAACTGTCCTTTTTTTCTGGAAAACAAATCATGTTTGAACCATTTTGTCATTCCAGAATTAGGATTTCACATTTCCCATCTTCTATCCTAAATGTTAAGTTGCATCAGTTGTTCTAACTACTTTTGTGGTTCCCTTTGAAGTGCAGGTCAGTGGAATTGTTTTGGTTTCGTGGAAGGTTGTTTGAATTTGGGATAGGTTGCTGTTTGTTCCTAGTAGAAAATTTTGGTGCAGTCAGACAGCAGAGGTTTGGATGGAAGTCTTTATGGAATGGGGTGGTGGGCACAAAAATACACCAGGTTTGCAGTCATAAACAGCAAGAGTAACTAATTGCACCTTGAGCTCTGAGGAGGCACAAAAGTCTTTTGAACTGGAGCTGTGTGTGCAGCTGCCTTCTTAGTCCTGAGACCCCAGAGGAAAAGCAAACCAGGTGCAGGATCTTTTCAGCTGCTCCCTCTTGCAGCTCTCTCCAGGGCAGGCTGTGTGCTCTGGACTCGTGCAGGGCAGGAGGCTGGGGACAGGAGGGGAACTGTGCCACCCCTGTCACTGCTCTCTCTGGTGACTCAGACTAACAGTTAGAAAGGCTTTGAATCAACATTCACTTACCTCTCTCTGATAGCTGAGTCTAGCATAACTTATAAATCTAATTTGTCTCTTAATTTAGTATGAGACATTCAGTCTTTAAATTTGCATGCTGTGAGAATCACTTAAAACTCAGTTCTGGCACAGTCAGTTGACTGTGTGCTCTCTGGTGCAATATATGCAGCCTGTTTGCCCATCAAAGGATCCAGAGAGTGCTTTGTAGAATTTGTACAAAGTGTCTGACAGTAGAACCTGCTGAAAGGGTGGTTAGTTTAAGTGTTGCTAGCCCTTCAATTGGGAAAACTCAGAAAAATCTGAAACCACTAGTATTAAATAGTTATTTAAAGTAATAACAACAAAATGTAATTAATATTCATAATATATTACACTCTCAGTTTAAAGAGATAATTAGAACCTTGGTTTTGGCTGGTTAATGGATATATGCTTTGAATTTCTGAGTTATGAATGTTTTTAAATCATGAAAGAACTAGTAACACCCATAAAGGATCTTAGCATAACAGCTCTTCTCAGAGAATTTAATAATTAATGTCAAATCTGTAAGAGGAAGTTGTTTGTGGTTCAAAATAAATTATAGAAGAAATCAACAGAGAAATCTCTCCTGTGTATTTATTTATGTCTGTAAAACAGTGCCTGATGAGAAGGGAATCTAAACTTTCCTTCCTTGCATTTAGTCATATTTTCCTGTATCTTTGAGAAGGTTGAGCTTTTTAGCTGGCTTCCTCACCAGAAACAGAAAGCATTTGATTTGCTTAAACGATGATACTGAAAGCAAATTGGATGTTTAAAATGAGATTTCTTAGACATACCAAAGGTAACAAAGCTTGTGATGAACTGTCTTGATTACCCAAGGTTATTCTTGTTTTGAGATTTTCCTTCTATCTTTGCAAGCTTGCAGTCATGGCATATTCTTATTACTTGCTTCAGCATATTAAGTGTTTCCAGTGAGTTTAATAATTTTCTTTTCGCTTGGTTCAGAATTTGTGTCTGTGAGTATCATATTTTGGGATCAGCACAAACAAGTTGAATTTATTTGCACAGTTCCTGTTGCAGTTCTCCTAGAAGCACATATACCTTCTCTGTTGGTGTTATTGGTTTGGTTTGATTTTTGCCTCCCAGAAAAGAAGGTGAGCTTCTTTCTAAATTTTGTTGGTATTGCAAAAAAAGCCATGTAACTAGAAATCATTTTCCAGTAAATATTAATAATAATCTTTCCTTCTCCATGTAGTCTTCCTCATCTAGAATGAAAAGGTAAAATGTTGGATTCATTTCCTTCTCTTGTATACCTTTATTTTAACAGTGTTGCCTCTGTGGGTGGGATTTCAACTAAAAAAATCAGTATTTCTAACATGTCTATTGTCACTAGAATTTTTGTGTGAGAGGGTGATTTAAAATACTATTCATTTGAAAATTTCAGCTGGTTTGTTTGTGCTGATCTAATTGTTGTATCCATGGAAACTGGAGGGCTAATGCCAGACAGCTGCTGAGTTCTCTTCTAAAATGTTATTGAAGTTTGTCAGTACAATACTACACAGGCCAGTTCCCAGTCTGCAGGCTTGGATATTGGAGATTTCGTAAAAGATTGTGTAAAAGACATGGTGGATCTTCTAAAGTAGTTTTTTGTTTCATATTCTCCTGTAGTCTGTTATTTAACAGATTGAGAATTTGAGCTAACAGCCTCAAACACATAATGCTGTACCCATTGGAACAGCTGGCTAAAGCAAGGAGCAGAGAGGGGTGACTTGAGTCACAGGAGAAGTCGGTGGCAGCCTCAGGGGAAAGAAAATATGGGTAACACTTGGGGAATTATTCATTATTCACTCAGACACTGATGGGAACTTTACCCTTGGTATAGCAGAGAGCAGCATCCCACAGTTCAAGTGAATGTATTTGAAAATCCTATCCAAAAATAGCCCCCCTTGCTGGCATGGTTTTTAATAAAAGTAGTTTAGTAGCACTGTAGTAAAGCTCCTGTATTTGTTGTAACATCATGGCAGAAGGTTTTTTACCAGAAATAAGTAAAATGTGATGTTTTGAAATATTACCATGAATAGTCTGTAGTGGATTCCTGTGTTAAGGAGCAGTTGTTCTAGGAAAGTCTGGGTCTAGCTCATACTTTAATACAGGCATGGCTGTATTCGTGAGCAGTCCTGGTTGAGTCTGTGTTACCAGGGCTCCTCTAAGGGAAGATCTAAAATAAAGCTCTCTCTGCTGCTTTCATCTTTTTCTATCCCAAAATTATGCTGGTTCTGGGGGCCAAACTTTGTAAGGCTTGTATCAGTTTTTACTTGACTCTTTGATCAAAACCACTGTAGGTTTCAGAGGAAGTTGTGAATACTGAAGAGGGTTTTGTATTGAAGTTTTACATTGAAAGTGATTTGTCAGTGAGATTGTATTGGAGTCACATTTTGTACAAGATCTGTTTTTCAGCATTCTAAAATTGATTAAAGTTCATCTGGTAGGAAGCTCTGAGTAAATTAATCTTACTGCCTTAATAGATCCCTGACTGAGCTGCAAATGAAATGTTCTACATCCTGTCAGTGGAACAAACACAGGAATTGTTTTTCTAAAAGTCCAGTAGAACTTGAAGTTGATTCTGTACCTATGATAGTTCTATATGAGTAGACTACAAATAACTTCCTATACATTAGCTGACAGTTTTGAACAAGAAATGGAAGAAGACTCAAGTCCTGCAATGACACTTTTGTGGGTTTTTTTGCTTCCCTGTCTTTCACTGAGCCCATTTTCGTGGAGGCCTTTGTAGTGATGACAAAATCCTTTGGAAAAGCTCTTTTGAGGAGAAGGCTGGGGATGGAGCTCTGCTTTGGGTCACAGCCTACAGCAGGGTTTGCAGCACAGACCAGGTGTCCCCTGTGGTTTATCTGCAGCTTATGAGTGGAGTGAGAAGGGAAAGGTTGCTTGCATTATGCCAAAGTGGCATTTCTTTCTTCATGGAGATGTCATTCCATCCTCTGAGAGCACCAGCAGTCACTACAAAGCATTAATGTTGGAACTAGTGGCTCTAGTCTGCAGGGCCATGTAATAATCTGCTGCAAAAGCACAACAGAGGTCCAGCTTTGAGGGTGGGCTGCACAGAGCTTTGTGCCAGCTCAGGAGAGAATGACTTTGGTCATGTAGACAGGGGGCTACAAAGGCATTGTGGCTGTGTCTGTTCCTGTCTTTGCAGGAGTCCAAATGTTTTGACATCAGCTTTTTAGTATTTGCATGTAAAAATTATATGTATGGAATTCCCAAGCCCAAAAACTGTATGTGTAGAACTAAAACCTTAAAGGCATGCAGAAATGAAACACCTGCAGAACAGGTGTTTTCTGGTTTTTGGAATGAATTAAATTTAAGTCTTTTAGGCTGCTTTTTAGTCTCTTGATACTGATTTCAATCACTTAGTGGTTGTTTAGTTGTCAGTTAAGGTATATTGATTCTATTCAAAAGCAATGACAACAAAAATCTTAAAATTATTTGAAAGAATGAACCACTACTGCATGTGCAATAGTAAAGAGAAGTAACCAATTCTTTATTTGTCCTTGTCCTCCATCTTCTCTCTGACACAGCATCCTCCATCTTGAATCCTTGCTTTGCAAGGAACTGTAAAATATTTTTTGAAGCAATAATTTCTAGAACTGAAGCTTGGTTCAGAACACCATTCCAGTCTGACAGGTCATTTAGGTACCGAGGAAATAATAATGTATCATGATGGACTAGAAGAGATAGCTGACATCCCATAGACAGATTTACCTCTGCTTAGCCATTTTTTGGGTGGGTTACATTAAAATTAATAAACTACTGCTGTCTTTGACGGTTTATCCTTTTCTATATGCAAATTGCAGTCTCATTAGGGCAGTGCCACCGCAATCTGTGTAAAGGGGAGGTGTCAGTTTGCCACAGAACATCCAGTCCAGCTGTCTCTTAACCTCTGTTATTTATAACCTGAAATGTACACATTTTGTACATTTTGTTTTATTTTTGCATGACAAGTAAATTGTTCTGAAACAAAAGCATTTAAAGCAAACCAGAGTCAGCTCCAATACACGACTTGATATTGTAACTGGGTAAAGAATTTTTTAGCCAGTTGAGGCAGAGATATTCAATATAAAGGCTTCAAGATACAAATGAGTTCCTATAAGCAAACTATTAACATGATATAAGGTAATGAATACTCTGGTACTGGGAAGCAGATAGCTTTAAGGTAAAAAAATAAATATCCAGAAGCAATAAATTAATTTTGTCACTTGAGGCTTGATCCGAAGCTTGTGTGACTCATAGAACTGAAACAGGCTGACAGCACTGAATCTGAAAACTTGCATTGTGAAGAAAGCTTAATTTGAGAAGAGTTGGTGAGCTTTCTCTCTTCATCTTGGCCAGTGCCTCAAAGGACAGGAAGGACATTACAATTTCTGCATGATAAGAGGAATTTGGAAACAACTTAAAAGATAAATGATATCTAAATACTATTACTTATTTTCATGTTCTCATATCTCACTATAAAAATTGTTTAATACATCTAACAAAAATAAACTTTCCAGGCTAAGATCTCACAATGTATTTGCATTTTAAAAATCTGTATTAAATTATCCCAATATTTTTCGTTTATATGTGGCATAAACAATTTCAGCAGAAAATATACAGGAGGAGGGACTGTAGCCTCCCCAAGCATGGTAGTTAAGCTGGTGCCTTCCTGCTCATCAAGGGGAGGCACAGGAACCTGCCAGGGCTCTGGAGCAAAAGTCCCTTGCATCTTTTCTGTAAAACATCTGTGCTTTGAAGAGAGAGAGAGCATTTAGTTCAGCTAGGAATACAACATATTTGACTGGATGCTGTGGGGGCAGTTACCTGTCAGTCGGTTGAGAGAAGAAAAATTTCTAACCATAGATCAGGTTCTCTCCAGCAGAGATGAAAAAATCAGACTGCCAATTGAGACTTCCCATTCTGAAGGCTTCTTGTGAATACAATAACTTGCCATTTCCAGTAGCCTACCAGTGAGCTATGTGCAGTCTTTGGGGAATATTTTTGATGTTACTGCCTTGACTGGAATAAAATCAGGCACAGGAACGAGGTCAGAATGAGGCTCATTAGTGGTAGCCTCTGCTGGGTACATGTACAGGAACAGCTTGTGAAATATCCTCTGATTCTGCCCCAAATCAGTGGGGCATGGGGTTTGTCAGCCCAAGCCTCCAGTGCAGATCTGGTAACAGTGGTGGGAGCCCACACAGGTGAGGATGAGGTGGGACTGTTCATGGATATTTCCACCATCATATCTTCCAGATGTGCTCTGAGATGGGCAGAAGGCCAGGAAGCAGGTTTGAAAATTGATTTCCCAGTGCCTGGTGCTTGCAGGGTTTACAGCAGCCACACTTGGCCATGTGACAAAACACCTTTCTTGAGTTCCTTTGCCTGGCTCTCTACGCATCTCTATTTTCTAATTTTACTCTTATTGTCTTCTACATCCTTGGAGAAGAGGAAATCACCAAAAGTAAGACCAAAACACAGCAAGTACTCAAATAATTTCACTTGTATTTAAACCTCTGAGGTCCCTAGCACTGCAGAGAAAACAACATTGTGGGGAAGGGTATTTGTTCACAAAGAAAAGCATTTTGGATTTAGTTACCTAGCTCAGTCTGGAGACATGGCATAAAATTATAGGGATTCATTTTTGCATTCTTAAAGGAAGTTTCTTCTTCTCTTGCAATGCTTTTATGTCCTAGCCAGCAATGTTAAACACCTTCCCAGTGTATGAGAATCTTGTTAACGTTTTCTTTCTGGTTTGTTTTTATTACTTATCATCGATTACAGAGCGGATGTACAAACACTGCAGGTTTACAGAATGTGCTACAATCTTCTCTAAGCACATGGTTAATGTTTCCTTTAGAAATGTTGCAGCATAATTTATCTTCAGGCAATGCAGGTTCAGCTCTGCAGCACAGCTCACTAAATACACTTAGCCTGTCACTGGAACCCGAAAAACTGTTGGCTTTGCTTGCCCACGACGCAGATTCGTCACCTCCTGTGAGGGTCTGACTCCTCCAGAGCAGTACCAGGAATTCCAGCTTTACTGGCACAGCTTGACAGCCCTGCTGCAGGGACCACTCACTGATACAGGAGCCTTCAACAAGCAAAGCAGGAACTTGAGCTGCTTGTTTGCAGCTTGGGCAACAATGTCAAAAAATAATACACTTGAATAAATAATCCTAGTCCTGCTCAAAGAGGAATTAGATTATATGTTTTAGTTTTTGGGACATAACCCAGGGAGACATCCATATAATGTTCTTCAGTGATGGGGTAGCAAGTGGGTTTAGGAGGTGTTATTTCCTTGCAAGTTAGTTTTTAGTGAATTGTGTTTCCTACCACAATGGAGTGATATTCAAGGTTTAGGCCTGTGGTACAGATATAAACCAACACGATGCCCTCTCTTCATACAGACCCTCGCACCTGAATGGATTTCCTGATGTGCCAAGACAGAGACCTCTTTCTTTTGTTTCACTACTCTGAAAGTTACGTAAGAAATGGTTCCTACATATGGTATTCTTTATCATTTTCTGAGCTTCCTGCCACTTGCCCCTAAGGACAAGTCTCAGGTGAGGTCAATCCTTACTGTCTGGTGCTAGCAGGACCCACTGTTCCAAAGAGCATCTCTTTTATTAATAAGAAATCTAATTTTTGACCAGATCTTAAAAAAAAATAGCAATTATCCTGTGTGTATTTAGGTGAAGAGGGGAAGTTATTTAGTTCCTCTCTCCCTTGTCAGAAACATGTAGTGTTGTGGAAGGTCACAGAAGGAACCCTTGCAAGCCTTTTAATATTCAGGAAAGACCCACCACATGTAGACTTTTATATTCCTGGATTTTCTGCATTTGTTTTTGTTCCAGCTCCGGCCAGTGTGCCAAAGGAAAAGTATGTTCAGGTGGAGAAAATACCATTAATAGCTCCTGATGTCAGAGTGCTGCATGGGTAAATGAAAAGAATGCACATTCCTTACTCCACTCCCACAAAGCAAACCCCAAGGGGAACTCCTTTAAATTCTCTCCAGTTAAGACCCCAGCTGAGTTTCCTTCTTATCTTCTCCCCATATTCAGACACACAACCCCTGACTTGAGCTGTGTGAAAGGAGCAGAGGTAGGTATGGACAGTGGCTGTAACCCTGCACATTTCCTTTGGGCTCTCAGCAGTGTTTTCCAACACTGTTGCATTTTGTGTTTATAGCAGAGCAAAGATTTTCTTGCTCATTTAATTTTCTCTTCCCGTGCTGCAAGGCTTAGTTCATTAGCTTAAAAGACTGTCACGCTTCTGGAGAACAGAATATATTTGGCAGGGGTTTTGTGGATAGTAATTATCTTAAAATTCAATCAGGCCATTTTTTTGATTGATTTTTGGGATGAGATATATAGGCTTCAGTGGAATTAATTGCATCCTACTATTTTTTTAATTTACGTTTTAAGCATCAGATTACCCCACCACTCCCACTTCCTTTGGTACATTTATTTTTTCCTCTTACCAACTACATACAAAGTGTCTTCTAGGTAAATGATCTGACTGTATTGATTTTTTTATTTTAAATTAAATATGTCTTCCACTTCAGTGACATTAGTATTGTAACACCCATGTAGCTGAAAAGAATTACAGAAGGATAATTTTCAGTCTTAAAAATGCCACTGGCCAAGCAAGTAGACTTTCTTGAAGGTACATAAACATAAAATAACACTGATTGTGACTGATGGCCATTTGTTAAGGAATTTATTTTCATGGCATGAACTCAATGTATAAGACTTAAGGAAATAGCAGAGGAAACAAAAAATATGAGACCTGAATTACAGAAGCAGAATGGTATTATGACAGTAGTGCTAAAGCTGCTCTTATCAGACACTGCTTGCTGATGGACCTTGATGAGAAAATGGTGCTCAGAAAAATGCCCCATCAGTGCTGTGATACCATCACATCCCCTGCTCCAGGACTGAGCCAAGAAAAGCCTGTTCAGATCTGCATCCCTCACATTTTCTGCTGCAGTGGATTAGAAAGTAATGAAGAGGATTTCTCAGAGACTGATTTATTATTAACCTGGTTGTGCAATTTTTGTTCTGTATCAGTTGAACAGACTGATTTGTAAGAAAATAAGACTGAAAATTCAGGTGGAGGAAGGCAACAAAGGCAACCGCAAAAATGCCAAGAAAGCCTTGAACTGCCTGTGTCAGCTTCTTCCCTCCTGAAGTCTCCTGAGGACTAGTGCAGTCTGAAATGTCTGATGCACTGGGAACATGGCACCTATTAAGTGGCACAGGAATCCAGAGTGAGGACAATGGTTTTGGTAAAATTGAAGGTGATTGAGTTTGGAGGTGGAGGGGGGTGGGGTTATGTGTATTAACATCAGGAGTTGGCATTTCCCCTTTTTCTAATAGCAGAGGAATTTTTTTTCCTCTGTGGTTTTCTTAGCTAAAATAATTTGGTCTTCTCAAGAGTGTCTGATAGAGGAATCTGGAAAAAAAGTGGTACTAAAACCAACCTGCATTTGTGCCACAGCTGACCTTTAGACTTGTTCAGCTGTTTTCCCATTGTTTTAATGGATCCCGCTTGCCCTCATAAGCAAAATGGGTTTTCAGGTTTTGGAGCACTGTGAAGGTCTACAATAAGGGAACTGAATGGTGTGAACACTTTGGGACTTACTTCTTTAATGTCTGGAGCAACTCTACTGCCAGTTGGTCTTGTAAGTACACAATGCACTGTAGTGACTGTTGAACCTGCAGTTACTACTTTGTAACCCCAAAGGCATCTCCTTCCTTATCTTTTTGAGGCAGAATGTTTTTAAAGAAATTAGGATTAAGTTTGTTAAATATTAACCACACATCACTTGAGCTGTGGCTGTTTAAAAACTGTCTGGTTTACTCTTAATTTTCTGCTATACTACTTTATAATGTAGAAAAATGTTTACTTTGATATAAATTTTAGTTTTATTCCAATTATATTGCGTTATCTTTTAAATTATAGCTTTATAAGGCAGGCTCTGTGAGAGAGCCATTTGTGTCAAGGTCCTGTGTCTTGTTCCTACTTCACTGAGAGAGAAGTTACTGGTATTGTCCCTCCAGACTCAAGAACCTCTTTCAGAGGTTGGATTTTGGTATCTTCATCTTCTCATTTATCCATATTTTGTAGTGGCTGAAAAATTGTCCAAATCATAGTTCCTAACCATGTGTTCAAGGCTATAAAGGAAAACAGCAACAGTTTGCATGGATTTTCATTCCAGGTTTGTATTAGGGTAAGTGTATAAGTTTCATTCATTTGCAGGTCTAAATTTGGGACCAAGGTCAGCAAACCTGAGGCTTACCAATAACTGAGGTGCTGATGGAGTAAGAGCGAAGGAGAAAGTAGTGGTAAAAATTAAAGTGAGTTATACTTTAAATCATAAGCAATTGCAAAACCAAAATCAGAGCTACTGTTTAAGAGTGCCAGTGCTCCTGGAGTAATGTGCAGGGTCTGTATGTAGAGGATTGTTCCCTTTCAATAGGATTTACAGTTTGTACACAAGAGTTATATTCTGTATTGTGTGGCAAGAGATACATCCATTTCAAATATTGTTCAAACCCACCAGAAACAGAGATCTTGCTGCTCATGTAATCACTGAGCCATGGCCAGCTGCAGGCAACACTTAACAAAAAGGGCAAGTGGAATCCATTGCAGTTGGTAACTCCTAGGGCAGTAAGGAAGCACAACATCTGAGGTTCTGTTTGAAGGAGTGGCTCAGCCAGTGTTCAGCACTGCTGCCAACCTGTCCCCCCCTTGCTGGATCAGGGCAGTGCTCAGCCCTGCAGCCAGCCCTGGACTGCTCCAGGGACTGACATTCCACAGCCTGGGCCTGGCCCTGAGCACCTGGAGTATCCTCTGGCTCTGCCTCCCCCCACTGAGCTTGCACAGATAAATGTGTTGTAGCAAGGGGAGCAGCAGGACCACTGCCTTTGCTCTCTGAAAGCACTTGCCTTTGACATCAGCATGGCAACAGCTCAGTCACAGCTGGGCTGCAGCTCCTCACTCTCAGTTTCATTAACAAAATGTCTAGGGTGTGTTCTGGGCTTTAGTGTGTTTTGTGCTGCTAAAAGAGGCACTTTGGTGACTCAAGGTGGTTCCAGCAGCAGGTCAAAGGTTGCCAATAAAGTCATCAGGAGTCTCTTAGCCTGTCACTTAAAGTATTTTTATTGACAGGGTTTTTTTTAGAAGCATTTGCTTTTTATTATTTTCACCAAAATAAAGCATATAGCATAGAGTGTTTTCACACATTTAAGAGATAAATAAGTGTATCTTGAATTATTTAATGCCATGATAATATATGTAATACAAAGTTATTTCTTCAGTGAAATTTTAATTCAAAATCATTTTAATTTTAAATACAGCTTGTTTGCCTTTTTTAAAAACAAACTTTTATTGTATTACCATACATTTCCCTTGTTAACTTATAGATGTTTAAATAACAGCTGGGAATATACAGTCATGTGTATTGCTAGAGATAAAAAATTGCTCTACTGGGATGAAACCTGTATATCAAGTTACCAACCTGTAAATTAAAAAAACCCAACACATTAAATGAACACTGTCACTTGAACTGAGGAAGAAAACCTTGAAAGGATGAAAAATATTTCACCTTCACCTCCAACTTGTTTGTATAATAATAAGAAAATAATCCAGTTTTTGTATTTCCACACTAATTGGTACACATATTAGTTTATCTTCTACTTGTTTGCAATTATAAATAAATAGAGGTATAAAGACAAAATCTCATACTGCCATTCCCTTGAATTTACCAGCTACAGTCAATGCATAATTTAAGATTATAAATACATTCCCATTCAACTTAATCAAATACCACAGGACTAACTTCATGTGCTCAGTTTCATGCTGCATAGTTGACAAAGGAAAAAAATCTGGTGGCACTTGGTATCTTTAATGGCACTTTCAGCAAAGGGTAGGATGCATTTGTGTCACTAGCCAGGGTTACCCTTCAAAACACTAAGTAAAGCAACAATTCCTGTGTTGTGTGCCAAGCTTTAGCTAACAGTGCAAGGATCATCGTTGCTTGGTTTCATTTCCCCTTCCAGCAGCAAAGTGATCACAGCTTTGCTCAAGTAGCTGCACGTTCCCTTTTTTCCGAGTGGGTGGGTGTTGTAGAATGCAGTCATGTCACTCTGCAGAGAGGGAAAAGAGGCTGCCATTACTGTGAATGTGGAAAGCAGCCACACCAGGAAACAAGAACAACATCAGATATGTTCAAAATTCAAATGTGTTTTTTGGACTCTAAAATGAGAGAATCAATTCTGCTCAATTTTCAGAAGTCTGCTCAATTTCCAGAATTCTCCCATATGTACTTACCTGCATCTATTTCCTCACTGAGTCTTCCAGGACTGCACAGATACCACCTTCTCAACATTTTTTAAAATGTCAGAGCTGTCAGAGAACAACTGCTCTCCTAAAACATGCAGCTGCGTGATGCCTGTGTGCTAGAATGGTGAGCCAGGGCCTCGGGTGCACACGAGGTGTAAACTGACTGAAGATTTATTCAGAAGGAAAAAATCCAAGATCCAAACCACAGGTAACACATGAACTCATTCATTAATCAGATCACCAAAATAGGTGTCCTTCACTGAACACCTGCTTTTCACAGTTAGTGACATTAAAACACCTGCTTACTCTCAAATTATGTATTAGCTGCTCTCAAAAGGGTTCAGTGCTTTAATTCAGGAAATTGGTTACTTTTATTAAACCAAGGGCAGAGATTGTGTGAAGAAAAATATTAAGACGTAGTTTTAGGGTGTGTCTGAACATACTAGAATAAATGCTTTTGGTATTTCTTACATGTTAACAGGGAATTAACACAGTTCAAAAGATTTGCAAGTCCATTTAATGGAAGACCATAGTTCAGACAAATCAGGAGGTTTTAGCACTGTTAGGAAACCTTGAGACAGAGCACCCTAAGAACAATCCCAGGCAGGGTTCCAGTTAACTGCCAGCAGACATCCACCTGGGAATAAGGGAGAGACAGGTTCCAGCAAATTGTAATGCAAGGAGCTGAATTTCCAACAACAATCTTAAATACTATTCACAGCTCTAAATTGGGGGCTCTTTCTAAGATACAAAAAGACATTATTCTAAGTAGGTCTGGGCTTGGAGAAAAAAAATCCATTACTTCAGCAGAGGCTAGGGCACCACCAGTAAAAACTGGGGTTTGCATGGAATATTCCCTTCTGTTTGCAGCCATTGAGGATTTGCAGCTTGTCACAGAAGTCACTGGCAAATTCCAGATGCTGTGTGGAGCTGGCACTTGAGAGCCATTTGTGTGGACGATGGGTGGTTTTGCTATGGCCACAGAGTCCCTATCTCCAACATGGACCAAAAGGATCATAATTTCCAGGAAATTGTGTTCTTTTCTAAACAAAGACATTGTGCAAATTGACACATTGCTGGGGCTGGGTATCTGGCTTGCTTTCAAATCTTTTTACAAAAAATCAGTGGCAAAAAAGTGAACACTGAAATATTTGAAAGAGTTCTTAAGCAGCACATCCTTCCTCATCTTTTAAAGGAGCTGAAATCAGCAGGAGAAAGGGCTGTTGCATGTCAATGTTATGAATCAATAGATTGTTCAGAGCTATCCCAGATAACTTCGAATATATTGTGCACAATAAAATGCCAGCTGGAGCAAGGAAGATCATCCTCAGTAGCTCTGGGACTTGTCCCACTGCTTTACTCTTATCTCCTCCTTCAACCAGGCCAGTAAACCTGGCTTTATTACAGAATTTCAGAGCATTGAGGCCCCAAAACTTGTAGTGAGAATATTTAGAGCTCTTTAAAGCATAAAACATATAATTGTAGTGAATTAAATATTAAAAGCATTTATTCCTCTGTTTGAATTTTAGCCAAAAATTTGCCAGTTCATGAATGCAACTCTAGCAGAAAAATCAGTAACCAAGAACAGTTCTGTATTTCAAGTTCTTACTTAAATACAGTCAATATGAATTCTTTGGTTGTTAAAGTTTTCTTAGTCTCTGTGTACCTAAGATCCTAAGTTCACACTTCCTCACTGAGCTTCAGTTTTTAATTTTGTTATTTTTAACTCTTCTCTGTTCTAGTGTCCCTCCTAATGAATTCTCTCCCCTTTGAAGATAACTCTTCCAGCTTACTGAGACTCCATTTCAGAGCCATGGAACACTGAGTATTCTCCTTACCATAACATTTTGAATTTACAACTCAGCAATAAAATGCACTTCTTTCATCTCTGCTTAGAGACTCTTTGCAGACCTAGGCAGCACTTGGGTATATTAATTTCTTATTTGTGTTCCATTCTGAACTTCTGTCAATTGCTTTTTACTCTGAACTGCACGGAATTAACATTTAGAACTAACTTCAATAAGAATAGTAAATTCTGTAAGACAGCAATATTTTACTCACTTGATTTTCAGCTCCCTTTGGGCTGCTGTGATCTTTCTGAAAGTCATGAAATGCTTCTTGCACCACTTTGTCCAAATCCACTTTGTCCTGGAATTCTAGCTCAGGATTTCTCTCCAAAATAACAGATATAACCATCAGCAACTAGAAGGCAGAAAAAGATTGTAAGACTTTAAATTTAATTTTTAAAAATTCAGGTTAGATAATGGCACTGCTAGTAATTGCATATGCCTCTTTCAAGCAGGAAGCCATTTAATAATGGCACAGGTAATAGTGCACAGATAATAGAATTCTGACTTTGATAAAAGAATCATTGGAAAAGCAGGCTTTTATGAAAGGTTACAATTGCTGATGGCTGCCTAGGTAAGGGCATGGTGTAAATGATTGACATTAACATCTAACTTGGCTGGGAGCCAGGGAAGTTATTTTCCATTTTGTTCAGTTCACTGTGTGGCTGCATAAATGCTGGTGCTCAGTGGAGAGAGAGAAAAGCAGCAAACACTGAACCCCCCAGCATTTGGTATTCTGAGGCATAACTACAGATGGCAAAATTCTGTTATGACAAAATTTATAAAAACCAAAGACAACAGTCAGCAGTAAAGCCTCAGTTTATCAGAATTTATGTTCCTTATATCTGAAAAGGGCTTAAAATAGGAAGGTGAACATGATGAGTGTCCTATTGTAATATCTACAGGTAGGCAGTGGAGTCTACACTGGCCACCTTGAGTTTGGTAATTTTTATTACTGTTTAGCAAAACCTGGGGCTGTTCCAGCAACCAGCCTGCAAATGAGCTGTGAGGCAGAATTGAGAGGGGTCTGATGTTCCTGGGGAGGAGCACTCACAAGCACCAGGGGCAGGGACCTGGGGACTAACAAGGAATGCTGCTGACAGCACAGATGCCAGGTACCAACTCTGCAGCTGCTCCTGATCTGTTCTGAAAGCAAACACGGTGTGCAGTGGTGGGGGAGGATTTAAACAGCCTCTTGTTTTCCTGTTAGGATGGGGAACCCAAGGAAATGGGAAGTTGGCCTATTAGTAGTGTAAAGCTACTTACTAGACAGCCTCAGCAAGAAGGGAAAGAAGAATCCTTCAGAGGACAAATGTTATTTTAGAGCAGTTTTCCTTAGATCTAGAAAATTGTCAGGAAGAGGCATGGGCTAAGGACATGAAGGAAAGTTGCACTGGAATTATTAGAATTTTACCTCCTCTGACCCAAGTACTGTACAAGTGTTGGTACTGTCATTAATATTTGCTGAAGGGGAAGAACATCACAAACTCGCCCTGTTCCGAACATGTAACAGGAACCTGTTTAATCATAAACAATCTATGGAGAAACCACTGAGGCAGGTGTTTATATGGAAAATGCTATTTCTTCAAATAGTTGAGTCTAGGTTCTTTTTTTGTTTTAGGCTCTAACATGCTAATGCACACTATATAAAATGTCATTAATTATTGGCCACAGACCTCTACAATGATCTGCCTGTATTGTGGCTGGTCAATGTTTTGCAGCATATCTTCAACTAGGAGGGAAAAATTCATTTCATACATCGTCATATCCGATAAGGTTGGTTGCTGAAAAACAAATAATACTTTTACTCAAAGACCACATCAAACCCTCCCCCAGGCAGAGCCTACTTGCTTGTTGAACAAATAATATTCAACCAAGAAATAATGACCATTGTAAGATGAAAAAGGGAGCAGATTTCAGAGTCCATGACTTGGAAAAAATCTTCTACACTTACAGTTTTATAAATGTGCTTTAATAGAAATAATTTGCTTTCATTCTATTCTAATTGCATTTACTCCAAACAAAAAAGAAAACTTGAATTTTTTTTCCCAATTAACACGTTACTCTAAGTAAAGCATTATGGCATAAAATAACCATTCCTGTGGGGGGGAGCAGCAGTGCCTGAGCCTCTGTGCAGGATTACCTGGGGCAGGAATCTCCCTGCCACGATGAGGCCGTTGGGGGTTCTCTCCAGGATCTGCCACACGCGATCGTAGAAGCCGGCTGGAGTCCTGTTCAGGGCCCCGTCCAGCTGCCTCCTGTTCAGCCAGCTCCTGTGGGCACACGGGCACAGCCTCAGCAAACCTGGCACAGCCCTGGCCCGGGGCTGGGCAGGCAAGCAGGGACCCCAAAGCCATCCCTGCTGCACACACAGCACGGGCTGTGCTCCCTCTGCTGAGGTGCACCTGAAGCAAACACAGGGGCTCAGCGCAGAGATCACAGCATCACCCTTGGGGGTGTCTGTGCTTTGTGGAACTGCAAAGGAGCAGCAACTGGGAAATCCATCCAGTGCAGGCCAGTTACGGTAGCAGATCAAATTCATCAGGCCTAATCATATTAGAAAAATGCTTTTCAGCAGAATTGTTGAAGGCAGGGTTCCTTCCTGATGGTCTGTAGAAAAGAAGTGGCCTGCACATTTAGAAATTCAACAGAATGGTTTTGTAAAACTAAGGCTTTGAGCAAACATTCTTCATGAATCACAAATCCTGTTTGCCTTCAGAAGCATACTGTCCCCAGCTTTTTTCTTTTTTATGTAAAACCATCAAGGCTGGAATTCAATTTTCCTATTATTTCTTCTCAGTGCTACTACAGGAATGGGGCTTTAGCCAAAATGTTTAAGACACCAGTAATGGAACTTGAAGAAGTGGCATCTATGGGTATGATTTAACTGGTGGATTCACATGACAGATTTAAGTCTTGTGTGGCAGTCCTGCATGTATTTGACAGAGAAGACTCCCTCAAGTTACTTAGTCCTTGGGTGCTTTTTGAATTTTAAGTAGAAAAATCAACACATACGTTATTTTTTAGAAAAACTACAATTAAAATTACTGCTTTGCAACATGCCTTTCTGTATTTCTAAGACTTGGTTCTGGTAGGCTGTTTGAAAAGGAAAAAAAAAAAAAAAAAAAGAGGGAAATTCCCTGGTCAACATTAACAATATTGTTTTGCAGTACTTTTGTTGCCTAGCTCAAATTAATTCAGCACTGATAGGTTTGGAGGTTTAGTTTTTGCTCCATTTCTATTGGTAGATTAAAATGACATGTTTAGAATGAAATTACTTGTTTGTAAAATTACCTGTCCTTGCAGACACCAGTGTGCTTGATGAAATTACTGAAATATCTTGTATTAAAAACCCCTTACTCTAAAATACTGGAGAAATGGTGGGAATTCCTTCTGAGATACAAAAAGTAAGGAGAACACTAATTCTGACAACTCCATGCATGGTTTTAGACTTAAGTTTCTTAGTGTAGCTCACTCCCAGCTACACCAGAAGACCAGACAAACTGTGGGTTGCTTTGGGTTTTTTCTGGGGCTTTTTAAAAGAAAAAAGGGAAAAAATTTATCACTAAGGGGTGCATTTTCTGAACAGGTTTGAGCTGTAGGTAATTGGGATACACTTTCTGAGAAAAAGGAGATGTTTAAAGGTAACCTCATAAAGTCAGGGCTAAACCAAAGTGGCTCTTTTCCTGTGTAACTGTATTGGATAAACATGACAAGTTAAGAAAAAATCTCTCATAAAAGAAGTATTTGAAGATGTCAAGAATGCTCTGAGCCACCTACATTAATAGGGTTGGGAAGAGAGTCCTGCAAACTGAATAAGCAAAGTGAGTTTTAGGAGTGTTTAGACCATTAAAAGAACAATGCTCCATTTAAAAAGGATTACTTGCAATCTTGTGAGCTACATAAATAGATTAAAAAGTGTAATCTGTGAAGTCTACACTTGCAAAAATTCTCAGTGAAAACTTGGAGAAAGACTGTTAGGGAGGTAAATAGACCATTAGCCCTTCCTGTATGACAAATTAATTGGCAGTGAAATACAGTGTCACATTAGCAGAGATTTTTCTTAAAAATTGCAAGAGTAGGAAAAGCTGTCCTCAAAAAGAAAAAAAGAAAAAGAAAAGGAGGGTATTCTGTATTTCCTGGCAGAAAGAGAACTTTTAAAAACAAGTCACTAATGGGCAAGGAAAAACGAGTTAGTAATACCATACAGGAAGAAGCTGGAAAAGAAGTTCGAAGATTGAAAGTTTTGAAGGCTATGCTGGTGAGCTTTTATACTCAGATAACCCAAAAAGAATCCTCATCCTCAGAAAATCAACCCAAGTGCCCTTCAGTGACCTACCCATCATATGTTACAGGAATCAAAAGCAGCAGCTGCTGTGGCAATTCAGGTAAGATCTCTGACAAAAGGTGGTGTTTGAATTGCTTGCTGAGATTGACCAAACTGATTCTTAAACAGCCTTAATATTTAATGGGAAATGCTGCAAAGGGGTTGTTCTGCTACAGTTTTACAGGACAATGTCAGCACCAACACAAGCAGAGACAGCAACTAAACAGCAAGTACTGATAAGCACAGCCAAGGCTCTGAAAAGCATCTGGGAGGTACAGAACAGAGCCAGTGGGACTGAGAGATGAGGCAATGACTGAAGGAGCTCGTTTCTCAGGTTTATAGACTGGGGGAAAACACAGGTGTGTTTTGAATGAAGCAGGAACATAAGCAGCAGGATGTGTGGTGTAATTCCTTTTTGTTGAGAGGAAAGGCCCATCATCTATTCAGTCAAGGACTATGGAAATTATCAGCAATATTATGTGCCAAAGTTTAACTTAACTAGAAGTAAAACCAAGAGAAAAAGTTTTGACTTTGCTCTTATCAATACAGTAAAGGGAAATACTGCAATTTTAACTTTTGTCTTGCATACTTGGTATCACAATGAATGTTCTTTTTGGCAGCTGGTTATAGCTTGGAGAAAAGATTCCAAGTTTTAGGCAGTCTCACTATCTTCTAAGAATTCTAGAGAACATCTGCTCTTACTCATGTAATAACCTGGAAGAAAGCAGGCACTGAACAGCAGACAAACTGTTCCTACAAGTTACTTAAGTGGAGGTACTGGGTAATTTTGGCTCCTTTCCCCACATCAAAAAGTGTAACAGTTCACATTACAGCAGAGAGATCTCTTTTCTGTGGCAGTAAAGAGACTTCCACAAAGATAAAGCTGAAGAGGGAATATGCAATAGAAAAGAAACAATTCTAGAGGCTGGGCCCATGTGAAAGAATGAAAAAGTGCATTTTTGCTACCTTCCCTTAAAAAATGACATAACTGATTACAGATGCCCAGTGATTTCAGGGGCACACAAGGTAGTTCAGGAATGAAATGTACTTGAACAGTAGTTTGTGAATGAAAACAGGAGCCACAACCCCACACCTCGTTACCTGCCCGGCTGCTGAGGCTGCAGAATATCCAGCAGAAGCTGCTTCACCTCACTGGGGGACATCTGGTACAAGTCCTTGGCTGGCATATCCCCAGCACGGATTTTCAGTTCGTACTTCATAGCATGGATAATCCATCTACATAAGGGGAGGAATACATTTATTAATTAAATACTAAGTTTCCAAATAGGAAAAATTGCTCTAATAAGACAGCTCATAAGAATTCCACACAATCCTGCTATTTGGCTGTCAGGATGTGCATAAAATATCAGACAAATACTCTCCAAGTCTTCCTGTTTGATTGGAACATGATACAAGCTGAAAGGGATAATGCACAGAGTTTAAGAAATGTGTTGTGAAGTGTGTTTTCCATAGAGAAGATTGATTGGACTACATTCCCTATATCCCATGTTCATTAAGACAAACATTTACCTTCCTTTTGATGTTAAAATTCCTACTCAGAATTGCGCTCTGACAATATATGCATTTTGCTGATGAGTTTTAAAAAGCCATAAAATTTACAATATTTTACATTTAAAAAGACTTCAGGGCTTATTTTTAGTTTTAGCCTTTGAAATTCCTTTTTGCAGTCTATCACACTTTCTTTTTCTGCTCCTTTTTTTAAAAAAATTGATTCAATAAAAACACAGCAAAGATTTTTAGCCGTAGGTATCAGAGAGGCAGAACTTGGCAAAGCATTGAAGGAAACTGCCGAGTTTTATTGTGCACATTATGTAAAAGCAGTGCTCCAGCCTCTGATGCAATAACAAAGATGAAATAAGTAACAGATACATCTGAAGCCAGATAAGCAGAGAGCTCAGCCTCTTACCCTCTACACTGGTTCAGTTCAAGGAGGCATTACTAACAAAAGGAAACTTAACTAGTTTTTCTTCAAACAGTCCATAACACCTGATTAAGGCTTGGGTCCATCAGAGACTTTCTGTGTTTATCTGGAAATGCAGTGAGAGATTTAGGCTATTGTGTCTATAGCAACATTCATTTAACTATTTACCAACAAGGTGCAGAATGTTTTTGCTTCTGTAAGTCAAGTCATGCTCTTGTCTAGGGGGTTCTAAGTAACTACACAGAATTTGGAGATGCCTGGCCAGCTGATTCAAGTGTTGCTTTACATTTGAGGTTTCCAGGACCATGCACTGGAGGTGCAAGATACCAGGGAGTATTAGGCCCATTGCATTGTGCAGAACATGCTACTTTCCTTTATTTTAGTGGGTGAAGAGAGTCCTTCTCTTGTTAGTGAGATTAACAGCACAGCTGGCTCAGGAATTCTTTCCCCACTCGTGACTCAAAGGGTCTGTGAGTCCCTCACTGATATTTTCTCATTGCAGTGGCCTAAAAGCCACACCAAAGTCAAGATGGACCTTCTGCTGAGCTTTTCACTGATAAGAGGTGAATTCAAGTCAGTTGGCTAGGAGTTTTTACAGTAATAGGGCTGTCAGAAACTTGATCTATTTCAACATGAAACCCTGAAAACAAATCAATAACAAGACACTAAATCAAATCATTATCAAACTGGAATGGCATTTCTCTGAGAAGGTTAATTTTGCTCACTGGAGTGGGTGATAACACTGAAATAAAGGAAATTGAATCTCTAGCATTAACCTTGGGAGAAAGAAAAAAAAATTGCAAAAAGGATTAGCTACAGAGAATAAGGAGGAGAGGAAAGAGGAGTAACATGGATCTGTAGAGGGGACAGAAATGCATTTAAGTGCAAAAGGATAGATGTACTTCCAGTTAAATGTAATACAGGCAATTTTTGGTTTTATGATGACTGGAATATACTGCTAAGGAAGAAATATGAATCTTGTGTGCTAGAAAAAAGGCTGCTGGTATCTACCTCCCATGGTGAAATGCTGTATTTTCCTCTATGGAAAAAAATATGGAAGATAAACCACTTAAATTCTGATTCTAAAGCGTGCTCACTGATTCTGCAAATCTCAGTCAGTAGCACCTGGCCTCTTCAAAGAAGTGCTTATTCAAATGCATGTCTCTTCCTAAACGTGAAAAAATTAATTAACTTCTGTGGGTAGCAAAGTAAATGCAGATCCCATGGAATGTGATAACACTCCAGCACAGCCTGTTTGTAGGTCACCTTGTCAGAGACTAAATAGAACAGGTGGGAGGTAAAAGATGTTTTAACCTTGACTCAAGTCTGTGGTGCTCTGAAGTCTGTACATTCCCCTGCAATCCCAGTAGTAATAAAGACTGAAGGAGCTCTACTGACCCAATCCGTATCTTCAGCATTCCACTGAACAGTTCTGGGGAATTGGAGATGATCCAGCCAATATGGATGACAAGTTCCTGCTGCACCACAGCTTCTCTTTCATCTTGTAATTGGCATTTCTCATAGATCATGTTCTTAATCACTGCTGGTGATAAGGGGTTAGAAATGACTGCTTCCTCCTGGCCAAAAGCTCCCAGTGTCACCTGTGGTACAGTGAAGACAGTTCAGGAGACAGGGACAGGAACAAAGCACTGCAAAGCAATTCAGAAACTAAACTGCACCCACTCTGCTTTGCATGTTAAAAACTTCACAATACAAGGGGAATTTTATGTCAGTGGCTGATGCTTGTTAATACTGTTAATTGGATGCTGTTGAAGTCATAAACTTCACTAACAACTGCAGTGATACAGAATATATTTTTCCAAATTAAACTAAAAATACAAGACCACTACTTTGGTTATAATCAGGACTGTACATTAGGTTTAGATGGTTATATAATTTCATACATTTCAGCTGTGGAGCTCAATTAAAATTCAGAATTAGATTTATAGTTTTGTTTTCTTATTTCTGCTAGCATGCTAAAATTTACAGCCTTAATTTTAAGAAAATATATTGCTGGTACTAGATTGTTTAATCACAAAGAAAGGAATTTTGTTAATATTCTGTTTTGGTTTTAATCTACTGTCAGTAAGGTGGCATCATTAGTTTTTCTGCTATAATAAAGATCATTGTTATAACATGATCAAGCAAGGGAAGTTAGGTCAAAAAGCTGCAAATAGCCTCAAATCATGCTGCATGCAGGTGTAGTCTCCTCTACAGCTGAGTAGTGCCAGAAGCACAAACCCAGACCTCAGTCAGGAGTAAGACAACAACATTTCATATAAGCAGGTATACACATACATAAATGTAATACAAAACCACAGAAATATTCAATTAGTATTATTTGGAAGCAGCTATTCATGAACTTAATTAAAATTATTATGCTGGGGAAGAAAAATAACGTTCTCCTTAGGAAAGGACAAAAGACTGATGATAAAACTTTCTTTGAAACAGAAAACCCAGAAAAACCTTTTGCTCAGCTGCCACCCACGGGTTGTGGTTACATTTTCATTAAAGAAGTCCTTCAAAAGATGCCTTATTACTTCACTCCATCTGCTTTTGTGAAGTAAGAGCGCATACAGATAAAATCATAGCAAGGTTTGGCTGGGAAGGGATCATCTCCTTCCAGTGTTCGGCTCCAAGCTCCATCCAGCCTGAACATTGAATATATCCAATGATGTGACATTTCAGCTTCTCTGGGAACCTGTGCCTGGGCCTCATCACCTTCACAGGCAACAGTTTCTTCCCAAGACCTAATCTAAACCTGCCCTATCTCATTTTAAAACAATTCCCTCTTGTCCTGTCTCTACACACCCTTGTCTAAAGTCCCTCTCCAGCTCCACTGGAGCCCCTTTAGGCATTGCAGGGGGTTCTGAGGTCTCCCTGGAGACCTTAAACCCAAAAAGTTACATAAATCATGCCTCCTTCCCTCTTCCCTAGATGCTGAACTGTTTTTTCAGTCTTATTCTGTCATCAATTTAAACTATTATTCAGTTCCAAATACAGTTATTAAACATATCTTTATTTTCTCTGGATTTTTCTTCTTTAGCAAAATTTTAAGCCATTGGGTACTTTTAAAAGAAGCATCAGAGGCCTTCAAAATGAACAAGCCATTTGTTTAGTTTCTGTTATCATTCCTTAATACAGTTCTGAGGAGCAAAGACTTACCTGCTTGCCCTGAACTAAAACATTAGTAATAGATGGTGCAAGGCTGTCCACTAGTTTACCTAAAAGACTTGCTGCGAAGCGCACAACAGACCTGAGGGCAGAAAACAGAGCAGTCCCACTACATATCACATGCTAGTTTAATGAATTCACATAGCAGTCTGAAGTCTGCCACAGCAGATCTCAAAATTAACTCAGTGAATACATACATTATTTACACAGTGGAATTTGGATCAGATTTTATGTAATCTGTGGATTTTCATTTTTTAGTTCAGATATAGGTTAATAGATCAAAAATATATTTAGTTAGAACTCATTAAACTACCAGTTCTATAAAAAGCTTCTTGTTCTCCTCTCGACATCATCTTGAACAAAGACAGGTAAGAAATGCCAGCTCCTCTTTTATGACATTTTCATCATTTTGCAAGATAACTTCGGTAATTTTTAAAACTATTTAAGGAAGAGTCAGAAAGATTTTGCAACAGAAAGTACAACACATAACACTAAGGCTTTGCATGGGTTCCATGCTGAGGTAATATTTTGCATTTGCAGCATGAAGAGACTTGTGTCACCTGCTAGGTTAAAAACAAGCTGTAACTTCTAAGAACCACATTTTCCATATATGTAGTGGATGGTTAAAGATATAAATGCATTTAAGAATAATTTCCTGACAAAACAAAAATGTAACAACCTGTAATTGAGCTTTTCTAGCACAGATTTTGAGGCTACTAAGAATCATTTATCCACAGAGATAAGGAACAAGCTGTAATATTCTACAGTGTTAGTAAAAAACTCAAACTCAAGTTGATGTTGATTCTGGTAAAAACTGCTACACACTCCTTAAGATCAAGAGCAAAGCATTTCAAAAATGCATTAGCTGATACTATCAAAATGCAAATAAGCAAAAAAAAATAATCTCACAGAGCTGCACTTCAGATTTCTGGGCACTTTACCTGTTTCCCATGTACCAGTAAAGTAGTAATATGTGGGGTTATAGAAGAAGAAAATTTCTGTGCAAATGCAGCACTGTAGCGCAACACCAACCTATTGTGTGTCACGTGGCAATCATGGAAGAGAAATGAAAAATAGTTTACATATTTTGTTCCTAAAAATGCTTCTGAGTTTTATTAATTACAAAAAATACCACCAAGGTATTTTGGTTCTACCTCATTATTGGCAAAGGCCCATTTAACTGTACAAAGAGCCAAAAATGAAAAACATATTTATATTTACTGACCTGTTATGAATAGTTACAGAGTGAGACAACAGAGTTCAGGACAGGCTCGACTTTGATAAAAAGAAATTAAACTTCTACTGAGCTTCAGGGCAAAGAAATTAATAAACAACATGTAAATATCAACCTAGTTGCTGAAACCTTTTAAACTTATTGTGTCTAAGTCAGGCTCAAAGCAAATTACTTCAGGGCAATAAATCTGAGTGAGTGCATCAGCTTAAATGATTTATATCTGATCACCAGCCTTCCTACATAAAGCTATTGACAAGATTTTATCATGCCCTGTAAGAAATAAGAATATTAACATTCTTCTCACATTATTTCAATTTAATGAGGCCTGTGTATTGGCAATAGCCCTCAGTGCAAAAGCAGCTTTTGTATTTTAAAAGATAACAGTAAGAAACTGCTTCTTAATTTTTTAAAGCCTATTAAACCAGACCTTGAGCTGCCATGCACCAATACAGCTGTCAGGAAAGCTGCCATTTTCCTCCCCTTAAGTGTGTGAGAATCCAGCCTCACTTTCTATAAACACACTGGGAAAACAAATCAGTGTAAGCCAGAAGGAACACGATATTTGTATACAAACCAGAGCTTCCTGCTGCCAGCACGTCTGTAGATTCTTTCAATATGCTCAGCAACGGTACCTAAAGGCATTGAACAAAAAACAAAAAAAAAAAAAGGAAAAAAAGATGCACAGGTTTTCATTTAATAAGGCAAGTTTGATGAGACCAGTTAATTCTGAATCTGCTTTAATAAAGCACTTATCCATTATGCTCAACATCTAAAATTCAGATGCAATCAAGTCCCCTGTCTCCCAGTCTATGTTGTTATTCAAGAAGCCAAACCACATTTCAGCTGAATTTGCTGCACATGCTATAGAGACACCTATAATATCACCTGTTCATGCAATATATTGGGGGAAATTAATCTACATACAGATTTGGCCTGTAAAGTACCCTCATCATAAGGTACATCCTCCAACTGCAGAAGCCAAGATCCTTCAGGTTCTGTTTTTCAATTTATGTTTATTGATTGGGTGACAATTTAATGTCAGTCTCAGGGAATGCAGGGAACTCTCAGTCAGTGACTCAGACCATTTAGTACAAGGTGCATATTAAATAGGTTATCATCACCCACTGTTTCACACTGGGGACTCCAAAAGGCCTGTACAAGTTACCTCTGAACACTCAGAGGCACAACTGCACCTTTTGTTGACCTAATTGATTTCAACAGAGTTTTTAAGTTCATCATCCCAATCCAGTGGTTGTAAATGGTAACACTGCTTGCTTACAGAGGCTTGGAAATCTGCCTTGAGCTGTTTCTAGAGCAAAGAACACAACCTACAGAGGACTAAAGAAAGCTCCTGAGGCTCCCAGAGCTTCACAACATTACAGTAGGTGGAGGAAAAGGCCACTTCAGAGCCTTCCTGGGCCTAATGTGCAGATTCCAACCACGACTTGCAACACTGCACTGAGTTATCTGCCAATGAATTTTATTCTGTTTGTGGCTTTCCAGTCCTGTGTGCAGTTTTGGGCACCATGACAGAAGAAAGATAAAAGATATTAGAAAGTATCCAAAGGAGGGATAGGAAGATGGTGAAGGATTTAGCAGGGAAGCCTTATGAGGAGGGGCTGAGGTCACTTGGCTTGTGGAGCCCAGAGGAGACTGAGGAGAGCCCTCACTTGGTCTGCAACATCCTCAGGAGGGGCAGCAGAGGGGCAGGACCAGATCTCACTCTGCTCACCAGGGACAGGAGCTGAGGCAGTGCAGGAGCCGAGTCTGGGCAGTTCAGGTCGGATGTCAGGACAGGTCCTGCCCCCAGAGGGTGCTGGGCACTGGACAGGCTCCCCAGGACAGTGGGCACAGCACCAAAGCTGCCAGAGCTCAGGGAGAGTTTGGACAATGCTCCCAGGAACATGGTGGGATTGCTGGGGTGGGTGTGCTGTGAGGGACCAGGAGCTGGACTTGGATGGGTCCCTTCCAACTCAGGCTATCCTAGAGATTCCATGACATTTTTAACACAGCAATACAGATAATAAAGTGTGTTTATGTCAAAATGACAACTCTTCTCCACATGAACCAGCTATCCTGTACCAAAATCAAGAAGCAATGCTCTGTAACAGGAGGTAAGTCCCACTGCTTGGTTAAAAACTAAGAGTATATTATTTGATCTGAATAACTCTCTTTTTCTGAAGAATATTCATATATACAAAGGCAACTAAAAAGCAGTCTAGAAAAAAAAGACAAAACAAACTTTTCAGCACAAAATCCCCAAACCTCAGCGGCCTTTTCAGAATTATATTACAGAAATTTAGACCCTATGGTCTAAAACAAAACCAGAGCTTCAAAGATACACTGAAGTCAGATTACATCAAAGCAGAATAAAAATTCAGTATAAAGCCTCATACAGTTCACACTGTTACAGACATACAGACTTGTCTTATGTTTCCGTTTTCTTTGTAAGGTCACATCCTCTATTTTTTCCTAATCCATACATTCAAAATTACAACCAGCTCCAGCACTGGCCTACAAACAATCTAAGTGTTCATCTATCCAGCAGCTCATTCCTCAGCACACCATCAATTTGCATGTCCTATTTAACACAGAAATTGCTCTAAATGGCAGAGAAAAGAGCTCCACAATTGCTGGCATGCATGGTTATTATTCATGTTCACTGCAACTCAACACAGCTGCTTCCTCAAATGCTCAGAACAGTCAAATGGAAGAAGCTCTTACCTTCCTTGGTGATGAAATTCGGCCCTTCCCTTTTAAGCAATATACTCGAGAGTAACGCTTGACTTGCCAGGCAATTGCAGTCCTTAAATAAAAACCAGCAACAACAGAAGCACAAAGAGCCTTCAGATTTTCACTGAAGCAAAACCAGAACAGCTATTAAAAATTTCAGGTGAAACCAAAGGGCCTTTTTTCTTTTCAATTTAAAGAAAAGTCTACATATTTTATTTTCAAGGGGATTTCACAATGATTCCATACCCTATGTATGCTGTATCCTTGTCACTGCTGCTTGCAGAGGCTTCTCTGTGGATCATATTAAGTTGTAATAACTCGACCTTGGAAAGTTTCCTGATTTTTCATTCTCAGGTCCTTTAATTTACAGCAGAAATGCTTGTAATGAAATAAAGAACTACACAGAACACTTGGTGTGTCTGTATCAAACACTAAATCTAGAACAGTTAGTGAGAGTTTTCCTCTAGATACAGGAAAAAAATGCCAGATTGGAACTATCTCTTGGTGCCATTAAGAAGTTCCCAGTCCATCCAAGTAAATACCACTGCTCAAGTCTTTTCAATTGCAGTTTGCCAATAAAGTATCTATTCTTAAGACACATGGCAAAGAGATCCCCTCCTAGATGGTCATTTAGCACCAAGGATGGTCAGGGCACCTGGGAGAGCTGAGAGCCAACAGCTACATGTGAAGGGCCAGGAAACTCTGGGCTAAGACAAAGAGGAGGAGTCCCTGAGGATGGAGAGGAATCTTCATCATCAGACACTTCATGTTATTACCTGTGCCCCAACACTGATCATGCTGATCTAAATAAGCCACTGGTAAAAAGAGTATCAGCACAGAATTTCTTATTCATGAGAACAAAGTTACTCTGTACTTTCATCACGTTTTCTTACATTAAGTTTCTGCAGGATCTCATATGTTGACTTGGTTTTCCAGTCATTAATATTTACATCTGGTTGCTGCTCAAGTTCAGAAGCATTGGGAGTACTAGACTGTCTCTTGACTTTTGAATGTTTTGGAAGATCCAGCTCCTCCAAGCTCTTAAATACAGGAGCCCTGAAAAATAAGTATTTAATTTCTTCATCGTTCTGAAAATATTTTAAATATCAAATATTTTAATTATCAAATGATCATCACTACTATTTACACATAGCCTTACTCTTCTGTTTCAGTGATTCTCAGGAAGTCAAGTTGTTCAACAACTGCTCCAGATATTAATGTCTGAAATGAAAAATTAAAAACAAATTTAAAAATATGGTGGTTTCCATTGAGAAAGTACTTTGTTTATCTACAGTTCCAAATATTTTTACACTTTCAGAGTATTTTTGCTCTTTCATGAGGAAAACAACAGCTTAAGGAAGCAGAAGTGTCTTGGGGCTGCTGTCTCCTTTTTTTCATGTTCTTTTGTTCTTTTGTCCTGTCTGGCTCCATCAAGCAATGCCCACCCCCCAAAAGCCAGGTCTGAGGGAAACACTTGAGACAGAGGATTTGCATTCCTCAGAGTCCTGCACAGTCCCCATTTTCTGGATCCCAATGCTCGTTATTCCAGGGATGGCTGAAGGCCGGGCACTTTTCCTTTCAGGCTCACTGATGTTTCAGGCAAACACCACAAAGAGCATCCCCACTCTGTACTCATTCCCCAATCCAAGCATGCCTGGCCTAAGTTTGCACATCAAATGCAGCCTACAAACACTTCCATCTCAAAAGATTACATAGCTGAAACCCAGTGTTGCATTTATCTGATGTAGTCATTACAATTCATTCACTCTGAATTTATACCAATTCCCTATTTATCTACTGCCAGAGGAAATGTATTGTACTACAGCATTTTTAAGACTGCTTTTGATGGTTCTCATTAGCTAAATAAAACTGAGTGTGTTTTGTGAACTTTTATATTCCATTTTTATCATACACGAGTTGCAGTAAAACATTGATCTGTTATGCTCTGAGATGACAGAATATAAAAATCCTGCTTTGCTTTTATTACTGGTGCCATTCATTCTTTGCCTTGCACATCTGCTTGAACACATGATGACAATGAAGGTAAAAATCAGAAAAGTGCTACAAATCTTCTGAGCATACAAAGTTTTAAATTAAATCAGATTTGGTATATTTTACAGGGAAAAAAGCATTCACCCAATTAGAGACACGCATTCTCTCTAGGCATGTTTAACATGAGCACCTAAATGAAGCAGCTGAATACAACTCACAAAGATCAATATATATTTTGTTGGAATAAATGAGTTATTCAAGAAAACACCATGAATTAGACATGTCCCTTGTTCTCTTCCCCAAATCCTCCCCTATAATGAAACAAGACTGTTAATAAAATGTGACAGCTGTGCAGCAGGACAGAGATTCCAGTTCAGCTGCTGGAGAAGCACAGTGTCCCAGCAGGAAAGGCACCCACCTTCCACTGGCCTTGAAGCCAAACAAACATTTGTTTCTAGTCTTCCCATGTGCTCTTTTTAATGGCTAACAAACAAAGCAACACTGACTTTCAACACCTTAAACCCTTTAAAACTCCTCCTTACTTTGTGTATTAGGAAAAGGATCTTTCCAGAAGGTCAGTGAGTATGCAGGGGAAAGTTTACTCCCTGTCCAGTGTAGTGCCTAAAATAAGGACAATCCTGCAGCCAAATACAGGGTACCAGATGGGCTCTAATGGCATTTGTTATAGGGAGAATCAGTGGTACCAGGAGAGACTACAAGACCTATGTGTGATCAGGAGAAATACATAAATACTTAAAGAGTCCAAGCATATCTTAAACCATCATAGCTAGGGGCATTTCCTTTCCCAATGACCCAGATTTTCTACAAATTAATGATTTTCTAGGGAACAAGAAGTCATAACTCTGTCTTTAGTCTACCAGTAAAGGATAGTTCAATAGGTGTAAACTAAGACTAACTAGCACACAGGAATATGTAAAATCAGCATCTGTCTTGGTAATTTTCACATTTTAATGAAGGAATGTCACTGCTTTAAGATTCGTTCAAATGGCAAAGATGCTAAAACTAGATTGTAGTTCTTGTAAGAATTTTAATATATGTGAAGCACCTTTTTTTCCCCTCTGTGATTACCTAATCAAAAGAAATCCCTCAGTGCTTGACACTGTGGCTTTATCCTTTGGTAGTAATTTCACAAGATTGCCTAACAAAAAACACTCTTTTCCCTTCTGAAAAATCCTCTGTGAAGATTATGACTTTCAAAAGACTCATCAAAAGGAATTAAAATAAACCCATGTTTCTGTTGAGACAAAGCAAGCAGTACCAAATGTCTTGAGTCTTGACTCCTTACTTTTATGAAACTAAATAAAATCAGCAGTCACATAAACCCCAAAAGTATTAAGAACACACGTACCAGTACCAGGAGGAACACAACAGTCAGCAGAAACATCTTACCTGTACTCTGTCAACGTGAACCTTCACTCCTCCAACAACTCCCTTTCTAAAGGCTGCCAGCATATCTAATATGGGACTGAATCTGCTCCCCCTGAAATTTAAACAGAACTCCAGTAATCTTGCAGCCAGGTAAATCCCACACTGCAATCCTGCTTTTCTCTCTCCCTACCTTATGTTGTCTTCCCGGATCAGTACCACGAACAGGGGCCGGCCGTGCATTTTCCAGTACTGCTTAATGAACTGCAGGGCATTCTGGGCAAGGAAGAAGGTCAGTCACAAAGCATCCCAAACCACACAGCAGGCACAACCTACCAGGACACACCAGAGCCCTGAAAACCCCAACAGGTAAAAAACACCTTAGCTACTAAAGCACCATCAGATTTCTGCAGCAGGTACAAGCTGCTGTCAAGCCCTGCTATTTCCTAAGTGCTCTGAAAATACTCCTAAGCAAATGTGTGGTCATGGAGCAAACCATGAGACAGTGCAGTGCTCTGAACTACAGGCAGTGACCTAGAAAATGTGTGTGGGGGTGCAGGGCTTGAATCCCAGGCACTGGGATGGAACCACCAGGGCACCTTCGGGGCACTGATGTTGCTGCTGCAGCCCAGGGCACGTGGCAGGGAAGCTCTGCACTGCTGCCCACCTTACAGGCAGGGAAGGGGGCAGCTTTTAACATTTGTACAAAATCAAGTTGTGTTTCCTGTGGGTAAGGCTTTTATATTTCCTATAAACACCAGTCTTGTTCCTTTTTACAGCCAACATTTGTTCTCCGAAAGAAACAAATGATAATTTGCTTGCTGCCCTACAGCATTCCCAAGCACTTTGGGGGCAGTTTTTTTGTCACAGAGAGAAACTCACTAGAACTCATACTGGGCTGACTGGATATTTGTCTCAATACACTTTCAAGCTGCAAGTTTACTTTTGTATTACAATAATACACACTGTACTGTGTTCCCCCTTCAGTCTTCTGTTTCATCAGACTGCACAGTTTATTCTCCTACAGACTATTTTTGTCAGTTACTCAGAGGAGAAGTTACAAATACCTTAATGTCATCAATCAACATCATAACATCCTGTGACATGTAGAAATCACTGAGATCAAAAATGATCGAGTAGCAGACTACAGTCTTCCCCAGGATTCGATAAATCTGTTGAGAGAGAAAACTTCCATTAATCTTTTCTTTAAAACATTCATAAGAGCCAAATACAAGCACTTGAAAGTCATAAAATATGCATAAAATAACATTACATTTCAATTCTAGTTAAAACCATACAGAGGTTAAATGTATATCCAAAATATTTATCAATAACAAGAATATAAACTTTTCTTGCAGCAACCTTTGATGTTCCAAGGCATCCTATAGGTCTGTCCGGTCTTCCAGATAATCCCAATTTCTCATTGACTCCCAAATGGAAGTAAGCCTGTGAGAAAGAAGCATGAAAACTGATAAAAACCTGGATACCAGCCTTTCTCATGCTCCTGCCACATCTCACAAAGAAGGCTGTGTGCAGTCTGCTTTGATTAGAAAATAATTCAGAAAATATGGCTGTTATTTCTATTCAGGGTTAGGTTTTTTAAAAAACACTTCCTGTTTCCTGTATTAGGCCTTCAGTTTAACTTCTTGCTCCTATTACTTTTCTATTCCATATTGATTTTTCAAATTGCTTATTGAAATAATTTTTTAAAGGATCATTGGCATTTATTGGCAAGCCAAATTTGCCTTCTGTAATGCTTTTCCAGAGTGGATACAAAAGTAAAAGAGTAATATAAGAACCCTTTCAAGATCTTTATTCTAATTTTAGTACAAATCTGGAGAATTAATGCACCAGCAACACAAGCGAGAGGGAATTATCTCATTATTCATAGCTTGATTCTTATTAGAATTATGTATGCCTAGCATTACTTCATCTGATACAGTTTTGCAAAAATAATCTTCATTTATTACAGTGTATGAGAATAAAACCATAAGAAAACAACTAATCTGTGAGCAATACAGTATAAATGTAGAAGTTAAACCTGACTGAAAGATGGAATTTTTCCTTACTTGGCCTGTTTTAGGTAAGGAACCCACCACTGGTGCAGAATATTCAGAATTCTGAACATTTTCTGAAGTTCAATCTTTCTTTATGCTATTGGAAGATCATTCAGAAGCAAATGAAAGCAAACACTTGAACAAACATTACACTCAATGGCTTTCTATTGCTGCCAGCTTGGGACCTTCCTGATCCTGCCCACGTCTCTGCATTAATACCAAGAGCTATTTAAAAAAGAAAATAAACAAAATTACCCACAGGACCTGTTCATCCAGAGTAAGGACCTGTATTCAGGTGGGCAAGGATGGAGACATCAGAACACTGACAGCTTTCAATAACCCACTTCTGCATAACAAAGCCAAACAATGCTGAACCTCTTCTCCTGGGAAATAAGGGAGACTGGAAGAATGGCAGCAGATAGGGCAATTTAACACTAAAAGGACCCTCATTTTGCTGGAATGCAGAACATGAAATGCTTTCTTAACAAAAGCAGAACTGCATCAGCACTGTGCCACTGACTCTCTAGCCTGGGGCCCCGTGCTGACACACAGGCTACCAAAGCAGTTTCCTCCTCCAGTGACAGTTCTCCATCCTGATCTCTTACAATCAACGCTCAGATGCAGCACCAGGCACTGACCAATGCACAGTTTTGTTCAAGTCCAGCTGCTTCAAGCACCTTTGGGGTTTTTTTTTATTAAAAAGCCCTTCAATTCTAGATTACTAAAGCTGCTAATAGCAAGAAATGGCTGTGAAAGCAGACTGGGCTGTTGGGTTGATTTATGAGCATGACCCAAACTGAGTGGTCTTGCACACCATGTGTTTCTGTGCTCCCCTTCCTCTCTCAGTCCATGCCCAAGGGGTATTCTGCTCCTCTCCTGTGCTGTACTTCCACTCCAGATGTACTTTTTCCCTGTGTATTACGTGTATCTTGTCCCATTTTATTGCTTATCTCTCCCTTCCCTTTTCATTCCCCTGCTGCTCCCACTTTGTGGATTTGTTTATTGTGACTCAGGCTGTACTTTCAGGCCCCATCCATTTGTTTTACAGCACTTTTTTGGACAGGTGCCTGTTAATAAGTCTAGAGATTTAAACTGTTATCATGTGCTACTAGAGCAGCTCAAAAGTTTCTGATTAAATTAAATACTCCTAAGAATTGACAGCATCAGACCAGGAAATATTGAGATCCATATTTTCCATGGATCAACCCTCTATTCCCCAAAATACATTGACTGCTCCATCGTTGGCTTCCTCTCCCCCCAAAGGATGACAAACACTACCAGGAGTTTTATTTGTTTGTTTTTTGGTTCATACTGGTTATTGGCATAAGCCCAGAGATCAAACCCACTTCTCATAACACCCCAAATGCCCTCTCTAATTCACAGCTCTGGCAGAGCCTTTAATAGAAGCCCATTAGGAAGAGGTTTTCTATCAGGTGAATTAATATTTTCATGGCACTCCTTTGAAAAGTAAATTTTGATGAGGCAGCTGTACCTACCCACCACAAGGATAAAGGAAGTGTCAGAATTGCCAGATGTCCCACCAGCTTTAGAAAAATAAATCCTCACACAGACTTTTTCATAGATAGGAATTTAATTGATAATAATAAAACTTAATGAAGGTGTCCTCTTTTTGTCAGGGAAACCAAAGAAGTGATGGATGACAGAGAGACAAAATATACTTCTATAGTAAAGCTATGGAGAATTCCTTTGTTAAACCAAAGTTTAAGGTACAGAATTTCAGGACAGATGCAGACAAAGAGAATGTATTTTGGAATATATTATCATGAAAGCTAGTGAGTAAAAATGGGTTCAGAAATGACCAAGGATGAATGGAAACACAAATATTTCTCTTCTCCCTGTTTTAGTCCTTCTCAGGTGTTAGTGGCAGCCATTATTTGAGGTAAGCATTTTCCTAAATAAATCACATGTTTTAGTACATCCTTCATCCTCACAGACTTAAGAAACCTGAAATACATTGCCATATTCTCTAGTTTTAGGTTTACTTTTTTCCTGTGTCCTACAGACTCCTGATGCAGATCATGGCACTGGCCAAACGACCTGGTCTCTGAGGGACAGCCCCACACAGAGATCTGTTCCACAGCTGGGACCTGGGGGCTGACAAAGAGAATTTGTCACTGCACTGCCCCCAGACATTCAGAGCTCTTGGCTGGGAGCATTTGCACAAGACAAGGTCAGAGAGGAGCTTTGTGTGCCTGATCTACAGCCAGGACGAGCAGGGCCAGCCCAGGACTGCAGGGTGTGCTCAGCCCTCAGGACACTCCTTGCCCCTCTGGAAACGGGAGAATCCAGGGAGGATGAAGGGAGGATGAAGATGATCCTTCATCCCAGTAATTTCTAACTGTGGGATGTTAAATGTGCTCAGCTAAAGAGGTAAACCCAAAAGGATTTCAACCCCAAAACTTCCTGGACACAGTCAGTCCAAGGGAGAACAGTGAGAGAGGTGGATGTTGCCTGTTACAGGGGCTGCACCATGAAATCCTCGGATGGCTTCTGCTACTGCCTTAACCCATTTCTTTGACTATTGCTCATTTGCTTGTTTCTCCATCAAGATTCATTCAGTTTACCGAGCTACTAATGTTATTAAAATTTTATTATTCATTCATTATACTTGGAAAGAGGCTCAGGCAATAAGCCTAATCAGATAATACAGAACATGTGGGCTCCCACATTTCCCTGCAGGCTCCAGGCATCTGCAACTTCCAGGGCCAGCACACCTTGAACTGCATGAGGAGGGCAGAAAAATGTAGACAACAGCTGACAGAGATACAAGGCTAATAGCTTGACAGAAATTCTTATTTTACAAAAGAAATACACTGATGGATAAATCATTTTAAATGCAGAATTCCTTACTTTGACAAGTTCTTTCTGAGCCCATATCTGAATTGGTTCCACCTGCTGGGGGGTCTGAGTTTGGATTCCATATGTGTTCAGAAAAACTTGTAGGCTACAAATGAAATACAGATACATTTAATGACAAATCAGAGAACAGTTTTAACAATTCTCTCAGCAGTGTACAAGGAGCAGTATTTTATTCTACAGCATTCCAGATGTATTGTTCAACCCTTCCTTAGAACACAGGTACTCAGCAAGAGTAAATACATACCGCTGGCTTTCTGCTATCAGGGCCACATGTACCACCAAATCATTTTCTAAGGGACCCTAGAAAATAATGACAAGATCATTACTAGCATTGCTAACTAAAGATTTTATTCAATACAGCATGGCCAGGGACAATGGCTATTTAAACAATCCACAACTATGACAGACAGCACTGTCTGCATTGCTTTTCTTATGGTGTGAGCAAATGGAAAGATTTGTAAATCTCAAGACTACAGGAAGCCTGTCCTACCAATAATACTCTGCAAGACACATTGTGGAGAATTAGTAATAAATAGATTTCTGGTAATCATTACACTATTTGGATTAGATGGGTGTTTCTTTAATTAAGAAGAACCACCTAGGGAAAACATTTTATTTCATAGAAAATTTTAGAATTTATCTAATCAATGCCTAATACCCTAATTTATCCAATATGCCTAATATGACCTAATGTTTTGATACATATTTTTGTAATGAGTGAAATTATTCAGCTTCTTGGGTAAACAATAAAATTCACTTAGAAATAATGACCCAACGATTTCAACCCTTTACTCTGAAAAATTGTCATCAGACAATCAGCTGCTCTTTAGTGACTTGAAAGACATATTACATTTTACAGGAGACAACTGCATTTCTTTGCATTATTTATTACACAGACACTTCATGCTTCAAACAAATACCAGTATTTTACATCAGGAAACCATGCAAATAGGAGTGAATTCAACATGTTGGGTGAAACCACTGACTTGACTACCTGGGTCTTGAACTGGCAATTCACCTTTCCTGTCTCTGGAGCTGTGAACAACCCCCCTGGTCCCTGTTCACCCCTCTGGCCTTCAGTGACTGTAAAATAACACACCTAAGAGCAGCTCACATTTTCATTGCTAAAATGCTTTTTGTCTGTGTTTGTCTAGAAACTACCAGAACATAAATGACAGAAGTTAAACACATTTTCTCTCAACTGTATAAAAAGACAGCATTTTTTGTGATGAGAGAGGGACAGACATTGATTTAGAACATGAGGTTCAGAGGGAAGACTTGCTTGCTCAGGCAGCTGTGAGCCCTGATATCAATGAAAACCTCTGCAGAAGATTTGCAGAAGAAATTCTTGGTAACATTTTCCCAGAAGTCTGTCAGCACCACATTTGCATTAAAAATTTTGGACTTTTTGCCATGTGAAATAAGTTCCTGATGAAAGCACATGCAAAAAGAGACCAGATGAAGAAGTCAGAAGTTCAAGTGACATTAGAAGATTTTCCTGCTCAGAATAAGATCATTGTGCTATCACTTGCATTTATACAACCAGTAAGAAAACTCAACCCAAAACTCAGCCATAACCATTGTGTATAAAACAAAAAGCAAAAGCCCCCACACACAACCTGGAAATGAGAGAGCCCTTTCCAAGGCTATTGATCTGTAGACAGCCTGTGATCTAACTTGGGCAGTGGTCTTTGAGTTAAGACTCAGTTGTCACCCTCTCAATAAAGAACTGAGCAGGACTGTGTGACCATAGCCTGTAAATTGTACTGATCCCCTGAGTTCTGCCTCTCACACACAGCCAAGGACAGGATTCATCTACAGCATCAATAAATGGTGCTCCTAACACAGGCCAGAACTACACAAATGTATCCACAGCACAACTGGCACAACTAAAAACCTGTGTGAAAAATTGCTACATCTTTCAAAGTATTGTGGAAAAAATAGAATTATAATTGCAGTACAACTACAGGATTGCTGCAACATTAAACAGAAAGTCACTGTTACTGTCATTTGACATGTCACAGCCTAGAGGATCACAAGTAGTGGCCTAGAGAAACACAGATCAAAATAATAGATAAAATACTCAAAAAAAGGAAGTCACCCTTTCCAGTGATGATTGTACTATATAGTGTTTGCTGGATATTTTTTAAAAAGAGGTATTAAAAGCATTAAACTGCTAAATATTCCACGAATTAAACCCTGTTGTTAAAAATTCCATTTTACTATCTTGGCTTTCTCATTTGTCTAATAAGGCCAGCTCAGGTATTGTTCCCACAACATCCATCACTGTCTCCCCAAGACACCACAACAGCCCCCCTGCCCAGGCTCCCCCTCCTGCTCTTGTTTCCACCTTGGATGCTCGGCAGAAGGGTCGGTGTCAGCTGCACTCTGCACGCTGTGCAGATGATAAATACACCTCAGAGGAACAAGATAAAAGACTGATTAGTTGTTCTTCCTCTCCAAAAAGGAGAATAAAAAATAAAATTTAAAAAAAAAATCATGGTTTTTAACAAGGTGATAAACTGTTGGAGGTAGGATAAAAGGCAAAATCCCTGACTCTGTTCCTGGCACAAGCAGAGAAAGCAGCTCAGTATCAGCCTTTGGTGCACTCCACTGCACAGATGTTCTCCCTGTGCCTTTCTGCTTGCACTGCCAGGAAACCTCAGAACGCTGAAAACATCCCATCCATTGTGAGCCTGTGAGAGAGGGCAGAGCCCTGGAGAGCCCAGGGGACAGGGCAGGACAGGGCAGAGCCCTGCAGAGCCCAGGGGACAGGGCAGGACAGGGCAGAGCCCAGGGCACAGGGCAGGACAGGGCAGAGCCTGCAGAGCCCAGGGCACAGGGCAGGACAGGGCAGAGCCTGCAGAGCCCCAGGGCACACAGCACCCGCTGGGCTTCCCAAGCCCCCGGAGCCCGGAGAGGCACCCGGAGCCAGCGCCCAGCAGGACAGACTGCACTGCACCCCCCGGCCCAGCTGGCTGCTCCTGAGCCACAGCCCAGCTGTCCCTGAGCTGCCCTGGTGGCACTGCCCACTGCTGCCCACCCTGTGTCCCTGAGCTGCCCTGGCAGCACTGCCCACTGCTGCCCACCCTGTGTCCCTGGGCTGCCCTGGCAGCACTGCCCACTGCTGCCCACCCTGTGTCCCTGGGCACTGACACACCAGACCCCTGGAACCAAACACAGCACACGCAGGTGCCTCAAATTCCAAAACAGCATTTGGCAGGTTTAGAACTGTGGTAACTGTGGTAGATAATTGCAATAACAGGAATGAAAGCAAGAAGATGTTTACAGTAACATGACAAAACAAATCACCCAATACAGTTCCATCCAAATTAGACATGCTCTAATCCTAAACATAAAAATCTTAAAATATCTTAGTCTATCTAATAATTTTATTTCCTTCTTTACATGTTCTCTATTTCCCTGAAAATAAAAAAAATAAGCAGTCTATTTATTATTTTGACTCTTCTCTTCATCAATGGGCATTAATCTTAATTCCCAGTAACTGAAATGAAAACCTTACAAATGATTGCTCACTCTACACAGCAAAACATTAAAAGAATACAGTCATCACATGCAGAGAATTCAGTTCCTTAATTGTAACCCTAAACACCCATTTCAGCTTCACTCAGAAGATGAAATAGTCTAACTCTGGCACTTTAGTCAGATTATGATTTTTTGTTAAAGATGAAATTAAACGTAAGACAGCAATAAATCAGCTTCCACATGTGTCAGTAAAATAAAAACAATCCCAAAAAAAACCCACTCTACTTCATTTCTCAAACATTATTGTTACCTTCCAGGCTCTCTTCTACACTACATCCTCCCAAACCAGAATGCAACAACCCAAACTGGGCCATAGCCTCTCCTGAATCTGGAGACAGTGGAGTACCAAAATAAGCTCTTCTAAGGAATCCAGTTCTGAGGAGTCACCCTGAGCAGAATTCCCTGCATTATCTCCTTTCAGAGTAAACAGAGTATGCATGATTCCGTTTGCTCTGACCTCCTGGCTGACTGTTAGGATTGCAAAGCAGAGGAGAGAGAGCCCCTCTGGTTTCTGTTAGACTGCAGTGTGTCTTGGAACACAGACTAAACCCACACACAGCCCTGCTCCAGCACCACACTGGCACTTTCCCAAGAAGGAACATATGGACACAGCCTCCTGAAAGTGGAAAATAACGGCTTTTGGCATTGAATTAGGAGAAAAAACATTTCCTTCAAACTATAAACACACAAAATTAGTATTAGTGGCTGCTATGTTTTTATTGTACTGCTCATTTGATCCCTCAGTTTTCTACAAGCAATGAGATTGTCCTTGCTCTGATTTTCTGATGCACTCACAGCTGTAATTAGACATAGTTATATACACAGTTTTCATAGCACTTTTGCCTTTGGAGGTCTATATTACATTACTTTCCTTTAACTAATTCTTCATTGATGCTTCCAAGCTGTAAAACTAAGTCTTGAATATTTGAAATACTTTCTATTGCTTGCTTATATCTACACTCTTATGTGGGTATCAGACATATTTTTGTAGTGGCACCAAAGCCACAAATATATAAAATTCATCACATTTTTCACTGGCAAGTGTTTAGAGTTTATAGTCAATGCAACCACAAAATGAAAATATGCCTACATGGAAAACATATTTCTTGAAGAAATATTTACTCAGCACAGAGCTTCAAATAAAAATTTTAAAAGCTTTCTTTTTGGTACATCTCCTTCCAAAACACTGTATCACAACAAAATTTATATATGCTCTGAAATTTTGACATATCCTTGTTTATTGCTTACAGGAATAAAATTTAATACAAGTGGAAACAGTTTTCTGTTTAATTTTATTGAATAATTCTTTAGCTATATGGAAAAGAGAAGACATCATTAAAGAGAAGAAACTACTTTTGATTTCTAAAGACATCATTAAGATGTGCTGTGTTCTCATTTTGTGTGGTATTTTTAGTCATTTTCTCTGTACTTTAAGGCAAATACTAGATACCAATTTTGCATAAATTAGCTCAATTAGATAAAATGGCATAATCAAATATTCAGACAAACTGGTTAAGGAAATCTAAAACTCAAGACTCTTGGCTGGAGCTTGAAGAGCTTTTCTGATACAGCTCACCTGAGTCATACCAGGACACCTTTGCATTTTAACCTTCTCTTAACAATGACCCACTTGACATCTGCAAAGGAACATTTTGCCCTGATACTGCTGCAGAGTAAAACCACCCAAAATACAGCAGCAGCTGTTTCAGTACAAACAATCCCAAAGAAATTCCACAACCACCTGGCAGCCTTACAGGGACACCAACCCTTCTGGTCACCATTTCTACACTGCTGCTCAAAGGCTACAATGCCAAAGTCTGATGCCCCAGTCTCTTCTATCCCAGAAGGGCATCCCTCCCTTCTAACCCCCACTGGGAACCACATCCTGGGGAGTTCTGGCATTCACACACAAAAGAAATACAGGCACATCATCTATGGCAAAGCAGTATCACCACTGGCAAGAAGAGAGCTATAAGCAGACCTGGGCACACCCAGAATTTCCTTCCTTCAGGCATTGCCTGAAGATGAAGTAAAACATCAAAATGCAGCTGTTTAAGTTATTTTCAATGCATTCAACACTGTTGGCTTTTAAAGTCCCTATTACATTGCTGAATTTTACAGGGTAGCTGCGTTTTACTAAGTTGTTTTTTGACTGTGGTCTTCAATGAGTAAGTCATGAGAAAATAAATTATCATTGTATTATTTATTATCACTTCTGGGAAGCTCTCAGGGCAGAGGCTATTCCTCTCTGAAGATCTGGAAATTGCCTATCACATACTGGGTACCCCAAAGAGTAGTAAAAGTGCTTTTCTACTAAGACATTTCCTGATGAGCCATAGAGTGCCTTTAGAACAAAGCCTCATCTTCTCCAAAGGGCTCAGCTGTGGCATATTAAAAGTGACTGGTTTGAAGAATCAAAGGAGGAATGGGATGGGCTGCAGCAGCCCTGAGTCACTACAGGCTCCTCCTGAGGGCACCCCTACAAGGGCCAGCAGCTCCCAGGTTCTGTCACATTCATGATCCCGTGGTGTGAGAACAAACAAAGGCACCAGGAGCAAACGACATCACTGAGCTTTCATTATCTCACACGAGCATGGCAAGTGCTGCACTGTGAACAATGAAAGTCTCATTAGGAATGAACCAACAGCCAGGCACATGGATTACCTTGGTAACAGGAAATTGTACCAAACTGAGGGGATGAGCAGCATTTGGACAGAACAAGAAAAACATTGTTCAGTTCTGAACTTGGAGTGAATCTTAAGACAAATATTTAATCTCTTATGCTTTAATAACAAATTCACGGTGCTGAACAAGGAACTTCTTAAATACACATTCCTCATACCAAGAAATGAAAAGGCTGAAGCACATCTTGTAGCTACACATTTCCATACTGACAGTTCTTACCTCTTTAATAAAAGGAGTTCCCTATACACAGACATGTTCATATCTTGCTGTCCCATCCACTACAGATTTGAACCATCGTGTTTCAAGCATTCCCCACCCCTGGTCACTCATTCCTGCCATGCATTTAGTCCCAACACAGGAGCACATGGAATCACAGAACCATTAAGTTTGGAAAGGGCCTTTACAGTCATCACATCCAACCACTGACCCAGCACTCCTAAACCCACCACTGAACCCTGTCCCTAAATGCCACATCTGCACATCTTTTAAATACTTCAGGGATAGTGTATTGACCACACCAAAAAAAAAAAAAGAACCTCATCCTTGTAGTTCTTAGGAGCTCTAAATACAAAAGACATTAATATGTCAGAGTGGAAATGAGTTCGAAGGAGTAAGAAAACAGGTTCATTCTTGCCTTCCTGACATAACTTATAACTCAAAGACTCATACCTGTTTATTAGCAGCTATTTAAACTTGCATTTTATCTATCACCTTGACTGCATCACTTAACTTGAAGGCAAACATGCATCACTTCCCCTAAACTGCACCTTGCAATCTTCCTTTTAAAGGCAATCCTCCATCAATTCACAAAGTGTACACACACTGAATACCTTCCTTGCACTACAACTGCAGTATTAGAGGACAGCACTTAGATGACAATTTCCCAGTAGAAGTCCTGTAACACTAAGCCAGTGCTCACCTGATTAGAGAATCTCATGCTGACGTTGCGCTGGTCCTGGGGGGGGACGTACCTGCCGATGGGGTCGAGATCTTTAGGACTCACTAATTTATCAGCTGAAAGAAAAGCAGAATAAAAATACAGAATGACCTGAGCACTTTTGTGAAGAAGCCAGCTTGTGTTGAAGTTGGTTCTGCTTTGTTTTAGATCAATGACTTATAAGAGCAGATTCTGAAAAATTGAGAATTCCATTAAATTTAAAACTCAAGCATTGTTCTTGCTACAGCTAATTACAGCACTGTAGTATAAAACCAAGCCTTTATTTGCTCACAGAGATATGTTAATAGATTACATGCAGACAACAGACTCCACAACACAAGTCATGTAAAAAGCCCTTAACCCACAACCATGGAACTATTCTAGAGCTTTAACTATAAACTCAATCACCAGCAAAAATTGTTTAGCTTTGAAGAAAAGCAGACAGCCTCTACCCTGAGGTAATCACAAGGCTTGAATCCTGGAAGGGATAAGAGATATATCAAAGGTACCTCTCAATATAGGAAGATATTGTGAAAAGAACTAATTAAAAATATTTGAAAATTAGCAATTTCTACATGGATTTTTTTACATAGGGGGAAAACCCCCACCAAACCTAAAACCTCAGTATTTTAACCTTCTCCTGAAAAAAAAGGCATTCCAATAAAAATACACTACTAAAAAGTTTCAACAAATTCCTTAAATACAGGTTCATAATTTTATATGAGCTATTATACCCTGAAAATAAGCTTTCTCCTACCAAAATTTTATTTTGACAGAAAACTGTCCAAACTCCTTCTAATTTCTGCTACAGAATAAGTCACAATACATTTTCATTTCTTCTATCTCAAAGTCAACAATTTTGTACCTACTCTTAAAAGCCTCAACACAAGGGAATAAGGCATTAATCTAAATCAGAAGTGACTCACGGCTCCACTCAGCCCCAAGAGAAAACCAACACTGCCTTGATCAGAACATTTCTGAGCACCACACACTTCTGGAGTAAATGAAGGCAGGAGCTCAACACCCCAAAGATGCCCTGCCTGAAGGCTGCCAGTGCTGGGACAGCACAGAGCAGGGGGACAGCACAGAGCAGGGGGGAACAGCACAGAGCAGGGGGAACAGCACCGAGGGGCCCTGGCTGGGCAGTCCAGGGAAGCCCTGCTGGAGCCTCCTGCTGCAGCCCTGGGTGCTGAGCTGCTCCTGCTGGGAGAATGCAGCTGGACTGCAGCCAGGAAAGGAGCTCCTGGCTCTGCACTGCTCCTGCAGGGCCACCCTCCACGGACACAAAGCCAGCAAAGGCAGATGACAGCAGGTCACTACAGACAACTGACTGACAAACGGACACAGGAGTTACCAAAGCACATCTGGGCCCAGCACCCACCTAAGCTCCAGCCCACACAGAATTCTTATGCTGGCTAAAGGAGTGGAAGCTACTTGAATTATTTGAAGTACTGCTGATGCAGTAAAACAAATTAACCACATGATTTCAAGATCAATGGGCTCTGCCTCATAGTTCTTAAAAAACAAGAGAGGTTTCCAGAATGTGTGTTCTATTCCCACTGGTTTTAACTCTGATTTATATTGCTCAGTAATTAAAATATATGGTCAGAATAATTTCATATTTTAAAGAACTGTATCAATAGACTAATATAAAACTTAAGCTAACTCCTAGTGAATATTCATCACCATTATCACAAATACAAGCATACTGGAGAGCAAAAGTAGATTCCTTTGTTAGCCCCCATCTGCATCAGCAGCAGCTGACAACATTTAATCCATTTGGTCTAAAAAATATTGTTAAAACTCTTGGTTCTAGGCAGCACCAAATCCACAGTACAAGATACAAAAATTCTAAGCAAAAACAAAGGAAAGAGAGCTACTAAACAAAAGACTGAGTGAATTTTCAGTTGCATGAAAGAGCTGAATAACTGGGATTCCTTTCCCTTGTTCCAAAACGGGGATCTTAACATAAAGGTTTTACAAACCTCCTCACCCAAAGCAAGAAGGAAATTCTGTGAAAAGCAGCATCACCACCTTCAAACAGATGCTTTTTTCCTTCATAAACAAGTTTTTCAGTTGCATAAACATGTGGTGCCCTTCAACAGTGACATGCAGGGGCTTTCACTGCCTCTGTTACTCAGCATTTGTAACAAGGATCAAAATGTTGACTTCCCTATTTCTGTCTGCCCCTCTGTGGGAGGGTAAGAATTGACTCAGGCTCGTGTTGCTGCATTTAGAAGTATCTGGCCCTCAAGAGGCAGAGCCCAGGCCCAGAGACAGCAGCAGGAGCTCCGAAGGTGATGCCGTGTGCTGCCTACGCAGCAGGAGCGAGGAGGCTGAACAAACACAATTAATTGATACCCTGGAGGCAACACAATGATTTCTGAATGGATAATGAAATGGGAAACCAATACCTTCCAGATATCAAAGTATTGGGAGCCAGGCTTCCACTTAATTAGCAACCACCACCAAGCAAAGACACACAAACACTTTCACCAAGGACAAGATTGTTATTCAGGTAGGTTTTTCACCAGAAAGGAGCAAAATTGAATGCACCAATTCTAAATTAGTAGGAATAAATGGAGTTCCTGATATAACAACCTCTGGAGAACACACTGCTGGAAGATCTCCAAACCCTGTTTGCAAGGACTATGAGAGAAACGGGAAAAATTATTCTGAAATTTTTAAAAAAAAATTTTAAAAATAAATAAAATAAAAAAGCAGTGTTTAAGTATGTTCAGCAAAGAACTGAAATGCAAAAATGCCACGTTACATGAACAACAGCTAGCAAACTATAAATAGAACTTACTTATCCAGCATTCTGCAGATACAGAAATACACAAATATTAGTACAAGATCAACACTAGCAGAACTACTACAGTAACCTACACACACACACTGGAGGATTACTTGGCTAATATTCTTATAAGATAAATTATTTTTTTTTAATTAACAGTGAGATTGCCTGCACTTACTGTGAAGCATTGGCTAAAAGAGGAATTTTGCAAGGAATACAGCAAAACCAAACAGGTGGAGCACCAGACAGACTCTGTCCCTCCATAACTAAAGATACATCTACTGTTCTTGCCAACTGCTGAATTTTTAAACTCCCCTTCAATTTTTCTCATTTTTATTACCAACAGCCTGTTTCCCTTCTGTGTTAACAGAAAAACAGTTTCCAGAACTCCATCTACTGATTGCCAGGTAACTGCTGATCATGTTAAAATAAAGTAATATATCTTTCTCCTGAAAGAAATACTAAAGAAAAAACCCAACTGTGAAGATTTTTCTGGATTAACAACTCTTTTTGCATTAGTCTGTAATAAAAACACTTCAAGTGGGACTGAGAGTTTGTTTGTGACTGAAATTCACCATAACAACCTTCAATGGTCAAACCTTGATGCACACTTTGAATTGCTCATACAGTTTCTTCTTTTTAAAAGGGAAAAAATAGCACAGACGAATGAATCATTAACTTCCTCTGAGACTGCAACTATTCAAAGGTTCAACTTTGCTTAAAGCAGTCAATAATTGGAATTGAATGCTATAAATCACTTACAAACATCGCTGTACAGGTGCAGCTGATACAGAAAGCATCACATTAATATATTCTGTCAGGAAGAAAAGGAAATAAGAGGGAAAGGCAGAAAAAATATCTATCATCATGTTTAGATTTTCAGTGCTCTATGAAATATTCCACTAAGCTTTACACTATGCAGCATAAAACTAAAAAGACTGCAAAGCAATTTTTGTGTGTCACAGATGAGCAGAGGGCACAGGGGTCACTCAAGGCCCATTCAAAACTCAAGGCAACGTTTGTCTGAATTCAAGGGGAACACAATCAGGACAGAGTGCACAGCTGCTGAAGGAGCTCGGCTCTCACCCAGCAGCTTGGCAATGATGTACATGGCCTGGCCCCACAGGAAGAGCTTCCCATCACGCCCACTGTTACTGGGGAACCGCCTCTGGCTGCCGGGGCTCTTCTTCTCCAGCTCCACGAAGTCGGCGGGCACGTAGTAATACTTGGGGACAACAGGGCACCCTGGGGAGGTGGACAGCAAAAGCACAGCCAGTCAGCAAATGTCACCTCCCTCAGTCCCTGATCAGAGTCCCCTCATCAAGCTGAAGAGGATCCAAACCAGGAAAAATTGGAAATATTGCACCCCAGTAACAGCTTGACTGAATAGAGACTGTCGTTTGTTGTTGTCTCTGCAGTGAGGCATCCCTGGGCACTGTTAAACTACTCTGTATTTCACCAGACATTTCCCCAGAATTTCTTCCAGAATAGGAGTGTTGTCTGTGCAGCACCTTCTGTGCAAACTAAGATAAAGTCACCTGAAGGAAAATGCAGTTCAGTTAAGAAGCCTTCACCAAAAGCAATGAAAGCTGGGCCCCAGTGAAGCACTCGGGGTGTTAACACAGGCTCAGTATCAATCAAGTTTTTCCAATTAAAATTCCTGCTCAAAAATAGTCAGCTTGGTTTTGCATACTTTTATTAATTAAATGTTTAAAACCAGCACTTGAATCTTGAAACATCATGAAACAAAATGGCATAACTTCTCTCCTAGAAGGCACATTCCTTGTATCTAGAATTATGCCACAGGTATTGCTGCTCAATGTAGATCAATAAACTTTATGTCAGAACTTTTTTGGTGGACATGCATCAGGAATTCAGAGACATGATTACAAATGATTCACCTAATTATATGAAATTGAAAAGCAAATGAATATGCTTATTAAATTAAACTCCTCCTTAATATTGCTCTACTCTTGAATTCATTTGGATAAAGAACAGGTGATAAACAGAATGAAGTTGCAGTGTTTTACTCTTCACTTTGAAAAAAAATTACTGGCAAGAAGCAGAGAAAAATGGAAAAGCAGGAGTTTTTAGAGATATTGGGTTCAAATGAGTGAGGCACCAAAACACACCTAGAAATTTTAAGAAGTGACATTTGTGATGACATCCAGCAAAAGGAACCACAAGATTAATTTAGTGTCCACAAAACCTCACGTACTCATTAATAATCAGAAAAAAGCAACAACCAGCACGAAAAATTTGCTACTTAATGCAAATTTGGTAAGGGAATGTTTGATTTTCTTACAGAAATTAGTTCACTTCAAAATGTTTAAAGAACAAGTCATATTCTGCCTTCACTTGTGTAACTCTACCACAGATGTAAGAACAGGTGACTAAAATGCTGAGTTTTAAAATTGGATTGTTCTGTTCTCGGGACACTTTTTTTCCTCCCACTCAAACTTATGGTCTTTTTCCTTTTTTTAACTGAATTTTGGATGGATGTGCCTGTAGGACACCATTGCCCTTGTCTGCAGTGCCACAATAATTCTGAAGTGCACAACTTAAATAAGAGAAGATTTATGCTAAAATGTTGCCACTTTCCCAGCTTTAAGCTAGAAACAATTTCATATGCATATACCAAATTATTTTTTAAAGCTTGCAAAATTAAATGACAATGAATGATGAGAGTAATTCTCAGCTGTGCCCAGGTGGGACATTGGAACAATCTGACTGCTGGAACTTTGTAAACAGTGAAGCAGAAGTGAAGGAGGAGAGGAGGGAGTGGGCACAGTGGAAATCTTATTTTAGTATCAGTAGCATTTTTCCAGATAATGTTACTTTTATTATCACTTTTGTTATTTGTGATGCAATGTATCTACATAAAAGAGGTTATTTCAGAATTAGTATTTTGCCACTGGGAAACATCTTGATATTCTTACTTCTCATTTCCTCTGTCCATAATATACATTATTAGGAAAATCAGTATTTTTATAATTTCAGGGCAATAAAAAGCTACAAGTGTTTCAGAAGAACAATTTCCAGATAATACCTTCAGGTGTATGTTGAAGCAAAGGGTCCAGAAGATCCTGATATTCCTTTACTTGTGCAGCATTTCCTCTAAAAACACCTAAAAATAACCAAACAATAATTGATTTAATGGAACAAATAATTTTCTATGACCTCAAAGTTCACAGAAGAAGAAGAAAAAAAAATCCAGTGTTTACTTTTCAAAGTGCCTAAACACTAAATAGCTCATGAAAAGTAAGACTGAGCTGTAGATCACAACAATGGGAGATCAACTCCCTGATGCTGCTTTTGGGGAGGCACTGGTGTGTTTGGTACTACCAGTCCCTCAGAAGTTGTTTTAGCAGAACTTCCCCAGATGAATCTGATGAATACTAGAATGGTCAGTGTTCAGTTCATGGGAAGTTCTTAAATGAAAATCTCTATTAACAATACAAACCCCATTTCTGTTCATCAAAAAAACCCACAAATCTATTTGAGAAGCAAGGTGGTGTTTTTAAGTAGAATATTTCTTAACATTTAAAGGGAAACAAGCTAAATGAAAACTTTGCATTATAAATCTTATACTGATATTCCCTTTTTCAACCACCACAATTTTTTTCTTCCCATGGCTCTTCAACACTCCCTCCAAACCCAAAGCCTGACAAGCACTGCTCACTACATTTTCAAATGTCCCAGGGTACATAAACAGGAATAGACAGAGTTCCCAAGAGATGCAAAGGCAATCCAAGTTTGCTCACAAAAAGGGTGTGTTTGAGGTGCCACACTGAACATTTCAAAACACTCCAGGATAGTCATGACATAAAAGCAGCCCCTGCTCCTCCCCTGCCATTGTCCTCTTGCCACTGCTGCATATACACTTCAAATTTTGCATTAAGGAAGCTTGTGGATTTGGAGACATTTACAGAAAATCTGCTACCAGAATTGTTCTGTTTCCTAAAAGTGTGGTGCAGGCAAAAAGGACAAGGACAGTGTGTGTAAAGTATGTGATTTTTAGGGTTTTTTGTATACTAGAAGCGTAAAATGCTTTTTTTATTCTTTCGTTAACTTCAGTTGAAGATGAATATCTTTTTGTTCTCAAAACTGCAAGTGGGCAGCATTAAATGTCAGTGCCTTTCTCCTCAGTTTTGGGCCTCACTCTTTGAAAAATGTCAAACATTTCTTTAGAAATATCAATTGTGAAACCTTATTATATCTTCAAAGACAATGTTTTAATCTGTGGGTGGCCGCAGAGGAGTCGAGGCTGATGGCAGATTTCTGTGCCCCTCACTGGCTTTATCTGAAAACTATTCAACGTGCTACAGGAGACAGAAAAGATGGACAGATTTTAATCCATTTAAAAGTCTTTTTGACAGTTGTAACCCTACCTGTGTTCTTATTCAGACTTCTGCTCTATGCAAGTTCTAGTTTCCATCCTGAGCCCATCCCTCGAACGTCTTTGCTGTGTCTCCTGTCCTCAAGTCAAGACCTGGGTAATGTTTTTGTTCTTGTTTTGATTTTTTTATTTTGCTTCATTATTCAATCAAACTGCCTCATGGCCAGGAGGAGGAAACCAGACCTTTCCTAGTTCCCTTTCTTCTCTTCTAAATTCTGATTCAGCTGCCACACAGTGCTCAGGCTGAAAAGCCCTGGTGCACAGTGAGTGTGGCAGTGTGCTCTCCCTCCTTCTCTCTCCCGGGCTGCTGTGAAGCTCTGATACAGCTGAACGTTTTTAGGCTTAAAAGGCAATGCAGGACAATGTCACAGATTGAAGCTTTTAACAAACCCTTACTGAGTTCTATTCTAAAACCAGTTCACATTAGAAATGCTGAAATAAAGGGGGTTGGGATGCTTGGGGTTCTTTAACCCAGGAGGCAGAACTCTCAATGAGATATTTAGTGTCAGTGTGTTATGGTTTATTTTGGCAGGACAGGAAAATAATTTTGTATCTTTCTTCTAAAAGCTCATCTCTCTAATGCCTTTAAGGAACAGGAATGGAAAGCTATACTTACCATCAATTATCATAAAAATAAAAAACAAAGGGAATTCACACTCAATGCCATCAAAAAGCTGCAAAGAAGAAAAATTCATCAGACATTTTATCATTTTAATTTAAGGAAATATATCTGAATAATCCTGTTGAATAATTTCTAAGAAACAAAAGACAAACATGAAAGCAAAAATCTTTTAGTATATTTAGGTTATCACTTCTTAATTCTATGGGCATTTTAACTGTGCCTTTACATCTGCTGTGGCTCATACTCAAGCAGAGTTTTCAAATAATCTACTTTTTATTTTTCATAGAGAAACTACAGGGGAAAAAAAAAGGAATAAATTTTCATTTAGATAACCTTAACTGATAAATACTGTGTTTAAAAGCAAAATTGTTTCCCACACACTCAGACTGTAGTCAGCTGTGAAATTAAATGAAATGATAAATAATTTCCTTATTTGTTATGTGAAATCAACTGTACCCTAAATGTAAATGAAAGCACATTCATTACAGAACAAACCAATGACTCAGTGCTGACTTAGCAATCTCTGAAAACTGCACGTGCAAATTGCAGAAGGCATCTCCTTGCCCTGAAGCCTTTAGGAATCCCTAATTCCAGCTGCAGCACCTGGAGGGTGCCAGGCTGGTGGGGCAGGAATTTACCTTGATTTCTGCAGGTTTGTAATAACGCCGCGTTCTGTCCTCCAGCGCCGTTCTGTACCCGTCCCTCAGAAACCTTTTAAACCCATATTTGCCTTTCAACTTCCTAATGATTTTATCTAGTGTTTGACCAAACAGAACCTCATCATCCAGAGCAAATGCAGGATAACTAAGGCAGGGCAGAAGAGCTGCATCAGTATTCTGTGGGAGAGGGAGAAACAGGACATTACAAATTTAATTAGATCCCTGACAGTTATTTGATGCACAAACACAGACTGTTGAACTTACTCAGGGAAATACACACTTGGAACATTATCTCATCAAAATCATAGTGCTAATATAGGAAAACAGTGTGCAAAATAAGACTTCTTAGGAAGCCTTAGGATAAACTAATAATGTGTAGATAAAGAGTTTAGAAGACAACTCATTTGAGTCAGGATGTCATCTGTTTTACAGCTGATAATGTGCAGGCATAATTGAAAACATTCTAAAACTTCGTGTTTGGGGATTTTTTGTTTGTTTGGTTGTTTTTTATACACATTCTCCAGATTATTCCTGGAGGAAACACAAACATTTGGGTATCATATGCTCAAAAAGAAGCACAAATATTTTATGAAGGTGCTGAGAAGTACCAATGATAAAACCATCAATTCTGAACAGCTTTTTCAGAAATATTCTTAAGGTGCTGGAACAAACAAGTCTATCTGATTCACAATTAGGAAGAAAAGGAAATAATTCCAGTAAAAAATATGAGTAACCTTCTCAAGAACCACGTGGATCTATTGTGAATTAAAAACACAGGAAAAATTACTAACTAGTGCATCATCTCTACAGGTAAGCTTCCAGAAACACACAAAACAGTATTCTTTTCTGCTGATATAGTCAAGATATTTAACTATTTAAAATAACATGTTTCTGCCAATATGAATGACATGAACCCATAAAGGGAAGAAAAAACCACAAAGATTTCTATGGGATAAGTTATAAAATCAGCTTCTGTTGGAATATTTCAAGTCTCCAGCAATAAGAAACAGCAAGAGTTCTAAAAGACCATTTGACTATAAAAAAAGTTGCTGACAGTGCCTTTTATTTTAATTATCCAGCATTACAATTCTGCTATAATTCTTCTACACAATAAGTAAACTATTAATGTTTAAGATTAATAGCCTGTTCCATGTACAAAACTGCTGTAATATTCCAGAATGAATAAAAAAGCAGAACTCTATTATCACTCATTTTAAATTACTGATTCTCTAACACCAAATTTACCTTTGATGCTACTACTGAAATAGATGTTTTTTAACTAATCTATACTTATGTCACTTAGATTTACTCACTAAGGAAATACATTTGTAATGGTAGCTTGTAACAACAAGAAATCGTTCATATTCAGCAATTTATGATAAGCCAACCTTAAAGGCTTTTTTCCTAGACAAAAGAAAGAATTAAAGCTAAAACAAAGGGTTTCAAAAGTGCAGACGTAGTTATAGGGGAAACTAGGCCAAAAGAAAAACAAATCACCAAGGCTGCAAATCTCACTTGAGTTATTTCAGTTTTTTTTTTAAATTGTCTAGAAAGTTACCAAGAGGTTACCATTTTAATCTCAGTATTGAAAAAAATAAAGAATACCATTGTAATTCCTCTTCAGAAAAACAACTACATCCCAGTGACACTGAAGAAGCAAAGATTTAACACCTTCCCAGAAAGCTCCATCTTTACCAAGCAGATCAGAATGTCCATCACACAACTCAGAATTCACATCCACTTGTTTCCTCATGCTGTGTGAGGTGAATTTGTTGTCCTGACTTACATGAGAGCGAGACTCCCGGGGCAGCAACGAGCACAGGGTCTGTCTGTTCCGGTTATGGGCATCGAAATCCACGAATATGACAGACCACGAGCAGCCCTGGGAACACAACATTGCATTTGGTTAAGGCACAGGGAAGAAGGTTGGGGCACCCTGCTGAAACTCACTGGTTCTGTGTTTAATTTAGGTTATGCTGGGGTTGCTCAGTAGATGAAAATTTTAATCAGAAAACAGCACAACATCAAGTCGAAAATATTTTGATTTTTAAACGTTATGAAGTATAGCCAAAATTAGATGGGCTTATCCCTGATTGGTAATTATATGATTCATTCAAGCTATTAATTCTTCCATTAATTCTTGACAAATGAGGCCTGTATTAAGGACAAACAAAAAAAGAGTAGTTGTTCTTCCCTGTGAATGCAGGAAATGTTCTAAACAGTGATGCTGAATGTTTTATTACAAGTCAGTTAGAACACAAACAGTTGGATATTCAGTACAAGCACTGCTTTGGAAAAGGACTTTCATAGCAAATTATCAACACCTGCATTATCAACATCTACTCCTTGGCAAAATCTACTTCCTAATAAAATCAGTAATTCTACATTATATTTCTCTGTCAACTTCTTGATGCTTCCTGAAACACTCCAAAAAATTCCCCTGGCTGAGACAGAGTTTAAGCAGAATCAACAGCATTTAGAACTATTACCAGTAGGTAACTACTTGCAAATTCAGGTTTGGTAATGAACAAGTATCTTCATATATGTTGCAACTGATAATGAGTGTCAGGATCACTGTCTAACTGGAAGACACATTCAATGTGAACTCATTCCACTATGGCTATAAATCCCAGAAATTTTCCTAAATCCACCAAATTTTTCCTAAACAGCAGCCAGTTTCTTTGGTATACTACTTTCCTCTGAAGCCTGCTCCAGAGCCTACCATTCTAATCATTAAAAACTTTAATTTCCAGTGAAGTTTCTACAGAAGTACCTCACCACCCTTGTCTGTGTGCCAGTACTGCCACCCACTGAGATGCCTTCCCACAGGGTTTTATTCTTACTTACTCTTTAACTGCACTCTAATTATACTTGGTTACCATAAAAATACTCAGCTTTTGCCCTGCTAGGGTAAACAAAACATTTTGTCCACTGTCCTCATGGAAAATAATCTGTTTTCTCGGTCATTCTAGCAAGATACACACTGACTAGTGCAGCAAAAAGAATGTACACAAATAATCACTCTGGCTTTGATGATTTGTTAACTTTCTTCTTAATCCAGATTCTGATTATTCACAAATCTCTAAACTCATCTACAAACTCTGAACACAATGTGCAGCTCCTGTGTCTGTGCTGCAGGGAAGGATTCTCTGGGGATTCAGGAGCAGGCTCATTTGCATTTTGCAAACCCACAAGCACCTTGATGGCAAATGAACTATTTTTCACATCTTTAACTTCTGGAGTAAGAACATCTTTCAGGGACTTGATTTATGGGAAAAAATAATTAAAAATTGGTTTTGCCCAAACCAATAGAAGACATGCAGCTCACACACAAACAGCTCTGCCTAGGTCAGCCTTTAACGTGTTGCTCTTGCTGTGAGCAGTGGGTCTCCAGCAGTGATTTCTGCAGGTGCAAACAAATCTCTTGAGGGGCTCCAGGGGATTTCTCAAAGCTCCTGGAACACAGCTGGAGCTAAGCACAAAGGCAAACGCTGCACAGACCGAAGGTCAAAATGAGCCCTGTTAATACCAGCTACAGATCTTGGAAATAAACTCTCAAAGTATTTAAACTGGTCTGGCTTCAGCAATTTATTCATCCAATTCAGAATTCAGCAAAAATAATTGGGAAAAAACCCTCAGCAGCCACATTTACTGCTGCTTGAAACTGTTGGGAAGGTAAAGATTATAGATAAATATAATTTCTGAAAGAATAACAATGTATGTACAGTGTCTGATCATTACTAAAGATCCTTACCATCTCCTAGTTCTGAACACTTGACATCAGCTTAGAAAATGTATGGCATCTCTCTTCCCTATATAAATTTTCTAAACCATTAATTTGGAAAAGTATTCTGTTATTTTAGCTACAGACTACTGTAGGAATAGCACCAAATAGAAGTTGCACATAGAAGGGGAATACACAGCAGGTATAAAAGTCTCAGAAAAGGTTTGCTTTCCTAATTGATCCAAGCCACATGAAAGGATGGGAAAAGACTTCACAGCTGTGCAAAGCACTGAAATTAAAACCAGGTAAAAAAGTGGGATTATATAAAAGCAGCTTGTTTAAAGTCTTGATCAAAAGCCACATGAAGGAAGCAGACAAAAGGAAGGTAAGGCTTAAAGGAGGAGCTATATTCTAGTATCAGCAACAGATACAGTTCTGAAGGAAAAAACCTTTTGGTAACAAAATTCTTTTTCAGACTAATCAGCAACCACTTTAGACATTTTTTAAGGGAAACCCCCAAATGATTCTTGATACTAAGAGCACTAATGATTTTATTAGATAAATTCTGTACTTGAAACAGCAGCAATCAGTTTGCAAACTAACTTTTTTTAAGGCTGGAATTTAATAAACTGTGCTAGATACTTCTAAATCTCCTCTGATCCACCCTGTAAATCATTATAGCCAACAAAAAAAGGAGGGAAAACAAACACTTTTATTACCTGATTTCCAAAGAGATTGAAACCATTAATTGCTTCTAAAGCTGCTTTTGCCAGTCCCACGGAGCTGAGGAGAAAACAAAACAAAAACCAGGAGGTATCATAATTCAAGCTCAGGCTAAAACTTCCCACATCTGACAGCTTTCAGTGCCATGGTCTTTCCTTGATTTGAATTTCGTGCTTAACCTTTGCGTTAATAAAATGATGATGCAGCAGATCTGGGGTTGTTTTAGTGGAAGGTTGATTTTTCTTTTCTCTGAAACACTACTCAGCGTTTTTATTTGACTTCAAATGTCAGAGACCATCTGGTAAAAGCATTTCTGTTCTCCCCTTACTGTCAGACACCTGGCATTATGTATTTCAAGGTCTTCCTAACAGTGTGGAGGCAGAGGATTTACTTCAGCACAATTTTTCAAAGCAGCTCTCAAGCATTAAACCTTAAAAGACCAATTTCTAGCCTTCAATATAATAAAAGAACTCATCAATCTGGATTCACAACAGAAGGATTTCTGATGTCAACCATATAGTGACACATCTTTTATTTCACTTCATCACAAAGAAAACAGGACCCAGAAATTCCATCAACAAGACTTCAAGTTAGCACTCACATTTAAAGACACTATGGATTAAAATCACTAGTAACTATATAATGTAAAAATCAAATTCTATATTAAAATAATTTATTAACATTATGTACATTCTACAGTACAAATGAAAATGTACTATTGAACAGTCTTTTCATTCAAAAAGTGTAGTTTCCTATTTTTCTTGTGAGTATTAAAAAAAAGTGAAGAAGCATTCTTCTTTCAGTTTCACTCCTCTCTTCTTGTCAGTTTTAAAGAATACATAATTATAGACAGGGCAGCTTCAGAGATGTCTACTGAACTGCAGTAAGGAACCACAGCATTAACATACACATAAAGCACCACATTTTTGGCATGTTGATTCCAAAATTCCAAACACTACGGTCACAGGGCATCTAAAAGTAAAATGTTCCATGAGCTATTTCCCAGGAGTGCCAGAGTTTACAAACAAAGTGTGTCCCAGGTTTCTGACTGTTCTATTCAATGCAAACACTGCAGGGAGGGAGAGGCCTTTGCTCTGCTCACTCAGTGCTGACAGACAAGTGCAGGACCTGGAAATACTCCAGAATCCAGCTAATTAAACAAACACCTTTTACATTCCCTTAGGCAATCTGGTAAAACAGACTCAGAGCACCCACTGAAACAAAGCTAATGCTGTTTATAAAAATAATTCATGAAACATTAAGTTATAATATTGAGATAATAAGCACTAACTCCCAACTTGTATGTAAGAAGAGTTGTGACTGCATTGACAAACAACTCCATCATCCAGCCCCCCAGCAAAATTAAATTGGCAGGAATCTGCAAACAGGATTATGCTTCAATCTTTATTTTTCTATACTCCATGCAGCACTCTGGGATGGAAGCAAACATTTTGTCTTAGTCTAAATAAATTGATTTGTACTATGTATTAATGTAAAATACGAAATTTCAAATTGTTACTAACAAATCCAAATTTAAATATGGAGTCTAATTATGATTACACAGAAAATATTGACAATAACAAAAAAAAATTCAATGCAATTACAGAATTTAGTTTTTTAAGTATTACTTTACCTGTACTGGTTCTAATTTTAGAAATACTTTAGACTGATTTCACACTTTATAATTTATAAACCCCCATGTTCCTTTCTGAAACACTGCCAGAAATAAATACTCCTGGGCTTCAGTTCTAATTGGTTCTACAAGAGAAAGCTGACCAGTTTAACCACAGCCTGCTCTGAGCAGCTGCCTCCTTTTGGTGTCTTCTTATGCTGAAAGCTTTTGGAGCTGGAGAATGAGATGAAGAAATAAACTGAACTCAGAAGGGCTGTGAATGTAATTATTTTTCTGGCTTTGTTTCAAATACCTAAAAAAAAAAAGTAATTGTTCTAAAAATTGCTCTCTTCTATTTATCACCTGGCCATCGATCAAATAAATTGGCATGATGACTCAGAACAGAACTTCTCAGAGGAATTAAGTATTATTATCAAACTGCATATACAGAAGATGAAAATCAGAGAAATCCTGCACACTGGAGGTTGTATCACATGTTAAAATCTCATATTTTCCCTTGAAATAGCAGCCCTAATATCAACACTGTATATTTTCAGAGTGAGAAAAAAGTTACTGATAAAAGGTAGAGAAATAATAAATGTTCATCTGGTATTCAGATAACATAAAACTACTCAATCTCTCCACAAAATAGGATGATACTACTTGAAAGAAAATCAAGACAAATATGTATTGCTTATTTGAAATCATCTCTACTTTGCAGACTCAATCATTATTCTACAATAAGACTAATTAAATAATTTACTGTAATTCATTAGCATTTTTCTACCTCTAGTTATTGGAAGCCCCTGGAGACTTCACTACTCTCACAATTACTTTCAAGTGACCATATAAACATCCCAACATTGCCAGTCACTCCCTTCACCATGCACACAAGTACTATTTAGATTATCAAGTATTGCAGATAAATGACAGGAGGAAGTCACTTTAAAAGAAAAAAGAAGTCTGTGAACAGCCTTTGTATCAAGTGTGTCTCTACAAGAGTGAATAATCACACAGCACAGTGCACTTCAGGGCTGTGATCACACTTCACACTTGTTTCATTCCTACTCATTAATGCCCTCCTGTTGGGCAGTTACCAAAGAGGTCTTGTAATAAACATTATGCTCATGTTGTTCTATAGAAAACACACTTCTCATACTCTACAATTTATTAACAAAAGATATTGAGTGCCTTAACAGAATGAATTAATGGCAAAACATATTTTAATAAATATGTTCCTTCCTCCACTCATTAAGCCACTATGAACAGACTGTACTAAGCAGTGGGACCCTGCCTGGAGAAAAAGGTACTTACTTGGAGATGGGCCCAAAACAAAACCTCACTCAAATCCTCTTGAAATATTACTCTGAAAATTTCTCAGGATCATTAAGTCATTGTCCAGAAGGGGCACATGGAACTCATGCAACCCAACACAAACCCTCACTTGAAGCCAGATATCATTACCAAGACCAATTTAAGTAAATCACAGCCTTTGCTAGACAAGTCTCACAAACCTCCAAGGATGGAGATTATGTTTTGAGCATCCTGTTCTTTCCTTCCCTGTGTTTCAAATGAAAAGGTTTCTTTTTAATGTCCCCACTGAACCTCACCAGGTGCAATCCTCAGACCTTACTGGAGCTGCCAATTATTTTAATGTCTCAAGGATTATCAAGAGCAGTCATGCAATCATAATGCTACAGGTAACATTTGACCTTGAGCCATATTTAAGGCAGGGGAAGATGAGGCTAACCTAGAGAAACTACTTCCAGCTTGCTAAATGAGATTTAGTAAATGCACTAAAACAACATTCATAATCCCCACTCACTTTTAATTGTTAGATTCACCCCATCAGCAAAATACCTGAGGGCAAACATTACAATTTGCATTTTCTTTGCAAATGCAAATCAAAATACACCTTCAAGTATATCCACCCTTAATCGTCCCCCTGTTCAGCATCCAGCACCACAAGTGAAAAATAAGCAATCAAGAAAAGATTTCTGCCTCACTATAAATATTGTAGCCATATAACCCAAAACAGAAGGGGGAAGGACAGCACTCCAGCAGAGTAACACCCGCACTCCAGAGAAGAGCAGGTCCGAGGCTCTGCAGTCCCAGAGTGGGAATAGGAGGATGCTGCACTTTGGCAGTTTGCTGATTCTCACAGTGCATGTGGGAGGTGTCAGAGGCACTTTGCTCAGGTACTCAGCAGCTGCCTGCAGAGCAGCGTGATCAAACGGCTACAGGACAAATTAATTTCTCTGAAGTTCAGCCGTATGGGAAGGGATCACTCTACAACAAAAGCTGCTACAAATCTTGTCTTTGAACCAATAAAAGACATCAATTTGCATACATCAGTGAAGACCTGCTCCACAGAGTGTTCTGCTATTTATCATTTATCAGAAGTGTTTGGAGCTGCACTAAGAGAGAATACCGAGACTGTGAAGGCTTAAAATATCTGCATCTTTTAACAGGAGCCATAATGTGCAGCTATTACTCACAGACTTCCAATGGGATAATGTCCCCTTTCAAAAGAAAGCCTATTTCAATAAAAGACAAGAATTACCTACTCATTCTGAAAGCAAACACAGCCTGCATGGAGACTTCCAGCAGAGGCTTTAAGGGTCAGGAGTGCACCATCCATAACACTGACCCTGAAGCCACCACTTTGGGGTCCATAATCACAAAGACACACATCATTTGTGAGTAGACCTGATAGTTGTAATTGCTTCATCAATTTAAACAAAAGCTCTCTTTGGTAGATACAACTGGAATAAAGTATAAAGAATATTTCAGTGTACCCAGGACTTTCCTCAATAATATCTAAATATGTCTTTTAATGCATGTTGTTCTTCCATTTTGCCTGATTTATGAGAACAAGGGAAATTGCCTACTAGCTTTCTACAGTGAAGCAGAGTATCCTCATGTACACAAAGAATGATAAAGAAGGGTAATACTTGTTTCTGATGACCAAAGTCTACTCCTTAAATTGTGCTAGCTCAAAGATCTGTCAGATTGGCCCAGTCCATCTCACAAAACTTCACCCTTAAAAAAATCCAACTTAAAAATGGCAGTCTAGATTAAGACAAAACAACGTGCCCATTTCCATCTGTTTAAAAGATGCTCAGTTTTCCCTGGAGGAAATTCACATCCTGAATAACCAGAATGCTGCAAACAGGAGACACAGGAGTTTCAGTGTTCTTTTTGCACATTTCTGCAAGGTGAGATGTGGAAAGAAACATTTGATTCTCTATCTGAACACTCATGTAGTCTGGCATTTGACAATATTACAGACACAGTAGGAGAAAAAAAACCCCACCAAAGTAATAAAGCAACAACTTGGATGTTTTTTTCAGTTCTAATATTGATTAAAAGGTTCTATAAAAGCCCTGAAAAAAACCCCTAAATTAAGAGTTTTGCTGCAAGGACATGTAACTATACCTACAGGTTAAAATATACATGTCTGCATGTGGACTAAAAAAAATAATAAATTCACTCAAATGACAACACAGATATGTCTGGCAATATTGAAGACTGGAAGAAATGTGTATTCTTTGCAAGCCCTTGATAACTGGGATGATCAACAGTGTATTAAAAATCCTAAAAAAACCAAGCTATATCCATTTTTATCATTAATAAAACCTCAGAAGTCAGAAAGTGAAGAAAGCAATAACAGTACTAGAAAAATCAAGCTGTCAGATTACAGATTTGATCCTTCAAGACAGACAGCACATGAGCAATTCCACTGAGGTGAGCAGGACAACTCCAGATTAAAATGCTGACACAGCATTGCTCCCTGTCCCTGAAAGGGCTCAGAGCCTGCAGCAACTGAAAGAGCTGGAAAAGAGCTTGGCACTAGGCTGCTCCTCAGTATCCAGCATCTTCTTCCCACCGTGGTGGTGATGAGAAAGTCTAAACTCATGCTTCAACACCTTGTTAAAGCAGGATATTCCTAACCACTTTTGGGACTCCAATTCCAATCCCACTGCACATGCCCCAAGACCCCGAGCTGCTCTGAACACAACTTTCAGAATTATATACATGCAGCTGCACGTAATTATTAGAATTTGAATACTCAAACAGCTTGGCTTCCACGTGGTTATTTCAGCATATCATGATGAAATTATCTTCACATTTTCCCAAAACACATCCCTCAGTCTTTAGAGAACCTTAATTTAGTTCAAACAGTATTATCATGCATTATTATTTTTAGCTCATGCCATGAATTCCTTTTATTCATTTTCTTGCTTTGGCTGAAAGAGCTCCTTTGGCTCACCTACCTTGAGTGCAGCTCTGGACTGCCATTGTTGTATTTACTGCCTCTTTCCCAGACACCAAAATCTGGTACACGATAGGCTCTCTCCACACAAAACACAAGATTTTGGATAAAGGACACCTACAGGAAAGAAAAGTGACTGAAGGAAAAGGAAAGCACAGTTTTTCTGGTTTTTTCCACAAGATGAAGTTGCTATTCCTTGTAACTGTTCTTTCCATCCTTTTCTGTCTGAACCCAAAGAATGATGCTCCCAAGTTCAAATATTCTCTTTAATATCAGTTTTAATCACAATATGTTAAGAGTTGACCCAAATGAGGGGCCACTGTGAATTAATGCAAAAGTTCCAACAAAGGCAGGGATAAAAATTATTTCATATTCAAGACACATATTTGAGGAGCTCCAAAAAGGTGATATTTTGATCTTTTCAAAAAAATTTATCCTAACAACATCAGAAACCAAAACAAAATTAGAACACAGAAGTCTTGGTGCTTTTTCTTAATTCATTTTAAGAGAATTGATATGCCAAGGTTTTATTAAATTAGCTCCCGATAATACATATTTATGCAGATTCAAACACACTCCTTTATAAACACAAATAAAACTCTAAACCAATTTATTATAATTAAAATCTCTTCTTGGACCAACACATTTCAACTGAATACCAAAGTACTGAAGGGTATTTTAATGTATTTAAGGTGTATTCAACTATAGCTGGGAACTTACTTAAGCAGATAATTTTTCCTGATTTACACTTTTGAAAGAGACATTTGGAGTTGCTTGACTGCAGAAAAATGAAATTGAGCCTATGTTTTATAGTTCACTTTAAAGACTCCACTGATTAGAGCTTAGAGAAAATTTAACCATCAAGCACAAGATTTACACTGGTTCATCCCCAAAGAAGGGCTTTCATCCCCTCACATCCAAATTTATTCTAAGGGACTGCAGAAGAGAAAATACTGCAATGGCTATAAACACAACATCATTGGGGAACTACAGAGAAGAATCCACTTTGCTACCATCAAGTGGATTTTTTTTTTCAATGAGCTACATAACAAAACCCAAATTATTTACTGAAAGATATTTGCTTGCATACCTTTCTTTTGTCTTTTTTATCCATTTTTCATAAATTAAAAAACCTATCATTTCAGATAGGGTCTTTATGCTAATATCAGTCCACCAGATTTGTCTCTCTTTATTTAATGTCTCTGCTAAAACTTCACTATGAGGTGTACAATTATCTGTACACTAGATCTTTTCATAGTTACTACTTGCAAGAAAACCCTGTCCCACTCTTCAGCTGTGCCCAGTATATTCATCCTTGTAATTTAGAATTTGGTTGTATTAAAATGAACTCTCTCTGAATGAAGCCAGAACACTCAGGGATTGATTATGGCTTTTCCCATGTCTATCAATATCTGAAATTTATATGAAGACAGAAAGAGCACCACATAGAAACATATGACCTTACTGATTACTTTTTACCAGTGATGATGTTTGAACATAGGAAGAAACTGGTCCATTACAGACATTTATGACACTAACTAGGGTTTTCAAACAGCAGATTAACAGCAAAAAAGCCATCAAATAGCTTGTTGCAACCCAGAATCTTCAGAGAAGATTCATATCACAGGCATGTAAATGCTATAACCAGATCAGTGCTGTGGCACTTATAGAAATTATGGGTTGTGTGTTAAGGTTATTCTTCCAAAGCTGAGCATGTGGAGATGGAAGTGCAATAAAGAGCATGCACCCAGCATGGATGGCTGCAAATTCTCGTGGTGCTGTTAATGTGTGGCTGACTGCTCTCATTCATACACTTACACAGTCGTGCCCTGTTATCTCTGCTAGGGATGCAAAGATGCAATTAAATTAATTCTTCCACTGCCAACAGATGAAAGCAGAGGGTAACTCACTGACAGCTACCACGCCTGCCATGGAGAGGCAGCATTGCCTCTACAGCCAGGAGCTTTGTGCACAAACACTCCCACAGCCATGTTTGCCAAACAGCAGCCAGCACTGCTCCTCTGCAGGGGAGGGCCTGAACCAGCCTGCCATGGGCCACTGGCGAGGGGCACCCAACGGCGGCTTTGGGCAGCAGTGCCACAGCCACACTGCCACTGCCACACTGCCACAATCACTGCCACAGACACACTGCCACAATCACTGCCACACTGCCACAGACACACTGCCACAGTCACACTGCCACAGCCACACTGCCACTGCCACACTGCCACAATCACTGCCACAGACACACTGCCACAATCACTGCCACACTGCCACAGACACACTGCCACAGTCACACTGCCACAGCCACACTGCCACTGCCACACTGCCACAATCACTGCCACAGACACACTGCCACAATCACTGCCACACTGCCACAGACACACTGCCACAGTCACACTGCCACAGCCACACTGCCACTGCCACACTGCCACAATCACTGCCACAGACACACTGCCACAATCACTGCCACACTGCCACNCACAGCCACACTGCCACAGCCACAATCACTGCCACAGCGCTACAGCCACACTGCCACAGCCACACGGCCACAGCCACAATCACTGCCACAGAGCCACAGCCACAATCACTGCCACAGCCACACTGCCACAGCCACAATCACTGCCACAGCCACACTGCCACAGCTACACTGCCACACTGCCCCAGCCACACTGCCACACCACTGCTCACCCTGCCACAGCCACACATTCTAGACACACAGGAAGTCTTGGACTTTTGATCCTGACGTGGTGTTAACAGGATCTGACAATTGCTGAGGCCACACACAGACCAACAGAACGTGCAGGTCTGAGTTAAAAAAAAATTCAGCATGAATGTGCACAGTGCAGAGATTTAGAGGGGACAGTTGCTAGGAAAACGACATCCTGGCAAGGAAGTGGAGAATATCCACTGACTGGAGAGTCTATAAACACATACTTTTTCTGCAGAATCTGTAACTAAATGCAAACATCTGGAGGATAACATAAATTATATATCAAGCTAATTAAATACTTAATTATATACATTTGCCTCCTCACAGACATAAAGGCAGTTCGGAGGAAATAATACAGACCTATCATATGAGCTAAGAAAGAAAAAAGACATGTTGCAACATTTAGTTTTCTAATTAACTAAAAAAAAACATTACTGAAGATATATGTTTTAGAAAAATAATGCAAATTCACTACTACTGGAAAAACCTCCCTTTTTTTTAATGGTGGTACTGCAAGTGCATTTAAGCTTTTTAAGGCAATACAGCAGCAACTATCACACAGAACAGAGTAAATTTAAACAAATCCAGATTAAGAAAATTGGAGAAAAAAAAGAATTAAAAAAGTATATACATCTGTGCTTTCCATTCCAGTTTCAAAACATAACCTCATTTTAGAGCAGGCCAGCAGGTTGTCCTGACATGACTTGTAGTCAAGCCAAGGCTATTATTATCTTATGTACAGAAGAGTTAACACTCTACAAACATCTCTTACTGTGATATAAAATTCTTTTATTTTCAATTAAAGATACAGAAAAACTTCTTAATACACAAAGGCTTGTATGTGTTTGAGGAAAGTCCTTCAGCTTCCCTGAAAATTAACCCCATTATTTATTATTTTGAAGTTTCACTGGACAGGATGCACTGAGAGTTTGAAATAATGTGAAAAATGAGAATGATGTAAGTAGAAGTTAATCATCCTAACAGATCTTTTGATTCTTGACTTTGTAGCTATCAGAAACAGCAGAGAACTATAAAACTTTCAATGTCATGTTACATTTAGTCTTTACACATCTGAAACTCTTTTAGTTATTATTTCATTATCCATTCATTCCTTTACTTTTTCTGAGTTCCACTCAAAGCATAGAATACCTGCAGTGTATTTTCAGAACAATTACTTTACAGTTGGCAATGAAATAAAACCAAGAAAAAAACACAAACAATTTGAAGCACATTTTAGGATGGGAAATCGATTTGTACCTCATCTGTGTTGTAGATAATCTGCAGCCCCGAAGAGATCATCTCAACCAAATAGAGGAGAAATAATGACACAGCATTGATCTGAGGTAATTAAACACAGAAAGGAAACTATAATTAACGTTCTGTTTATTGGAGTCACATAAACAAACTGAATGTGGTCTAATTCACAGACAAACGTGGTCCCACTAGAAAACACTTCTGCTTCTTCAAAAATCCTGGACCTAACGATGTGGAAACAATCAGTAGGAAAAGATGGCACAAACAAACATCGTCCTCTAGAACTTCTGATGCTTTATGATTTTTTAATTTCAAGCTGTGCTAGGAAAATGTCTTCCCTCAGGCACACTGCTTTGACCCCCAGGTAATCACTTCAGTCACAAGCTGGTTTTGTGTTCACATACATGACAATTTACTAGCAAGCAGCCTACCAGAAAGGCAAGCTGTATATTGAATAGTGCACTGCACACCTAGAGAGAAATCACTTCAGCCCTAGTGGGAATTTTGGTGTTATCAGCTGACAGGAGGAGAAATACAACATTCTGATATGATCAGATATGTGAAACACTGTAGGTTTTTGTACCCTACATAGCATTTATTTTTAACAGTAATTACCTTCAGCAGCTGTACAGATGAGCATCAACTCATTGAGGAATCAAAGGAAGCTGCTGGTTTGGTTTTTTATTACAGAACCTTCCTATACTTGAGAATTTGTATAACTTCAACAGAGAAAGTAAGTTTATCACAGTATGAGGTATAAAACCACAATCTCATTATGTGAAAATTAGAAAAATCATCTAGAACAAAAAAATGGACTCTTATCTGGAACATAGCAGATTAAAAATTAGGTCCAAATTCTAAAACTCCATAAATATTTAAAGACCACTGACTTCAGTGTCTTAATACAAACTGAAAAGCACCAAGTACAGCAATAAGGGCTACATAATATATTCAATTTTTCCCAGCTGAGCCCTCTTAGTTACTCTGTACTCTTGTCTCCACAGAGCTGACAACCTTCTAATTTTTGAGGTATGCAGATGACAGATGGGAATGTGCATTCATGTTTATGGGAAGGGTTGAGATGCCACAAAAAAACAGACTTTAAACTGTCATACAGTGCACCCTAGGTCCCCAAATTGTCTCCTCCTGTAGATAAAATATGTCTTTTCAGGAAATTTGGACAGAAGTCCAAGATGCTAACTTAAGATAACTCCATAAAGCATTTTCCCCAGAACATACATTTTCTGAATCAAGCACATTTACTGTACAAACTACTTAAGCAACACTGTCACCATGAAATGAAATAATCATCAACCTACTGTGTCATTCTGAATAATTTCACTAGCAATTTCTGAGCTAAAAGGAGTAAGCAGACATATGGAATGCAAAATAACAAGGTCATGAAAGCAAAGGTGGGTCTGAAAGTAAAAAGAAGGGGAAATAAAAAGAGTACAGATTAAAACTTTGGAAAATGAGAGACAATAAAACAATCAGCTCCACAATGAGTGACTATGAACCACTACATAAAGCAACAAACAACAATTCCTAACTGTTGTCAGTGTACATTAAATGAATGAAAATTGCTCAAAATTATGGAAAATTAAGCTGGGAATGTTAATATTCACTGTAAGATTGCATTAAATCTTTCACTTTACTGACTACAACATTTTTTTGCCAGGATTACTTATTGCCAGCCATCTGTTGGTCACAAAAAGAAGCAACTTTGTAAACAACCATCTACCTCTACAATCTCAGTTATTTCAGTACCCTCTGACCAAAACATACCACTGAGTTATGTTTCAAAATACTCTGTCTTTTTCAGTAGAAGATGCAAAAGGCAACTCAGTTTTACCACATACAGCACATCTAACACAAATCTAACCAGAGACAGCTGCATTATGGAAGAATGGAGACAACATTAATTAAAAATCAGCCAAACTTGGATTTACATCTGCATGCATGTGTTACCTGAAGGTGACCATACTCCTTGTGGGAGAAGACCTCATCTCCAGTGTGTGCATTGAACACAGAATGCAGACATGCAGATGGTTGGGGGTCTTGTTTAAATTTCTGAACCTAAAGGTGAATGAAAGGCAAACCAGAAAAGGCAAGTCAATCATTTCGGTGTGTTTGGCAACCACAAATTCACCATATACCTTATTTAAATTATTATTACTATTATTATTACCAAACTAACAAATTTCTTGATTTGACCTCCATGTAAATCTTATAATCAACAGTGTCTTTTCAGAACAATTACTTTATAGCTGGTAATTAAATGAAACCAAGGTAATTCCATAACTCTTCAAGTCATGCTTTGCTCTCCAACAAATTTTAGAATTTTCTAACCATCATTGCCAGTAACTGACCCACATTTCACAGTTCTTTCAACACTGCTTTTCTTCTCTACCAACATAACATACAGCACATGCCTCAGAACAAGCAAACAAGTACTATATTGTGGAGTGTACTCCACAAATACATTAAATACACTTCAGGTCATAACTCGTATGTTCATTGGCAATAGAATATAACATCTGCATTTTTGTTATGAGCAGCAGCATTTGCTCAGGTCATGTCTTGGGCACATATAATTCATATTATTAACAAATATCCTCCTTTTACATGAGGCCACACACAGTCTCAGAATAAAGTCCAGGTTGCCTTCTGTCTGCACCAGAAACTGTTTATTACTACACTGTAGGAAGAGAAAAGTGTCTGTAGTAAACAAGGCAAAACCAGACAAGCAGTGTGCCAGCAGTGTGCCACCTCTGTTAATTTAATGCTCAATATTCATATCTGGCACTCCCCATCCCCAAAACAAACAACTGCACATCAAAGAGAAAAACAACAGCTCAAATGTAACAAGGTCAGTTTAGGTCAAGATTGTTTGAAGATATGAGACTCTCAAGAAACAATCCAATCCCCAAGAAAACATATGTCAGCAAAAATACAACTGGCAATACAATACTTGCTTATAATTATTGTTACTGTCACCACATACCTGTGGACTTCCCTTTTCAGTTTGTGTGCTCAGCTGTGAGGGAAGCTATGGGCTTACATGAAAACTATTTCTAATAATACAGTTAAAAGTCAGTGACTTGAAACTTCAAATAACCACATGGAATATATGTATTTAACTACTTCTAGACCTGCTGCTAACCACTATGCAAAATTTATCCACCATACCTAAATCTTAATAAGGAGAAGGCCTGAATATTTAGAATATACTCAGAGGAGAATTATGGGCTAAATAAATGAATTGTGTTGCAATGTAAGGAAATTACTCTGTTTCCTTACTCATTTTGGAAGCATGTGCCCTTCTGAACTTATGTCATTAGGTAAAATACTGCTGGAAAGTGTCTGCTAAAGAAATCAAGCAAAATAATTAAAATACTCTCCTAGGTAAGGAGAACAACTGCACACATGATAATCAAGATAACAGTGTAACAGTGCAAAGACAACTCTCCAGCCTTAACAAAAAGTGGCTCTACATCTTTCCCATTGAGTCACTCAAAGACATAACCTCCCCCCAGCCACTAATGGTGTCACGTTCAAACGGGACAAATAACTGCAAAATGAACCCAACGATGTTTCAGGCGTTCCCAAAATGCCCATGCCTTCTTCTCCCTAACCCGAGGCTGTGACCTGGCAGCAGTGAAGCAGCAGTTCTGAGCTGGGGCACCCCTGGCACTGAACTGGAGCCGTATTTAGGAGTTTGTTCGCGGGTTCGTTAATGCCGCGGAGCGAGCGAGCGCCGTGCGCGCGGCGCAGTTTTACCTTATCGGCCTGGCGCATGTAGCAGTAGAGGATTCCTCTCATGCACTTGATGGCAGAGTGCTCCAGCTCGTGGGTCCTTCCCTTGTCATCATCAATACGCCTGGGTGGGAGAGATAACTCGTAAAACAGATTGCAAATGCATTAGGGAGGCAAGAAAAAAGGAGATGTTAATGCTTTGGAATATTAAGTATTTAACTAATGCTGCTGCATAGCGGTGCCCTCACTCATATCTCCATATTTACAGCCCTAGTCATCCTTTCTTATTAAAAATAATAATAATAATAAAAGGGGTTTTGTCTTTCAACTTACACCAGCATTCCTCTTTCAAAATTCAAAAATGAAAAAAGAAATCCTTCCTGACATTATAACATCCAGTGTCCTGCAAGTAAATGATTCTTAGTACCAGCAGCAAGGCTGCCAATGCCCTGAACTCTCCTACTAGATTTAAAAGTATCCCTTGAGTACAATTTGCCAGAACCCTATTTTTAGTAGCATGCATTAATTCCTCTGTAACAAATACTGCTACCAATTACATTATATGAAAACATGTTTACTTGCCAAACGTTAGAGTGACATTTTTAACCTAGCACCTTCATAAATATTTCTATACAGATGTGGAAACGCACCATTCTCTACAGGTTTACAGATCTTCATCTTTTAAAACTTTCCCAGGGAAGTGAGTAAGAGAGGGAATGTAACCTGGCAGAGACATGAGTGCATAAGTTATTCACCTGTAGGCAAGGGCCAATGCCCAGGCACAGGCAGCACAGTAAAGGCTGTCGTGGACTTTTGCCCTTTGGTTATCCCCGTAAGTCTTGGCAGGGAACAGACCTGTGGTTGGACTTTGATGGAGCAGCAACGTTGATTTAACTGGAAGAAGGAAAAATAAAAAGGTTGTTAACAACATTTATACTTCTTCCAGTTTCTAAATAGATTTTCAGGAATAGATCAAGATGTGAACAACCTGTTAGAGCATGCACAAGATAAAATAAGAGAAAGAAAGGGAAGGAGAAACACATACAAAATTTGTTCCATTGTTTTTTCAGTCAAATTAGAGGTTTTTACAGAAAATCCAGCAGCATTCAAAACTATTTCTATGACTCTGTTCTAGCACAACCCACTTTGTACAGGATTTCTACAAAGCAACCCAGTAATTTCCTTTCTATGAAAACAGAAGAAAAAAGTGACTAAAAAAGTGACTACAGTATGTCAACTGCAGCCCTCCCCTTCCCCAGTGATTTAAATGTTCAAACTCTACAGAACTCTACCTACATAAAATTACATTTTTAACTCAGGCCAGATGATTGTATCAATATTTATAAAAGTAGAAAGGAGAAAGGGAGTAAGTAAGGAGAAAGAACAACTACAATTACTTAACTCAGTACCTTGATATGAAAATAAAATAAGACAGGAATTTTCAGGTTGCCAAAACTGAGTTAGAAAACATACTAAATATTACTTTAATTCTTTTTGTATTTCAATATTTTGCATTTTGGAAATTGTTTTTCCTAAGGTTATATAATAACCAGAATGCTGCAAGATTGAAACTGGGCTTAATGCCCTCAAACAAGACCTTTCTAACAATAATCTGTTCAGCATGAGACAGGAAAGCAGGGATTTTTCCACAGATTGTTATCAAACATCAATTTTAAGAAGGCCTCTTTATTGTCTATGTAGAATACTTAGAAACTAAGTATTCTAAATGAAAAATACAATGTTTTACAGCTTTTTGCATTATATTCTTCAGTGTCTTGATACCCTATAACAAAAACTTTGATAAAACATTACCAGGAAAAGTCGATATCCATTATTATAAATGGAGTATAAATTCAGTAGCAGATTTTTACTGTGGCAGAAGCATAACTGCCTGAGATAAATAGCAAGCACCACCAGAGATTTGTTGCTGCCAAGTGTTAAAGCAGCCAACTGAACAGTCATCTCCTCTGTAAGAAAGCTAAAAGCAACGCACCTAAAAAAGCAACACATCTGTGGACAGACCAGGTACAAGCCAGATTTCACTTCAAAAAGCCATTTGAATGAAGGGCATCCCATCCCACATTTTTAGAATGATGGGGAAATTGTTCACTATTCTATACTCTTGCCTGAGTAAAACTTAAAATGTCAATTGCACAGCCATTAAAAACCCCTGATTTTAGAATACAGACAGGATTTCATTATAACACAAACCTCCTAAAACAATCAAAACAAATCATTGCTTCTTTAATGGTTTTGGCTTAAAATAACCTCCTATTAAAAAGAAAAACATTGAACTTGATCTGAAATTAGATAACAAATAACATTTTAGCCTAAAAATACATTATGGCACCATCAATAACAGAAAAGAACTTCTAACTGATCACCTGCCAAACTGTTCCAAGTACTACAAGAAAGCTTTTGTCCAGCTAATTTTTTCCTCAGCTGTACCTGTTCAATACTCCAATCCTAAGCTACTCCTTTATCCAAAGTAATTCTAAATTCAGTCTTACAGCTGGACTGGATTTTCAATAGACATTTTGATTCTCAGCAAGAAGTGTAACTCAGCCCTCCTCTTTGCAGCTTTCAACTTCCAGCAGAAGTTTAGGAAACTATCCTTAAGTAGGAATAATGTAGCACTGATATTTATCATGCAAATATCAATTCTAATTCACATCCAGGTTAGTTCAAGCATTATTAACTTACCAATTCTATAGTAATGATTTAATTTATCCCATAGAGTTTCCCCCTCTGGCTTTGGAAGGTTAATACATTTAAGTGGCTCATAAATTGAACCTAAAATAATAAGAAAAAAGGAAACCAAGATCAGAATCAGTTTCATAATTCTAATATTGCTAAAAATTAGTGCAATAAGGTATTTCTTCATGTTTGTTATACAAAAGCACATATTATCAAATTTCAATTGAAACAAAAAATGTTGTTATCTCTACAGTCTCAGAGAATTTTTTCTACACAAACCAGAACTCCAGTTGTATCTCCAATGCCTTAACTACAGCAAATGCTACATAAATGTATAGTTAATTATCAAAGACAACTATTAAATGTTAGGAATTTTCTATGAACATTTTCTTAGAACTTAAGTACATTACAGAGAAAATTCCAGAAGATATGTATGAAAACAGAAGAGGGACAACAGTAGGCCATATTTAATTATAATTGCCCTACCTCCTAAAATGGTGAAGATGTTCAACACTATCAGATGTTCACCTACCCTGACCCTGTCTGCACCCACCACCAGAGTCAGCCCAGCTGATACCATGTCAGAATAAGGGTTGCCTTGTTCCCATGTGCTACTAAAGCTTTTACAAGCTATTCAACAGATAAAGCCCTCAAATTACCTATATTGCAGAGAAATACAATGCTATCAAATCCCCATCTTTCACTCTCACTGTCCCACATATTGACTGCTTCCCTACCTGCACCTGAAAAGTCAGTTTTACTGAGAGCTGAAATGAGCTACCTGTTAAAAACTACTGGGGCAAACTCTTTCCAACTTCTAACTTCAGAGTAACATCCTGCTCTCCTCCACAAATCCCTTGGGCTTTATTCAGTGCTCTGGATGGCAAGATTTCCACGAGAGCCATGTGCTAACAGGAAGAATGAGACTTTTCCCTTTCTGGCCTGCGAGCTGCCCTTCAGAAAAGCTCAGGGAATGCAGTGCCAGGGAAGCCCAGCCAGCCAAGCAGTTCTGGCAGGACACAGCGAGGGCTCCTTTTCACAGTGCCTCTTTGGCAATCCCAGCACACTCCAAGCATCAGACATGAGACTGTCCACCCACAGGACTCTCATCCCCACGAAATCAAGAAAACAAAATGAAGAAAAAGGAAAAGTGTTCAAGAAACAACTGGAAGTGGCACTCAGTGCCCTGTCCAGTTGCCAAGATGGTGTTGGGTCAAATGCTGGACTTGACGACCTCAGAGGTCTTTTCCAACCTAACTGGAATGCGTGTGGAATGGTGACAGAGGATTTATGAATCAAGTCCTTTGGTGGGGAGACAAGAAAATGTCTCTTGCTCTTCAAGGATGTAAACCTCACCCCAAGTCAGTATTACCTTTGCTTGGCAAGCACAGGAGTGAGAAAAACCCCACCCACCTCTCCCTGAGCAGAGCCCTGGGTGTCTGCTCTGCAGGGATGCCCTTGTGATGCTTCCCAAGCCATCTGAGCTTCCCCTACAGCCTTTCCTCATTGGGAGAGGTTAAATAAGAAATAAACACCTGCATGGGAGAAAGGGCCTGGAAGGGAAGCACAGAGAGCTCACAGAGGTTTATTTGGGCTGCCTAGAAAAACAAAGTCAAAATAAATGAAATTGTTCTGTAAAAGTAAAACTTGTAACATATCACAGCTTTTATATCTTCTATTAAAATAAATAAATAATGAACATTCTGAACCAATTTAAATCCATTTTTCAAAGCAATTTTGTTTTTCTACTTCTTTTAGCCTACAAATCCTTGTCCAGGAGATGATTCATAATTTATACTGTTACACAATTAATTCAGTTATCTTGCAAAAGCACACAATGCAGTGAGCTGCAGTAACTGTAATTTTGTACAGTGTTGTAGTGAAAGGACAGAATACACAAAGGAAAAAAAAAATCTTCAGGAAGTCAGTGCATAAAAAGCAGCAAATTTATGAGAAATTCACTTACTAGATTTTCCAAGGCAAAATAATGAATCTAACTCCTAAGGTAGCTAACTGAATACCACATGCATAGGCACCATGTTTTGTGTGTGAAACAGGTTCAGAATGTCCACTTTTTGCAGGCTGATAACCCCAGTGTGGCACCAGGACACACAGCTGAGCATCCACAGGCACACACACACACAAGTCAAAAGGTCCTGAACTAAAATTGTTCTAATTTAAATACTCACCAGACAATCTGTGACCCTCTGTGGCCAACAGAGAAACAAAACAAAGTTATCAAGAACAAAAAGCAAGCACATTCTTCTATTTCAGAGCATTCAAAGATTTCAACTTAGTGTAGAAAGAAGATTAAACAGAAAAGAGAGCATGAAAATGTCAAAACACCACCATCTACAAATGACTTTATTCTAGATGTTTGCAACTTTAATAGAAACATAGTAAAGCAGTCAGAGTAGACTGTTGATGGAACAGAAAGGTGAAATGAATTCAAAGTTTGAAAAACTGACAAAAAGTAAAGTTTAATGCTTTGGAAGTATTCCCTAAAATTACTCATACTACAAGGAGGAGAACTTGTTTAAATCAAAGTTTTCCACATATTCTTCATTAATTCCTCATTAGCATCTATATAGTTTATCTTTTGCTTGGGTGTCTACAGCATTCTCCTGGAGAAATCATGTGGTAAATTACATTTCATTACCATCACAACCTAATCAAAGCAAGGAACAGTCAGGACAAACACGAAGCTGCTCCTTCCTTGTGCTTTTGGAGTGAGCCCATAACACAGAGGAAGCTATTTTAAGGATGGCTAAAAAAAAGGCCTGTGTACAGTCTCATCTAAAATCTATTTAAGAGTTCATTTCAGCAAGATAAAAACCTGTCACAGAAAGCTATTTTCAATTACATATTTAAAACAGGTTTTCAAACTAAAAAAAAAAAATAAAAATATGACAACAGCAAGACTGCAGCACTCTAAACATAATAGAATGACATATGCAAATAGTACCCTGGAGGTCTCGGTTTGTACAGCATTCAGAAAAAACAGAATGAGGGCATTAATTTTAAATACTGTTTTTCATAAATACATCACTTTATTATAACCATACAGTGTGAGTTTTATTTTAGATAAATAAGCAGGTATGCTAGGAAGAACATAAAAGCCTATTTTGTTGATTTACTATTTCTTCTGCTGTCTAGTGGTGTAACAACCCCATCCAACATTTAAATAGGTTATTTGAGAGTTCAGCTTTTCTTCCACAAAGAATGAAGTGTGTCCATTATTTCCTTACACCACAAGTGCATTGCTGCAGGCAGTACCTACTTCAAAACCAGGAAAAAAACTGATAGAAAATCTAAGTGTCACTTTCTGCATTAATATAATTAATGTCTGATAAGAGAACACTCAAAGCCTTGATTCCAAGTTCAATTAAATCCCTGTTTGTCTTCAGACACTGCACTGACTAAAAGCCCTATATTCATAATCTGAAGGAAAACTAATCCCTTTCCTTTCCTACCATTTACAGCTCCCAGAGTAATATGCTTTCACTACCCTTCACGTTGAATAATTCCTAAAAAGGACAGACATTCCTCTCAGAGTATTAGAGAGCAGGAAGAACTTTCAATCCTATGTATATACAACCTCTGGAGGCTGAAAATATTATGTCATCATGATGTTAAAGTACTTTCCCATCCACCTCATTTTTATTCCAGTGATACCTGAGATTAGCATTAACTGCTCTTCAGGGAAGAGCTATAAACTGTCCAGATGTTTAGATTCAGAAGCTATGGCCAAAATGGCTTTAAAACAACTCTGCTCCCAAATTTATATATACAGAAGCTTTGAAAACACACACACACATCCTTGAAGATGGCAGTAATTGTGGATATTAAAGAAAAATAGGGATTAGAATGGAATTCTGTACTGAGTCTATGGATAAAGATTTGCCTATTTCAACAAGGATGATTTATTCAAACTTTTCAAAGTACAGAATTAATGTAAACAAAAACTTCCACAAAGTTAATCCCAAACAAAAGGAAGCAACATGACAAGAACTTTATTTCTTTCATGCCAGAAGAATGAACGAAAACGCTGACTTGCATAATTTAATCAGGACAGGCCAAAAGAAGATTTCTTTGTAGATGTGATGAGAATGAAAACTGACCACAGCCTTTAATGTGACACCAGGTCTGGATGTAATCAAACACTTGAGACAGGAGCAAGCTCTGGGCCTCAGATCACTGTAACTTTCACCACCCAGCAATAGCAAGGGCAATGACATCTTCACATTACAGAAGTCATTAGGACCAAAGAGGATTTTATTTCCACTCACAGCAAAGTTTAAGAAATGATATCACATGGGGATTTTTAATCACTACATACAGGAGGAAACTATGATCTCATAGCTGACCCTGCTTTTGGCAAGAGGCTGGAGTAGGTGACATCCTGACAACCCTTCCAGACTGAACTGTTCTTCAATTCAATGAAGACAGGGCAAGGAAACATCAGGAAAAGGGCTCAGAGAGGGAGATGCAAAAGGTATTAAAGTATTCCTCTACCTGAATACAGAGTGGAAGTAAGCAAAAAGTATGAATTATTACCTTGGTTGAGTGATGATAACAAATGGGTAAAAATGAGTAAAATCCTGTAATAGCTTCACTTAAATAGCATTGAAGGTACAAAGCTTTTAAACTATCTAGAAAAATCATGTGTTTCACTGTGCAAGTAATTCAACTAGTATTTCACAAAATCACAGAACATCCTGAGTTGGAAGGGACCCACAAGGATTGTTGAGGTCCAGCTCCTGGCCAGCACAGAACAAGCCCAGAATGCCACCCTGTGCCTGGGAGCATTGTCCAAACTCTCCCTGAGCTCTGGCAGCTTTGGTGCTGTGCCCACTGTCCTGGGGAGCCTGTCCAGTGCCCAGCACCCTCTGGGTGAAGAATCTCTTTCTAATGTCCAACCTAAACCTCCCTGACACAGCTCCAGCCATTTCTTCAGGTCCCGTCAATGGTCACCAGAGAGGAAAAGAAACAAAACACACCAATTTATTTTGTCCTTTCTCTGTTTCCTAATCATCTGAAGGTAGTTCTCTGTACAGTATATCACACTTAAAGGAAACTACTGATTTCAGGATTTACAGTAACTAAAACACACAAAAGCTACTGAACACCAGAAATAAAATACTGACCATCGAGCCAGTACACAGGAGCTTCACATAACCAAAATGCCAAAGTCTACCACACAAGCCTTGTAAATGCTACAAGCAAGGCAGGAAACCATTCAGGATATTCAAGGCAGGAATTGCCATTTCTGAGAATTCAAAACAATAGGTGTTAAAACTACTAACAATATGTATTTTGTATCACAACAAGAGAAACATCGAGTATCAATATAGTAATTAGGAAAGAGTAATTCATATCACATGGGTTTTGATGTTAAGAAACTGAAAAGCCACAGGCAGGGCAGAGGAGTCCAAGTCACTCAGCTGGGCCCCCTCACCTGGTCACTCTCACCAGCACTTGTGCTGTGCTGTGTTTCAACAAGGACTACAGGGGAGTCTGCCCCAACCTCACAGGGTCACATACAGATCCATCTGACCCCAGCCAAACTCCTTTCAAAGTACACAGACTTCTTATCTTCCAGCTTCTGTTGTACCTGAGGAGAAGCTGTGCCAGGGGCCTTGACTTTGCTTCCACTTAATTTCCACAAGTCACTTTGTAACTAATGACTGACTGACTGGAAATTTTATTTATCTCTGAACCAGTCACGGTGGGGTTTTTTAGGAGTCAATGGTAAACAGCATTCTTAAGGCACCTTTCAGGTGACTGTCATCTTTAAAGAGAAATTTGAGCTCAGAGATGGTTGCACTGAGGGATACTGACAGGAAAACTAAACACAAACAAAACGGAAATTCGACAGATTTCAATTTAAGTAGATTACAATTTTCAGAAATTCTCACTGTAAGAGCTCAAATTTTTCAGTTCTACTGTACAGTGCTAAAAATCGACTAAGACAAAACACTGCATGAAACAAAACAGACAAGTATTTGTTTGTTTAATTAAATAGCCACAAACAAAAACAAAACTTACCAAAGTTTAAATAAGCATGCGCAGAGGAGGCTCTGTCATCATCCAAATTGGCCATTTCAAATTGGTGCAGCTAATCACAAACGTCTCAGGCTAAGCTACAGTGATTTTCAAAACTGTTTAGTAAATGTTAAAGGCAATCAGCATTAAATTAAGTGAAAGCAATGTTAGTGGAGTTATTAACACAACAGGGTGCACAGCACAAACTTTCATTACATCTTGTTTCCTTCTTCTACACTGACGTCTTGGTTTTAGTTTGCTTTTATTTCCATAAAACTTAGCTGTTTACTCCATTTGAGTAAAAGTTTACACAGTTTAGAAAAAAATCCATCTTTTGGATATTTGCCATGAGTTTTGTTATTCAGTAGGAAACTTGCTACAAACACCGAAAGGTGATGAATTAAACCTGATATATTTCAAGGTGAAATAAAAATACCGATTTGACTATGCACACAAAAGTGTTAAGTAACATGAACGATAAGGAGCTAAAACTGTGCTTATTTCATCCAGTGTGAAATCTCCACTAGGATGTTTCTTGCAGTTATATATTACTTTTGGTACTGAGTATCTGTTCTTTGAGGTAAAACATCTTCTGCTTTCGAATGTACAGTAAGAAAAACGTGTCTGTAATTATGATGACAAGTTTCTCCAAATCTTTAAAGTTTATGTCTTCTAAAGTAACCAAAATTTTAGGAGCTTTAGACTAGTCAACTATCTTTAAAATCTGCTCCTAGTCAGAGTAGCAACAAATGAAACAGTATTTTATTGCTTCAGGAAGGGAAATGAAAATTTCTAAATAAAGTTTGGTTTTACTGAAAAAAAGCAACTCATAATTTAATACACATAAACATGAGGATACAAATTACCTCCTACAGGATTGAGTCGTACATGGTACATTGCTGCAGGCTATAAAACATGAGTCACTCCTGCAATTCAGGCACGTGTTTCTATACTCTGTGTTTACTACATCTTACTCCAAGAAGCAGACTAGTAAAATAAAACCAAAACCAAACAGAACAGTGCTGTTTGTGAGCTGGGATTCCAGCACAGGCCTCAGCCAAACCAGAAACACGTGGGGGAGTTTCAGTCACTTTCTATGATAATCCCAACCATGTCTCCTCCTGACAGGGACAGGGAGGAAGAAAAAAAGCCCTGAAGTTATACAAACTTCAACACAAAGATGCAGGAGTAAACTTGAAATATAAGAACATTATTTCTATTTTTAGATATGACTGTTACCTGAAAGACAATAAACAAAATTTGATTTTTAAATCAACTCTCTTATCAGAAAAACTTTCTTAAGCAAATTTCTTCAGTTATTATATAAAATGCCATGAACAAATCTCTAGACAATCTCTGGACAAAATCAGTATGAACTGGGAAAGAAGGAAGTGATCTACAACAACGATCTGTCCTTGCAGTGAAGACAATGCTTTATACATTTAACAAAAAAGTAACAGGCAGCAACAGTCGAAAAACAGTGTCTGAAACCACCAAATGCCTCCTGCAGACAGAGGCCTGACCGCGCAGGGGATTCCCAAAGGTGCGCGCTGCCGGAGGCTCGGGGCTCGCACACCCGGGACACGCAGCGCCAGCCGCGCTCGCAGCGCTCCACGGCCACGTTTGCCAATCGGCCCCGGGCGCAGCCCGCGACACCGAACCGGCCACAGAGCACCAGCTCCTGCCGTGGGCACGCTTCAGCCTGGCATTTGCCAATCAACCGGAACATAAACTCAACTTCTACAGCCAAATTAACCAGAGCAGCCTTTAAACAATCAACTTTTGGAGCCCTCATAAAGCCCCACTTTCCTCTCACGCTGTCTGGTCAGTCATTAGCACAACAAAACTGACCAAACATGCAAATAAGTAACAAGTGAGTTTTACAAGCATGTATGGCGTACAAACAAACACAGGGATCTTTTGGAAAGCTTTTTCCATTAGAACAATTAAACCCCTACTAAGACTGTATTTTAGTTCGAAAAAAATCAACGCCTCAAGCCCCAAGTTTTTTGAAGTTCAGAAACTCAGGCTAACTCGGCAATCATTGCCCTTTGGTTTAGGCCAGAAGGCAGCGGCCACACAGTCCACGGTCAGAACAGGAAATTCCCACGCTGCAGAAAGGTTACCTTTGCCTAAAATAAACCTGGCAGAAGCTGGTACTTTCCTCTAAACACTTCGTCTGCTCCACAAGCGCAACGCTTTCTACAACTGCGGAACCAAAGACGCCAGAGCAGCTGCCTCTGCTGCCGTGGGCACAAATGAACCCGAGCGGCACCTGGGGCTGTGCCCGCCGAGGGCAGCGGGGCCGCCACCGGGGCGTCCCCTGCGCCCCTCACGGCCGGGACCGCCCGGGCACCGCCACCGGCGGAGACACGGCGGGGACGGGGAAACAGCCCCGGGCCGGGCCGGGCCGGGAGCGGGACAGAGAGTGCGGGAGCGGGGCGGTGAGTGACAGGGAGCAGAGGGATCCCCGGAGCTCCTCCCGGGCAAGCCAAGAGGTCAGACCTGAGCGTTTGGAGCGAGCGCGCAGCTCCATCATCTTCCAGCTCACGTCAGCCATGTGAGTCGCCGCCATCGCGGAGCGATCCCGGGCCGGGCCGGGCCGGGAGCGGGACAGAGAGTGCGGGAGCGGGGCGGTGAGTGACAGGGAGCAGAGGGATCCCCGGAGCTCCTCCCGGGCAAGCCAANCCCCCGTGCTCCGGCAGCCCCGCGGGGCGGCAGCTGTGGCGGCGGGGCGGCGCTCCCGGTGCGAGCTGCCCGGCGAGCAGAGCCCGTGGACCCGCCGGTCCCTGTTGTCCCCGGGGCTCTGCGCGTTACCGGCGGCTCGCCCTCCCTCTCCCCGAGCACGGCCGCAGTGCCCGGGGCTGCGCCGCCCAGGGCCGGCCCGGTGAGCACAACGTTGTTTGCAGGATGAACCTGACACTTGCGTTCCTCCCGAGGTATTTCCTGCGTGGAATATGGTATTGAGTTTGTTCTAGAATGGTTCATATAGGGCGTGTTTTTCTTTAAAGTTGAATTTACGGTTGTGAAATAATTTAGAGACTTCATCCTACAACTTGAATGGTCACAAATTGGTTTTGTGTTCCTGCTTTCACAATATTTTTGGAAACAAAGATGAACATTTCACAAATGTGAGGAGGAAAAATTGCACATTATCCTACTTTGAACATTATGTTAAAGTGTCAGGGTAGAGAAATTTGGTACACACAGCTGTTATCTGCCATAAGTTTCTCTTAAGGCTTCACGTATGGGGAGACCTCAAATCAGGGTTTATTTGCAGGCATTAATCTTAGGTTATTTTACTTTCTTGAAGCTGCGCATTAAGATAATAAATTTATTCTCAGATTCACCTTTTTTTATTCCTTCAATCTCAGAAATGTTTTTCTAAGTAGCTTTGGTAAAGCATGAGTGACTTTCCGATCTAGTTGAGTTATGGAAATGAATGTCTCTCTGGAAATGCTCCACTGGCTCACCTACTGAAAAAAAGGTCAGATTTAAAATGAATGACCATGATAAGAGATTTAATTTTTACTTTCTGATCTTTCAGATGAGTACATATAAAAATGTGAATAGTTATAAGTTTAAGAAACTAGATTCATGATTTCTTTGTGTCTCCATAACATCACTTCATAAATAATTTCCTATGTGATGCTTAATGTAAAAATCAGCTTAAAGTAGTTGAAAACACTGTTTTTCATAACAAACAAAAGACAAAAAGTCTTGATGAAAAGTAGCTACAGACTACTCTTAAAACAAAAGGTAATAGTTCTAAATGGTGGGATAAATGGCAGCCAGTTGTAAACAGCATGAGGAAATGAGCACTGCAGATGACAGGAGACTTTGAGGAACAAGGGTCTGAAAAGCAGCCCAGTCCTAATAATCCTGACCCTTAATAAGGAAATGGGGATGGTGTCTTGGGCCTTTTGCTGGATATATATTATTGTTCTGATCTTGGATTACTTCAGTTGAATGAGAGTAATGTTCCATATGCTCAGATACGTAAAAGAAAATCAGATTGTGCTCATACCTTTGTAAGAAACAGTAAACTTGCTGAATGTAGGGGATAATCCAGATCCAGAAGTATCCTGTTGCAAGACCAGTTCAAAAGTACCAGTGGACTCTGGGCTTAGCCACTTTTTGGAACTGAGAATGTACAAATAAGTGGAATTGTGCTTACACTTACCTGTTTTGTGAGTCTATGTATGTAACAGGTTAGTGGGGAATCTCCTGCTGGTTGCTTGTTCAATGTCCCAGCTTCTGGTTAAGCTTCATGCCTCTACTGGTAGTACAGGGCAGTGAGTGAACATTCCCCTATTCACCTGCTGCATTTCATTGAGGAGTTTGGCAAACTGCTGTGGTATTTATTTCATATATATATGTGTGTGATATATATCACACAGAGACTCAGCCTGAAGACCTCTAATCTACATAATTGTTGTTTGTATGGAAACTGTTCCTGTTTTTTCACACCCTCCAATGCTCTTGTGGGTTTTTTCTTACTGTCCTCTCATCTCAAAAAGAATACAGAACTGGAGACAGCATTTAGGATTGATTGTAATGGCATAGTAATTCTGTTTTCTGTTCATGCAGTAGTTTTTAATAGTTAATTTCTTTTGGCTGTTGATGAGCACTGAGCTGAAATTTTTATTTATCTATCTTTAATGACCAAAAGATATAATTTCCCAGTGCTGCAACTAACTTGGAACCTGGTATGTGTAAAAACACATTTGCTTCTTCATCCTCATGATTACTCCACCAAACAGCTGATAAAAAGCCAGGTGAGAGCCTGTGGAATCAAGTAAATTCTGAGTTTCCTTTAAAGTGCTTTGGGCAGCTGACATGGGAAAGCATTATCAGATCCTGCTGTGTGAGACACAGTATTAAAAGAATTAATTTAAGTTAGCTTTTAAGCTTTAGTTAGTTTTGTGGAACTGCTGCCTATTACTTTTCCACGTGTAATATTTCTTAATTTCTTACAGAAAGTTTAATTTTAAGTGGTGTGATAAAAATAACAGAGAGAAAGTTCTAACACTAAACCCCCAAAGAAGATTTGTGATATCAACATTCCTTTGAGATGCAGCTGGCTTTAAGTTGTGTTAGAGGTGCTCCTTCCTTTAGAATGAGGAGGAAGTGGTGGTATGGGACATCTTTCAGAGTTTTTGCTGCTGTGGTCATTTGTGGCAGAGTTGTTTAAATGCTGGGTTTGTCCCTAAGCCATTTAGTGCCTTGTTGCTCATGGTCTCGCTTGCTTTGGCAGGAAATGAGTTGGTTATCTTTTTGGCTGACCAGAAGGAGCCCTACTTTAAGCCCCGTGTTAAGCTACCAATGAAGTAAGTATGGATATTCAATGCTGACACAGCCTAAGGCTGTTTTCTTTGGAAGTGCCCCTCTGCACTCAGTGGGGTCTGACTGCAGTTGTCTGTGCTCTTGTTACCTCTTTGACTCGTTGCCCCTAGAGCTCTTTGATGCCTGATTAATTTCCTGATACATTTTTGGTTTGTTTTGATTTTGTTGGTCAGATGACAGAATTTATGGAGATGAGTTGTGTCATTCATGTTGTTAACTAATAAGTGTGACTTCCTACCCCTTAGGGAATTTTTATCATTTAGGTTTTGTCCTCAAGTTAATATTTGAAATACCCATATGTTGAAATATTTTGCAGTTGATTTGTATCTTCAGGATTTTATTTCCTAGTGAAGCAAACTGTCATTCCATATTATTCATAGGTCTTTGTGGTGGGTAGCTTTAGTATCAATCCCAAGACATGTTTTCAGGGTAATTCATCTATTTGCTGTAGTTACTAGTGGAATCTAGCCAATATTATTTGTTTTAGAAGAGATGTGAAGAATGATGTTCTGGTATTTCTGTGTAGAGATCTGTTCCTTTCTCAAGCTTATGTGTGGCCTTTAAAACAACATCAATTTTTAATAAATGTAAACCAATCTGTTTATGTGTATATATATATATATGTCTAGTTTTAATATCCTGTAATACTATTATGGTTATTGCTTATGAGTAATGCTTACCAATAGTATTATGTTAATGAAAACTTAAATTGCTTTTATAGCTCAGCTTCATCTTCTGTGTTCTACATATTTTTATTTTTCCTTATTCCCTCCTGTCTTGGAAGGAACAAATTTGTTTAATGCATTAGAAATGATCTGCTTTTAATCCTTAACAGTGATCTGTGTTTGTGTGTGTAAAGCAGAGTCTGAGTAGGTAAGCAAATAAGAAAAGCTAGAAAGAACAAACAAAGTAGGGAGGAGTGGTAAAATCTGGCAGCAGATAGGAGGAAGTGGCATTGTCTTTTAAAAAATCTACCTGTGCCTGACTCCTGCTGTTTAAACAGCTCCCGTTGCTTTATGTTCTTGCTCTTGGAATGCAACCAAAAGATCCTGCTCACTGACACACACATTTTGGAGGACTGGTTCTGCAACAACTGCAAGGGTTGAAGGAAGTGTAGATAGCATTAGGAAACAGGATATGGCTGAAGAATGCCTATTAGCTGAAGTTCAGAGTTAAAATGTCATTTTCCTTAGACAAAGACAGCCTGTTAGATGCCTGATTTTGAGATACTTTTGCAATAGATAAAGACTTTATCATAAACCAGGTGGTTGAAGGGTAAGATTGTATTGGACCAACTAATAATAATTGGGCAAGTGTTTGGCCAAACCAGTGCTTGTTTTGTGCACACCTTTTTACAATTATTTGCATGTGTGGGCTTTTATTTTGAATTCCAGATCTCTTGGTGTCACCATAACCAGTGTAGTTCCTGGAGATTATGATGGAGATTCCCAAATGGATGTCCTCCTCACTACTCAGGCCCCAAGTCATGGCAAAGATGAACTTTCAGTGTTTATTTTCTGGGGACACAACCAAACATTAGGTGAGTTGCTGAGACTGGTTCTTAACAAAATTGCTAGACTTGTTAATTCAAAGTATTGTCAAGAAGTTATAACTCATTTTTACAGTGTAGTGATTATTTTTACAACTAAAATAGGGATTAGCAGCTATTCAGCTTCACACCCATATATTATCTTGCTGTTAAACTGTGTTCAATAATTAATGAAAGAGCACAATGCTAAAATACTTGTACTATATTATGCAACAGATATAACCAAACATTATTTTAATTTGGCAGCACCTATTAACTGAGAAGCTGCTTCTCATGGCTTCCCCATGATGCATGTCAGCTTCACAAAGACTTTCTCAAAAGATTTATCTTCAGTTGAAAATGCACAGGAACCTGCTGTGAACTTCAGTGCATCAGCTTTCAAATTAGCATACCTAAACCTACCAAGTCATAAAACATTTATGTTAAGCAAAACTCTTTAAAGACAGTGACACACTAAAGTGGGTATTGGAAGAGAGGTTTCTAGAGTCTCTATTGCTGAAAGTTTTCAAGACCTTTAGAATTAGGATTTTCAGGCAACTCTTAGCAGTGTTCCAGGTATAGCTGATTCTGTTTTTGGGTAGACTCATGGACTGTGTGAACTCTTAAGGTCTCTTCTGTTTTCTGTTGACTTTGCTAGGAGAGGGTTTGGGGAAGAATTTTGGGTTTGAACAAGGACAGATAAGCAAAAGAAAACACTCTTTAAGTCCACAAAACTACTGAAAGATAATCACTATTGTAAACAACTGTGTTATGGCATAGTTACAGGTGAGGCAAGTTTGCCTCAGACACCATTGCTTCTGGCATTAATCAGAGCTGAAACAAGCAACCTGGAAAAGTGCAATGGATCAAATATTGAGGGAATAGCAGGTATCTCTAGTATTGGGAAGAATATGAGGGCTTGGATTAAGGTATTCTGTTTTGCTTCTGAAAAATCCCCGAAATATTGGGGGAAGCACAAATGAATACATGGGGCCTGGAGAAGGAGTCAGAGGTTAAAAATCCAGGCAGTGGTTGGTATGTGTTGAGGCCACTGGCAAGGTATGGAATGTAATGGAAATGTGACAGACAAGTCAATAGGAGGGGACTGTTGTATAAACTGTAATGGAATATACAATTACATGGAAATTGTAAAGACAAACTTTGTGGAGATAAGAGGGAAATGGGAATAATGGGCAAGGAGTTTGGATTACAAGTAAAAGTGAAGTCTAAGGTGATAACTTGATTGGAATGTAGTCCTCAATTCCCATTTAGAAAGTCTGCCTTTAATGCTTATTTCAAATACTCAATGTGTATAATTAAGACTGTTTTTTATAGTGACAAAACATCAAACAGAAGTCTAAGGTACAGTGTTAAACTCTAGCCTGTCTTCATCCCAACTTTCAGTTTTCCTGTATCTATGTGACTGCAGTCATACACAGAAATAGGTTTCACTAAGATCTATTTAGAATAATTTGTTGAGGAGTTTAGTGAAGAGGGAAAAAGCCTTCAGTATTTCAACTGTAACTCCTTTCCTGCAGAATTTCAGGGAACCGTTTAGTTCTTAATATTAAGTGGTGCCTTTCTTTTTAATCATGAAGCTGATGGTTTTAAATGAATAGAAGAACTATGTCTTGCTTGAAAATGCAAATGTCAGAATATATTGGCAACTGAATCAAGTAAATGTTTTCTGTTTTCAGATCTGAACCATAAAACTATGTTAAATAAGACTTTTCATGATGAGCCTCTAGTAATGGAGTAAGTATGACCTACTTTTTCAGAAAGCCACATTTATAGTAGTGACTAAGAGCAACTTAAATGTATTTTAATGCTAAAATTTGAAACATATGCTCTTTATCTTTTAAGAACAGGGTGGTTTATGTAGTGTCAGCTGATCTAACAAAAGATGATGAACCACAATAGTTATCTTTACAAGTGCTGTATATTATATTATCCTGGCAATAGTAACTACATGATCTTTTAATTTCTTTATTTCAGTACTCTTAAGTTATTCAGAAAAAAAAAAGCCATTCATTTCTCAGTGAATTTTGTAAAGCAGAAACCTTACTGGCTTACCAAAATGAGCAAATACCCCTTTCACAATGTGTGAAATGCTGAACAAAAGTGGAGGGGAAGTAGATGTGGAAAGCCAGAGCACAGGCAGAGTGTGAAATACTGATAAACCTTTACTGCTACCAGCAGCTCAGACAGGAGGCAGCATTCAGAGCGGGCTCACAGCTGAGGGTTCTTCACGGCTCGGTGGGAAAATGTGCAAGTACAGATTAGTTTAAGGACAGGTAGTTTGAAGTCCTGTAGAGACTGAGGTGGTACTGACACTGTGTTCCATTTCCAGCTTTAATGGAGACTTGATTCCTGATGTGTTTGGTGTCACGAGTGACTCCAGTAAGCCGCAGATCCTGCTAGGCGGGTAAGCTGAGGGCTCCAGGGTCAACGTGGCTTTGGTAACCTGGGCATTGTGCATCCACTTCTCATTAAAGTCTAACATTTGTGTTTAACTCTTCTGTGCAATTGTGACTCTTCTTTCTGTCCCTGTGTCATCAAACATTCAGTGGCACTCTGCAGCTGATCTTTAAAGTGTTACTTTATAGAGCAAGTAGACATTCCATGAGAGCTGAGAAAACAGAACCCCTGATAGTTGACATCAGAAATAGGAAAATTGTTTCCTGGAATAGTTATAGTTCCAGTTATATAATAGTTCCAGGAAGTTATAGTCTCACTTGTTTGGTACACTTGGGATATTTGGTATCTGCTGTACAAGCTGCTTTCAGTCTAATAGGTGAAGTGACAGGTTGATGATGGAAGAACTACTAAAACAGATCTTAAAGGGGTGGCAGAAGAAAAATCTGCAATGTTTGGGGTAAACTTGAAAAGATAATGCTATCATCTATCTGGGAAATGATGTGTAATGGCAAGGTTGGACACCATAGGAAATCAAAAGCACAGGAGGTGCAGGATGTAAGGGTATTAAACTGTGTATATATAAGGAAAATAGAGCAGAAGAGATTTATGAAGTGCCAGAAAGCAGAGGTGACTAAGTAGCAACACCAGTGTGCATGTGAGTGATGTTCTTTGTATCACATCCCTTGTGGTAAGGAGTGCCTCAGGCCACTCTTGGGCTGATAGTTGACTGAAGCCTTATGAGGTGAGGTTGCAGCAAAGGGGACTAAGTTTCATTTTTAAGATTTCTGCTAGCCCTGAAATTTGTAGAATGGGATCAGTTATCAAATACTGGAGTAAAAATAATGGTATATTTAAATGCTTAACAAGGACTGTGCAAAGGATTATTTTAAACTGTTTTGGATATGAATGCTGAAATCAAAGCATAGCAAAAGATTTTCTCTACTGGCTCAAAAGAACCAGTCTATAACCAAAAAACAGAGTAGCAATGTCTCTAGTATTGGGCAGGATGCCAAAGAGCTTGAAGTCTGTCATTTGAAACTAAAAAAACTATACCTGTAGTACCTAACTGGCTCTTTTCCTTTCCTAGGGTAAATAACAGTGAATGTGTCAGTGGAAACTATGCCCTTCTTGGCCATGTGTTTCTGTTCATTAATTCCAACTTGAATTTTATCACCATACTTGTACCTGTGGCTTATGAAACAGATTTCATATTCACAAGGATGTTTCTGAACACTTTGCAATGATTATATATAAAATAAATTGTATGAGCCTTTGAAGATAAGGAAAAATGGGAAAGATTTGTTTCATTTTGTTGAAGAAATTCTTTAAGGAGCATAAAGATACAAATAAACTTACTCATCATAGCTCAAAATAAGAATGAATGCTATAGGTAATATCATAAGCCATGTCTTGTACATGGAAAACAGCTCTGTTACCCACTTAGAAAAGCACTTCACTATTTTAATGTAAAATGTTTTAAGGTTTATTCTGGAGCTATATGACTGACTTCATTGGCAATCTTCAAGATCGAGTACCTAGAAAAACCTAGAGAAAATACTTAATTATTTCTTTCAGTGATGCATTTTAACGTTTCTTAGACTTAGTTTTGATCTCTGGGAAGTAATCAGAATGTTATTTATTTCTTACCATAAAATTAGTCCAGGAAGATGAGGACTTCAATAATAAGTATGTAATGTCATTGGAATAAATAAAGTCATTCCAGAGTAGTAGTGGTAAAGTTTGTGCCTGCTCTTGTATAGTGCACATTGAGATTTTCCTGAATGTTTTAGCTAAGAGTTCTGAAAGTCACATATTTGATGATTCAGCCACTGTGACTTCTGAAGGATTTGCTGCACTTCAAATCCCTGCTAATAGGGAGGTTTGCTTGAAGTTCAGCCATTTTTAGAACAGACACCAGCAGGGCATGCATATTTATAAAAAAATAAAAGTATCACCTGCTAGGGAAATGACATAATTAGCTAGTAGTCCATCATAATGTGAGAGCTTAATTCATGTGTTGATTTTTAAGTGAGCTGAAATACAGTGTATTTACATGCAGTAGGCATGAGCTGCTGTAACAGCATGTGCTCACTTCTGCTCATGTTTATTAATCAGAAAATAGACTCCAGAAGCACTTCCAGAAGTAAAGCTGCTTGAGGAAACTGGGAAGGACAGGGATCAGTGTCTCAGGATTTGCAGTACAGTTGGAACTTTGGCACTAACTATAACTTTGTGGGTAGTGACACTGTTCTGTGCAAAAAAAAAAAAGAAAAAGTTGCTTTAGAAAATTAATAAAATGGAACTGAAGCTCCTATGCTATGAATCATCCTTCACAGAACCTTTCAAGCAATTACTTGAGTTACTTAGTATATTGTAAGCTAAGTAGGAATTTTATCTCAGCATTAGAACATACTTTCTGTCCAATTTTATTTAAAGTTTCACTAGTTTTTTTAGGCTGTGTTATCATGATTAACAGTCACTGCACACTGATGAAATGTATTGCTTTTTATTCCTGTCTGTAGGAACTTGTCATGGCATCCTGCATTGGAAACTCAAAGTAAAATGTATATACCACACTCTCATGCCTTTATAGATTTAAATAATGACTTCACTGCTGGTAAGTCATAGAAGTGTTAAATACCATCCTAAAAATAATTATCACTAAGTATCAATGTCATTTGCTGCAACTTCCTTTAGTAATTATATGATCTTTCTACTTCTGATTTGGGATTTTTAATTACTTAATTTTAATATCTACAATGTGAAAATTCTGGATTTTACAAAACAACTCTTAAAGTAAATATCCTAATAGCATTTTCTACTTGTTGATAATCATAACTAATGGTTGTTCTGAATGATGTTGTGTTCACCCTTAAATGTGTTGTGCTCACAGCTCTTCACAATGCTGTACTCTGGTATTCATGGCAGCTGCATCAGGGCTGCAGTTTTTCATCTTGAGTCTGGAGATAGTTTGATTCAGCAGAATGTTTTTAAGACTGGACTTTCAGGATTTCATTATGATTTCATGCTATTTTGTTGTAGTTAGTTCTATCACTGATAGAATTAACTGTATTCTTCCTTTATTTTGTTTGGGGTATTTTGTCAATGCAATTTAATTACCATGATGAATCTATTTATCACTTACATACCTGGCTCATACTTCCAAGCACATTTAAATATTGTACTAGGCTTAATTTCTCACACACTAAATTAATTCTGAAGTGCTTTATCTTCTGCTAGATGTGCAGTGTACATCAATTCATATATGGTAATTTTGGAAAGAGAGCTTATCTTTTTCTTGTTTAGTTGCATGGGAATGAGAGAGGAACGAGTCCATAAATTTAATTAAGATGCTTATAAATGTTGAGGATTAAGTTAATTGCTTTAGCATGCAGTCAAACCTTAATATTCAGTTCTGGCATATTGCTATGTGAAGCTGTCAAGTGGAAATTCCAACTGGAAAATTAAATACATGGTTGCTTACCATAATCAGTGTCATGTAATAACCAGTTCTAACACACTTAGCTCTAGAAGCCTTTTGGAATTTTGTTTTAGTGGCATAAGCAGCATAGATGAGCATTCCAGGTAGCATTTTGAGTACCTTGAAATCTAAACTCAGAGGTGAGTAAAGGTAAGAAGTCTTTTAGACTTGGTCAGTCACAGATTGACAGCTGCCAGGCTACAGAATGTTCCAAGAGTTCTAGTTAGTGCTGCTGCTTTGTGGCAGCTCCTCTATTAAACAGAAATGAGAGTCAGGATCCTTGTGTGGGTAGTGCTGGGAGCTTTTATAGATTCACATCTATTTTTATAACTCAAGATATGAGTAGAAGCTTCTGTGAAGCTCTCCCATAAAGATGCTGACTTTTACTTGCTTGTAGCAGCAAGGCTGCGACACCTCGGGCTGAGCTACTACGTTACAGTGTCATGTATAGTGCTGTGGGAAGTGCTGTGGGACAGGAACCTGGGGAGAATTGTAAGGAAAGTAATTCATCCTGACAAGAAAACTGGAGAAAATATTACAGAATCATTATTTTTTAAGGTAATGTTTTACTTCTAAGGTGGGAATGATAATTTTTTTTTACTGTCCCCATGAAGATGGGACTAACTGGGAATAAGACATATGCTGCTGAAAAATAGTATCAGTGTATCTGGTATTTCATGACTGATGTGTTTTTCCAAGAGTGCCTCCTGCCAAAATGAAAAGTCACCAGTCATCTGGTCCTGCCTGCACATTTATGGCAGTTCCCTGATATCAGCTCTAGTAACTGCTTGGAACTGGGGCTACTGAGGAACAGCTCATTGTCATTGGAGTTATTAAGTTGATCCAGCTCACCATGCAGGATTGTCAGAGCCAATGTAAGCTCAGAGAAAAGGTTGACTCCTCTTTTAGTAGCAGCAGTTGTAGCCTGCCTTTAACCAAGCATGAAATTGTACCTTGAGTCTCACTGTGCCTCTTCCAAAAAATACCTGAGCAGTGTTCTCATCACGTCTGCTCTAATTTGTGTGTCTGTACAGAGCTGGGCAAGTGACTCATAGGTGATCATCAAAGTAGTCAGGGGATAGAAATTAGGGGGAAAAGGGCCAAACAACAGCACCTGTGAATGTGTGAGCAGCACTGCTGGGGCTGTGGTGGTAAAGGCACTCGGGCAGGCAGGGCAGAGGCACTGCTGGGTTACAGAGTGCTTCTCCATGGAGCCTGGCACTGCTTGGCTCACGGGGAGCTGGAGAGGAGGAGAGCATTCCTGTGACTCAGTCTTCACCCACACAGCCATTCTTCAGTTGGAACAAAGCCTCATTAAGAACAGGGCCTGGTGCACATTAGAATTGTATTAATTAAAAGGGAGGCATTGACAAGATGCAGGGGAATAATCTGCCTGCTGAAATCGTGTGGTCCGAAACACTTAATAATCATGGGATTTGATGCTGCTGTGGGACTTTTGGATTGAAATATTCAGGCTGTTTACTCACAGGCAATGCTACTTTTCATGATTATAAAGATACAGTTTCACCTAAAATGGATGCAGTGATTTTTGTTTACAAATAGCTCACCAGGACATGCCATTTTACTTGTTCTTTGTGGGTTTTTTTTTGCAGATATTTTAAAATGTTTTTCTAATATTCTGCAATATTTTGGGGCTCTTTGTATTCTGTAACAGATGCAGCCAATTTGATGATTTTTAGCTGGGCTATTTTTGGCAACTCTATCATTATAAACAGCTTAGGAGATTTAAAGTGTGCTTGACATAAAAAAATCCTCTCTGGGCTGAGAAGCTTTTTGCTAGTTTATTGCCTAACCCGTTTTCAACCTGCTGATATTAAACACTCAGAACGGAGCTTTAATTGCCACACTTCTCATGCTCTGGGTGAAATGAAGTTGAATTGTTATGATTTCATTATAGGAGAACTTGCTCATAAAGATGTGTTTAATCCCTAACAGTGCTTCATGAAAGGCTAACAGTGTAAGGATTTTATAATCCAAAAATCCTCTAACCACAACAAAGATAATACTAATCTTTCTTGGTGAGAGATAAACTGGGCTGTTTCAGAGAGTAATGCTGCTGCTGTTTTTAAAGAAAGCATCCTCATGCAGAAGTCTCAGCTCCCCATAATTACTAATTCAGTAAGAAGTTCTGAGTTAGACCAGGAATTTAATAAAAACCATACAAAAATTTGCAGTATAAAACCTTTACCAAAGGTCTGTATGTAAATGCAAAACTTCCAAGTGTCTTTTGCATGCATATTAAGCATGTGTTGCTCCAGGGAGGAGTACCTGCTTGTCAGAGTGGCTGAGTTGGGAAGGGATTCTGGAAATGCTCTGGTCAAGCAGCCTCCATCACTGTCCCTGTTGGTAAATGCACTGAGGCTGCAAGGTGAGCAGCAAATGTGGTGGCCCTTGGTAGAACAGGGCTACTGGGTGTCTGGTAATTCAGGCTCACACTTGTCAGTAGCTCTTTTTCACAGCTGGCTTTGGAAAATAATCTTGAAGCTGATAATAATAGGCTTGTCTGAACAGATCAACATCAGGTATTTGATAAAGCAAACAGTCCAGGTGAGCGTTTCCAAAGCAGGATCCTCAAGTAAGAGGCCTGTCTTAAAAATGTTGCAGTTGAAATTTTTAGGATAGTGATTATTTTGCTGTGTCATTTTTTTCTAATTAGCCAACTTCATTACTTTTATTGTAAACATTCTAAAATGTCAGATGTTCACTTAGGGCTAATGCTGTCTTTCTAAGCCAAAAATATAGTTCCCAATTACCTGGAGGGAAAAAAACAAGGATTATTAAACCATAAATTTGTTTGCATTCAAAGTTACAAGTCTTCTACCAAGAAGTCAGGCCCTACAAAGACTTTTAAAGGGCTCAAATGCATGAGACTGCCTTGGACTGTGAATCCCACTGTAACTTCAGACTGTGCATCTGTCAATGTATCCTTGAATGCTATGAAAAATAGCTGATGTATTAAATACTCTGTGTGTCACTTGGTTATGTGATTCCACAGTTTGGAAGTGCTGGTTTTACAACTGATCTTGTGTTGAACACTAGCACATGGTGTGTATAATTGGATATATTTCTGGAGCTGTTTATAAAATGAAGGAAAAATCATAAATTTGGGTTTGGGAAAACTAAAGTGGAAAAATCATTAGTCAGAAACAGCTTGCTATAAGCTAATTGCTACTCTCTTTACTGATTTCTGGTGGTTAATTTTCTTATGTTGTTTTGCTTTGGGAATTTAGAAACCTAATGTACCAGAACGTTCACAATGTGTTTTCTTTTTGATTCCCACTTAGTTTAAATGTGTAAATGTAGATAGTTTCCTTCCTGAAAACCAGTCACTCAAATCATGAGTGATATTTCTGTTGTAGTCATTTGAACCTGGATTCTGAAGATACTTTAATGCTCCATGTCAGATTCTCTGGTCATATTTTCAGTGAGTTTCCTCTTTGTGGAAGCTGGTAGCCTCTCTGCAGCTCATATCACCAGCAAGGCTTATTTTCTGCAGTAGATCTGCATTTATTCACTCTTAAAATAATTGGCAAAGGAAGTATCTGGGTGGCATTTTAAAACTTGGGTGGGGCATGGGAATTGTGTGTATATATTTGAAGTAAAATTTTTCTCTCTGGTTTTGCCCCCTCCCTTACATTTCTCCCAGAGCAAATGTTCAGTAAAGCCATGTCACTGTGTCCTTCCTTGAACAGGTACAATTTTTAAAATTTCTTAACTGTTTTAGCTCTGATAGCAGTGCTTACCTCTGAATTTACAGCAAATAATGGAGGCAAAAAATGTATCATATAAGACAGGATTTGTTTCAGAGAACTTTAGTCTGTGAAGTTTTTTTTGGTTTTCATTACTTCTGCTCTTTGCATGTTTGTTACCTCTAATTAAAAATGCTGTAGGTGATATGATCTTCTGTCACCCCCGTTCCTCCACTTGTTCCTTCACAGTGTTCAATACCACAGGAAGTTCTGCTCATAAAATCAAACCAGAGCTGGCATTGGCTGCATCTCCTCCTGCTGCTGGGACTGGGCTTCTGTTGCCAATGGCTTCTCTTACAGCTTTCCTTACAAAGAGAACCAAAGGATGGGTAGAGATCATTAGAGAAAAGAAAGAGCTTTAGGTTTAACTTCTTTTTCCTAATCTTTCTGAAGAAGTCCATAATCTCTATCTGCTTAGCAGTTTTAATTTTAAAATTGCCATTATGAAGTGTCTCAAAAGCTACTCCTTTTGCAGTTTTTAATTATATACTGATGTAATGATATACACTGGGGAGTAATGTTATATTTTTATGGGAATCAATAACTTAATACAGGTGAGAAGTAAATTGGTTCTGCCCCAAATAGCATTTTGTTGAGAAAACATGAATGTGAAAATGGGTTCTGAAAGCACTCTTGAGGATTGTTGTTTTCTGCTCCTTGAAACAATATTGTTGCCCATATTCTGAAAATAAAGAGCATTTTCTGTCTGAAAGCTCATGTTTGAAGTGCTGACAACCAAAAGGATAGTCCCACCTGCTCTGTGTATTCAGAAGCATAAATCTAAAACATAAATCTGATTTAAAGTTCTCCAGTTAAGCAAAGCTTTTAAATTAATATCTATTTATTCCTTCTGTAGTAATTTTTAATAATGAAAGGGATTGTAGTGCTTGGTTATGTTGTTTTCATTTTTTATCACACGTTTTACTAAATAGTTCCAGTAAATACTTAATAAATGTTGAAAGACCCATTTGAACAGAATAAATTCACAATCTCTTATTGTAAGTGCATAGCCTAAAAATTTACCAGCACAAATTAGCTTGGAACATATGAAGTCCTTTTGTTTTGCTTGAATTTTTCAGAGGAGGAAGTTACTGTTTCATGTAACTGGCACCAAAAAATGCATGACAAGTGAACTGCAAGGTTCTTAGCCTTGGTACTTGTGCTCATGTCTATGTTGTAAAGCTAAATCATACAGACAGGCAGTAGATTATTCCATTTTTCTGGGACAGTGCTAATGCCAGCTTGACAAATCTGAATACCACATGTAGAGGGGTTTCTTTACCTGAATGAAAAACTTATGAGCAGAAGCATCAGATTTATAAGATTTTGTTTCCTATTTCCATGTAGTAAAGAAATAAAACTGACTATATCTAACTTTTTTGTATAAAATTAGGTTTGTGCATTCTAGAAGTTTTGTACAACTTGAGTTGTGTAGTTGCAGCTAAAGAAATTGCAAATAATGTTTGGTTTTAAACACTTTTTTGCCTACCAGTGTTCAGTCTGTAATGTAAATAGAGGAAAGTTATCTTTTATTTTGCCTTGGGTTTTAGGGCATTCAGTGATTTAATACAGTTGTTACATTACCATTCTGTCAACACACTGCAAAGCAGAGATTCTTAATTCAGCACATTATCTGCATATAGATACAAGCAGGCACATTCATCTCCAAAAGTAACTCCTGGTTGGAGAATGTGCACAGACCCCCCCCTCCCTGTTCTTCCACACGGTTGAAAACATTTTTAGGCATGTTTGGAGTGTACACATGGATGTTCTACTTGGGTACACTCTGTCCTTGGTGACAGTGTTTATAATAAGGGTACTTTCTCCCCCTCCTTTATTAACTTAAACTTCTGAAGTAAATATGAAATGAAGCAGTAACTTCATGTTGCTTGTACCCTGGTGGCTTCTCAAGGCAGTCAGATGCTGAGGGGTTTTATTCTGAAATAAAGCCCTCTGACATTAAACAGAAAGGTCAAATCAGTCATTAGTGAAATGAATGCTCCATCTAAAAATAGTACTATTTTTTATAACACTCAAAAGTGACAGAAAATAACAAGGATAATCAGAAGTGAACTTGGAGCAGGTTCTCTGTAGTTAGGTTTTATTACAATTTCTAGTTCTAGTGAGTAAAATCAGTGGAAGTAGGGTGAGATTGTAATACTGCCTGTTTTATTTACTGTTGATTAAAAGATTAATTGAAACTAACCAGTTTGAAACAGGTTTCAGAAATATCAACTGGGATGCTGTTGTTGCTGTTTCCCTTGCTCTCAGCCTTTCTCAACCAGCCATCAGTGGAGGCCATGCCATAGCCAGGGGTTATGGAATTCTTCCCTTCCACTGTGCCTCTGGACTATGGCCAATGTTTGGGTGCTCAACTGAGAGCAGGGGGCCAAAGGCAGAATTGGGTTCACAGGAAGGGGGAGGAGAAAGGAGATGGGGAAGAAATCCAGGCTGAAGGCAGGGAATTTAGTTGGAGATGGTGAGGAGCAAACCCTGGATGAGTTTCTGCAAAAAGAGGATGTTCATTTCAGGTGGACTCCAAGTTCTTAGAGGAGGACTGACCTAATGGTCTCTGGTTCCCGAGGCACAAATGCTGTGCTCTCTCTGCCCAAGATGGGCCACTGTGGACATCAGTAGTTAGGTAAAGCTCCTTTAGATACATGGCACAAACATTGCCAGAAATGTAGCTAGTTAGAGATGGGGAGTGCTCTGTTCAAACTCCAATTTTAGTGTTTATGGCTGTGTCTGGGGTGACTTGGACATTGCTACAGGATAGTTCAGCTGCACTAAATAAACTCAGTGCAGTCTAGTTGGTCAAGTTTTATGTTGCTTTCGGGGGAGATTTTTCAGTCTTCAGTGGGCCATATGTTGATGGAATGTCAAAATTCCCTGATCCTATCAAATAAAGATGGATGGAAGTGCTGTGGTTCCTCTATAATGAGCTTTAGGTTCCTGGAGCTGGGAGCACTGTACTAGAATAGCTTCTCTTTTACAGGCAGAAGCATACATTCAATCATCTCTTTCCTTTTTTTGTAAGAATGAATGATGAATTCAGTATTTTTCCATATATATTTTTTAACTGGTAATCAGATGTAGGAGAACTTGGATAGCAGCATCTTATTACTAAGCCAGTTAAATGAAATTGTAGCCAAATTCACTCACCAACTCGCTTTTTAGGGTAAGTTGTGAGTAAAATGCTAATGCACAGTGGTTTTGTGTTGCAGCATTATCAGATGCCTCCTGTATTAAGTGTCTGGTATATATTTTGGTTGATTTTCAGGATTGTAGATCTGAAATGCTGGGTAACCTCCATTACCTTATTGTATTTCCAGGCTGTTGAATTTTGTTGATGAATATTCCAATTACTTATGTTGTATTTATGTTAATCACTGGCTGTTAGATCCAAAATAGGAAAGTGTATTTACATATGAACACACTTTGCACTTCTTTAAGGGAAAGGTTTCCCTCAGGCAGAAATGGGTTTTTACTTCTATCCGTTCACTTAGGCCATAGGTGCTACATCTTGGGAAATCTGCCTGAATCTGACATAGAGATCTTCCCCCATCCCAGCCCTCGAGTATTTTCCTTATCTTTGCTGCATCATGTCACAAATTAAGGATGCAAGCAGGACCTGCAGTGGTCCATCCATCCAGCTCAATATTCTTTCCCTGGCAGCAGTAGCAGAAAAGTGGATTTTTTTTCCTCTTCCTGTTTCTTACTTCCATTTGTATATCTACAGAATCTACAACTACCCTAGGGCTGGTAAAGGCCTTGCCTGTTGTTTTTAGCATCCCTTCACGTACATGTTGTCTGGTAAAACCATCACCTTTGTATTCTGTAAATAATTTCTTGTTGAGCTCCAGATTAGTTGATTTAATAACCTCAGGTTGGAAATATCTCTCACAGTGCTGTTGTTAGGGTCATAAAAATTTGAACAGCCCTGAATACTTTGTCTGTGCTTTTTAAACTTAGAGATCTTTGTGGAATAGATTCTGTTTCTTACAGCTCAAATTGCAACCCAAAGTGCCTTCCAAAGGCAGTGTGCCACATATCTGTAGACAAGTGACTCTTTCTGAGCATATGCAATATCATAGGCATTCCTGGAGGAAAAAGGGGCTGAGTTTTCCTGATACAGCCAGAAGCAAAACAGAAATGTTGTCGTTTTCAACATGATCAGTGTATTGTAATAGAAAAAGTGTAGAAAAGAACTGTGTATGTCTTCAACCTCAGTACTGATCATGCAGATATTAATGCATTTGTTGGCTCCATCTGTTCTCCTGCAGCTCTTACATATTTAAGAATTTAGTAATAATAGACATGGAAAGCAGTAACAGTGAGGTGGGAGATATGTCATGGACACCATTCCTTAGGAAAGGAAATGCTTGCAAGGATTCTTTGCTGTGGCTGTTAGATATTTATAACTTGCACAGATTCTTACTTGTTTCCTCTCTGAGATGCTCTTGGAGTCAAAAACTTACATAATCAAACCAGAAAGAATCATAAAGTGAGGTAGGTTGAAAGTAACATTTGGGAATTAACTGCTCCAGAACACTGTTCCAGACAGGACTTGTTTTTTCTTACATATTTCTTTCACAAACTTGGGATTCACACTTGTAATTCTGAACTATACAAATTGGTTAACAGTTATTTGGAGTGTCTAAATTGCATCACCTTTTTATACTGTTGTTGCAAAGAAATGCTTTTGTTTTGCTTGGTTTGAAATCTCTGACACTCTTGATCAAAATGGAAAATCACTTGTAAATATTAACGATTTGATTTGGTTTCAGTGCAAGAGAGTTTAATCCCAGAATCATGCTTGAGCATTTCGAACATGTAGCTTCTAAGAAGGCTTAAGCATAAAAAGGAAGACAATTGGCAGTAGGGTACCGGTGGAATTGGTTCAGAGGGCTCTAGAAGTAGAGGTGGTGTTGCTGTACCTGTATTAAGTTGTCCTGTGGGAAATCACAGCTTGTTTCTCTAATGCAGGAGCAGCGTGGCACCAGCTCCTCTAGGCTATTTTTAGAAGATTATCTGCTCTCTTAGCCTGCCTTTGCATTTTGCCAGTGCAGTGTGACATTACAGCAGCCTTGGAGCTGCTCTGCTCTGCTCTGCTGGTTCCATTCGTTCTATACAATGTTATGTGCCTGGAGTTAGGAAAAAGGAGATGGAGGAGTACAAGAGAGGATCAGAGAGCAAAAGTAATTTACTGACTTTAAAGAGAAGCTGGTTTGAGGGGAGGGAGTTCAGTGCAAAACAGGAACGTTGCTGAATGTAATTGTCTTTAAGCTGCTGGAGAGAAAGGCAGTGCAGGGTCCTGCACGGGGCAGGAACAGCCCAGCTCCAGCACAGCCTGGGGGTGGCCTGGGACAGCTCTGAGAAGGGCCTGGGGGGCCTGGTGGGCAGCAGGCTGGCCAGGAGCCAGCTCTGTGTCCTTGTCACCCTGGGGGGCTTTAGGAAGAGCACTGGAGCAGGTCAGGGAGGTGACCCTGCCCCTCTGCTCAGCTCTGCTGAGGATCTCCTGGAGTGCTGTGCCTGCCCTGGGCTCCTCAGTACCAGAGACACAGAGCTCCTGGAGTGGGGCCAGTGCAGGGTGACACAGGTGATGAGGGGACTGGAGCATCTCTCTGGAGAGGAGAGGCTGAGGGAGCTGGGCTGTTCAGCCTCAAGCCTCGAGAGCTGAAGTTCAGGCATGGTGACACTGGCTGAGTTATGTCTGCTGTTGGCAGCTGTGCCATTTTGTCTCAGTCTGGGATAGAGTGCCAGATAAGTATAAACAGCATTGCCAGTGGGAATGCTGAGTTATTTACTGTCCCTGAGATCTCCCTTGGTGCAGAGCACTGAGCAGAGAGGGTTGACTCAGCACTGAGGGTGGGAGGTCAGCTCTGCAGTGTGACAGTCAGAGGGATGCTGGGAGGGGTTCCAGTGCACACAGGATGGCTGGGAGGGTCACCCAGCCTGGCCCAGTGGGATCAAGTGCTCCTCCCGTGCTGGGTGTTCCCAGTGTAGAACACTTCAGAGCCTGCTGTGGCATAACCTGTGTGCAGCAGAGCCCCGAGCTCCTGGCAGATTTCAGTACCAAAGTACAGCAAGGACCCTACCTGAAATAATGATTACAACTCAAAAACATTTTTCTAAGACATAGTGGCATTTTGGCCTGTAGGAGAATTAGTTAAGGCTTCTGTTATTTCATGTTTCTATTTCACCCCCTGTGAACGTTTTGGATTTTTAAATGTTTTTCTGGTTTATATCTGATAGTAATCAACAGTATTGCACAAGTTTCCTTCTAGATGCAATGTTAATATTTGAAAGTACAGGTGTTTTCTAACTTCCATTTATGCTGTCTTCAGATTATTATTATTATTATGACTTTAGTCTCACCTTCAAGAAATCCTTAGGAATCTCTGTAATTCATTCCAATGAAGCACACTATCATGCTTTTCATGTGTATGCTGTAAAGGAAATGGCCATTTCAGATATTCAGAGGAATAAAATTAAATGGTAGAGCTTTTAAGCTCTGGAGGGAGAGAAATCTATAAGCAAAATCTTTGTTGTTTTTTGTGTGAATGTGGGCCTTTTGTTTGGGGTTTGCTTGTTAGCTATGGGGAGGTTTCTAGGTTTTTGGTTGTTTGTTCCTGGGTCTTTTTTTCCCTCAGAGGCAATATCCCTTATTGTGCCATTTGAAATTCCCTGTACAGCCATCTACCTGCTTATTCAGTAAAACACCTCAGGGTAAAGCATTAATATTCTCTTTTCTTTTTCTTTCTTTTCCCTGCAAAGTAACCATTATGTTCTAACTCAAAGAATGGCATTTGAAATTGCAGGGAGGGAGAGAGGCAAAGAAAAAGTAAACAAGTGTTTAAATCTAAAAGAGTAGATTAAAAATCTGGATTTCTTAACACTGGACTTAATTTTAAATACTTTTTTTATTCCTCAACCTCCACTTATTTTTTTAATAAAAGCTTTTTCTTCACATTTTCCTAATTTGGGGACTTTTCTAAATGGCAGTGAATAAGCTCCTCTTTAGGCCTTGCCAGATAAATCCTTTGAAGCTCTATTTTGCACTGGTTTGATGTTTGAGAGAATTTTAGTGTATAGGAAGCCAGAAATATTTCTCCATCTACTTTTCTTCTCCTGTCAATAGTATGTCTGTTGCTTAATTCAACATATCTCAAATAAAGGCTAGTTGATATTTATTGATATTTATTTATACACAAGACGTGAAAATAGTTTTGAGGGGTGTGTTTTGATCTTTCTTTCTTAATACATATATCTCTAAACATCACTAGAATATAACTTCTGAAATATAGGTAATATTTTTAAAATTATATATATTTACTAAGTGATCAAATATTTGTGTGTGTAGTCTACTGTTAAATATCTTATTTGTCTTATATTTTCCTCACAGATTTGTTCCTTACCACGTCACCAAATTCCAAAACCATTCAGTTTGAGACCTGGGTAAATAAGGTAAGAGAGAAAACATAAATAACCATTCTGTTGAAACAAAGACAAGTTATAAACTCCAAAGAGTCATCTTCTGACATTTATGGTGACTTAAAGATAGAAGACTGATCAGTTTGGGTTTATTCTTGCTGTCTGGAAGATTTTTTTTTTCTTAATCTTTGTTAGATACATGACTCCAGGTCTTGGAGAAGATTTTCTGGGACACAGATTCAAATGTCACTTGTGACTGTTACAATACATGTGCAAGTTACATTTGAGGAAATCCCAAGTCCTGTGTTAACTAAATATCATAACTGAAATTCAGGGTTGAGGAGTAATAGATCAATAGATTAATATTTACTTATTTATTTATTGAGATTCTGCCTAATCTGGCCAGGGGCATCCTTTGTACCTTGTTATCCAAAAAGACTATGGCTAAAAGTTCACTTTTAATGATAATAGAAAGTGCTTAATGTGTTTATTAGCTAAGGGATGAGTTTTTGGGGGTTTACCTGGAAATGCATCCATCATATCACAGTGAGTCACTGTAGAACAAAGTCTTGTCTGGGATAATGTGGCCATCTTCTATCTGGCAAGAGTCATGAAAGCAGTGAGTCATGAATCCTGTGTTTACAGCTTTAGGTAGACTTTGAAAATCATTGGCTATTGAGTGTTAGTAAGTACACAAGGTGTTTGTCCTGTCTCCTCTTTGTGGCTTTTTTAAATATTCTTACAAATTTTGGACTTGTATTCTGAATATTATCCTGCATTATATATTTTATATTGATACATTTACTTATCTTTAGAAAGAAAGAATTCTGTTCTTTGAAATCAAACAACAGAGTAAAATAAGTCATACATGTAAAATGCTTGGATGTGTGTCTAAAACTACAAATACCTTAATTGATCCATTAAAAGCTGTTAATTTGCTCTTTGTAGAAAAAATAATTCCCTTCCTTGATGCACTATAAAATGCTTTTGAAATATTTGCCTATACAAGATATGCTTTTGGGGCCAGCTGAGGGCCTCTTGTATTCCACTGCATGGAAATGCATCAATTTTAATTTTTCTCATCAGAATCATTATAAATTATATGTCAAGATAAAGATACATAGTCAGACATGCAGAACAGACAGTGCTAATGTGTCCAGAGTTGCACTGAAGTCTCCAAACTCCACGTGACAGGAGTCCTGTTGGGTATGGGTAACTCTGCTCCATTCCCAAGCCCTTGGCTTCGTGCCTTGCTGGGTGGTTGTGTGCTGAGCACTGTGCCTGGGCTGATGGCAGTGACTGGGGAAGTGGGCCTTGGGTCATGGCTCTGAAAACTCAGCATCCCAAAATGGGTTTGTTCCAGCTGTGAGCCAGTTCTGTGATAAACAACCAGCCAGCACTTTTATCTTTCTGACTGTATAATGCACTATTGTTTTCTCTAGGCCTAGATTTTAATAACAGATAAGTAAAACAAGTTCTAAGCCAAACCTAGTGTGAAATCAATTAATTTCCTAAGTAGAAGGCAAATCAGGACCCTGTTTTTAACATTCATGCAGGTGCATTGTTATATATTGAATATATCTATAAAATCACGAGAATATGCAAAAATGCACAGTAATATTCATAATCACTTAATTATCATTTAGATAATGTTGCTGAAATAATCCAATCTCTTCCTCATAGCACAGCAAAATATATGGAAATTGTATCTGAATATTACTCTTGATGGATTTCCATAAGAATCCATGAAGGATTAGAAATGCAAACACTCAATGCCAGTTTTTGAAGAGTGCAGTTTTTTCCATAGCTGAGATGTCTCTCTCTCTCTGCTAAAGCCCTTCATTAGCAATCTCTATTTTCTTTGGTTCCCAAGTCAGTTTTTATCACTTAGTCTGCACTTCTGTCTTTGCATCCTCTTTGTCCTGTTTGCTAGGATGGGAACTTCTCTAAAGTTGGGAGAAGTAAGGAGATGCCCAGTGGTGCCAAAGTCGTTGGACAGTCCGTGTTTGCAGATTTTGGTGAGTTCTCTTCTGTAACACTGACCTGAGTGCTGCTTTCTCATGGTTTCATAGCTGCTCTACACTGGAGAGCAAATAAAGGTGTTTAGCTCTCCGTGGGGTTTTTATGTTTCTCTGCTTTTTCTCTTTAATGTGTTATGTCTATTTGTAAATCTTGAAACGTCTGGGAATAATTGTTAACAAATTCAGCTTTGGTTATCCCATTCTGCCTCACATGTATCTAATTTTTGTTGTTTTGAGGTGTGCTACAGCATTAAACTTAATTGTATTGGACACTTATTTTATTTGTCAAGATTTTTTTTCTCTAATCTTGTTCAGGAAACGTTATCTGATTAAATGTTTCTAAATTCTTCACTTGTACAAACTAATAAAGACAAAATATAAATGAAATAAAATTACATGAACATAGATTGCTAGGACGTGGCAAAACCATAATGGTTATAATTGAAAATTCTGTAAGGCTTTTGGACAGGAGAAAAATTTAATTTATATGTTAATCCATTTTTGCAAGGGTTAGTGAAAGTGTATATTTTTAATATTAGAATGTACCTTTCTAGTCAGTTGTGGCTTATCAATGTGTTTGTCATGTTACAGAGAATGGGGCACGTTGATTTTGTAGTGCAAAAATACTATTTTTCTGTGCACTAAAATAACAATTTTCCAACCAGAGGTAAAGTGTTGCAGGCCTGATTCTGCTGACATAATTGACTGTAAATAACTTGTTAAAAAAAAAAAAAATCTACTCTATTTATACAATACACTTGTGAACAGTGAGACTGAGCCTGTCTTTAACTGTTGGCAGACAGTAGCCTTCTTTCAACATTCTCTTTAAAATCTTATTTAAAGAAAATGACAGTTTTTGAACTTCTTAGACCCAGAGTGTGACTCACTAAGTGTTTTGAGGATGTGAATGCAAGACACCTCTGCTGGATGGGTAATGGTCCTTAGGTTGGATCCACAGGCAGTGGAATAAGGTAGAACCTGAACCATGCCCCAGGCTCTTCTGTGAAATGTTTACCCCATTTTCTAAAGTCTTTGACAAAGTTTTAATAAAATATTTTACTATTTATCTTCAAGTTTGAATACTTATCTACATAATATATGAAGGAAAGAATAGAATAATACAGTTTTTGCGGTTAAAAATAATTAAGTGTGCTGTGTCTTTTGAAATCATTTTCCAAGCTGGTGTTCTGAATAATATGTCTTAATAGGTACTAAATAGAAATTTTTTAATAAGTTTTTAACAATGGCAATGTGAAAAGCTGTCTTAATGCGGGATAATTTTATTTCTATATTAGGTGGCTAATGAGCCCAAATGATACACCATCATTTTAGAAATTTATATTAATTAATGGCATTTTAATAAACCCTGGGATATCTTTGCAGAGAGAAGTGGAGCTGTTCCAATGTTAAAGTTGATATTTTGAAGATGTGGCTAAATGGAGTGTGCAGTGCCATGGCAGGGCAGTGGTTTGGTCCAGCTGAGGTTGGGAGGAAGGGCAGGGCCCAGGGACTGCTGGGCTGGAGTTCCAGCACCACTTGTTCAGTGCCCTGCTGCTAATTATCCTCAAACTCATTTATTCTGCACCAGTCTAATAACAAAGGGGCAAAATCTCCCATTATGAGTATAATGCTCTATGGCAGTAACTGCATTTACCCACTGTGCTATGTCTGCTTACATTTAGGTGCTTCAGAAAGCTGGCTTTGAGCATACAGCTGCTTGAACTGAGCTGGAGTTAAAGACAATGCATTACTAGAAATGGGTTGTCAGACTTGAACCTCTCCTGTTTTCAGTTTTCCATTTCAAAAATGACAGAATAATGATTGTTTTAAGTCAAAGGAAGTCAAGGTGTGATGGTTTGCAGTTTGGAATAATCTGGCTATCTATAATGGGGCCTGATTAATGGCACAACAAATCAAAATACCACAATGAAATGGAAAATGAGATGTGTCAGAAGATTGTGCTGCCTTCTACCTAGGCAAGTTTTGCAGAATGTGCACTCACACTGTGCTCTGCCACAGGCATCCTCCTCTTGGCACTGGGACTCAGCCACTGGCACTAGAAATGTTCAGAATGCAGGCACAAGCCTCTGACACTCTCACTTCTGTGTTGCCTGCCTCTGTTTTTCTTCCCCTTCCTTGACATTTTCTGTACCTCCCAGCTGAAGTGCCAGCTCTGCCATTTGCTGAAGGTCTCAAAGGGCTCTGTGTCTCTGTGCTTTCGCTCTGCCACTTCTCACAAACTTAACCTTGTGCGTGTAGGACTCCGCAGCGCTGTCAGGCCCACACTGGAGCTGGGGGCTGTGCCTCTTGGGCTGCTGCCTTCCCTCACACCCACCTTTCTGCTTGTGCCCTCCTGCAGTGCAAGGTTCTGATTTACTGGTCACACCTGCCTCTTAGCAACAGAAGCATTGTTTCAAAAGGTCACTCTGTCTAACACTCTTTCCTGCCATGAGTTATTTACCAGTCATTTGAAAAAAAGGGGGGAGCTTTCTGTAAGATTCTGACTGAGAACTTCCAAAAGCAACTAATTTGGGGTAAGATTTCCTTTCTTAAACTAAGCAGGTTGAACAACAGCTATCAAGTATAAATTATTTGGATAAGTGGGGTTGGAAAAACCAGCAATTAGGTGACTCATGGAAAACTGTCACAGATGTTGCTATAATCTTAGTACCAAGTTCCTGAAGTACTGAAAAAATCAAGATTTTTTTTTTTTTTTCATTAGAAAAATATGCAAATACATGTTCTTATTTATCTGAAAATCCACTATGTTTTTACATATGTGTGTGTATATTTTAATGGAAAACTGCATAGAAAGATGTGTGTATATATCAGTGTATTTATAATAATGGAGTAGATCTTACAGTTCACAGCTAAGCTGGAACCTCTGTAACAAGCAGCACTCCCTCTGTTATATGATAGCAGTGATTTGTACATTAATCTGACCAAAGGACGGGGAACAATTGACAAATTTGTATTGCCCTTTTAAAAAGAAATCAAAAATGCTTTTTGACATCTATTACAAATGGCATTTCAATTGATTAAGGTGAGCAGAGTTGGGCACTGGAGAGTTCCGCACTTATTTAGCTGCCACATTGCTCCAAACAAGTAAGAGCTCTTCATTATTACTTTTCCTATTCTTCTCATGTCACTATGGTAATTGCAGTGCAGTGGTTGCTATAGCAAAAATGATTAATCCTGTGCTGTTGTTATCTGTGAGCCAGCAGAGGATTTTTATAAGATCTGCTTGTACTGTCTTCGGAGGAAATCATAGATATTGTCTAGAATCCTGATAAATACTTGCAAGTATACAGAGAGTTTTATTAATTGTCACTTAAATTACTAGGAAAATGTTGTATTTTTAAAGAAATTGCAGGATCTCAATGGGACAATCTGAAAATTACTAATTTTTTTAGTATTAGATGAATGTGAACCATATTTTGGACACAATAACCTGTTATATTCTCGTTAATTTAAAGATTAATGACATATGTTTTTAAAGTAGTGAGTCAGAAATGATTAGCACAGGATATTGTGCTGATTATACAGTCCATTAATTCATTTCTATAGGAAATTGGTGTCATAATTGCTATTTAACTATGATTGGTTCAGTTGGATAGAGGAGATTGATAGATCATCCTTTGGTATCTGAGGCTGTAAAACTTTGATTAATCAGCCATTGATTTTGCTTAGTTAATGCAAAGAACTTTATTGTGGCCTGTGTTTAAAGGAGAGTAAAAATAGCTTTTTGAAATCAAACCTGAACATGGTGTCCTCATAAGTGAATAGAGCACAACTCTTCCTTCCTCTAGTAGCATTTAGCCAACTCAGTCCTTTAGTTTTTAGTCACCATTTGATTTCCTAGCTGCTGCCCTTTCTCTTCTCTAATTTAAAGAAGTTTGCATTCACCCCTACTATGCACACCTGCTTCTTTTTGAACAAACATTGTTTGGGTTTGTTAAAGTTCTGTCCAAGTCTTTTAGAGACCTGAACTCACTTTTTTTCTCATATTTAAAATCCAGTTATCCAACTAATAATCCTAAGAGAATCCTCTGTTCTCCCCCCTACGAAGTAATTGAACTATTTCATGTATGTTAACTACTTGTATGACATGTGGTAGTAATTATGACTTTCCTTGTAGGAAATGATAGCTCATTATTGCTAGTTAATTATGTTTAAACAGGATAACATAGCGCATAACCTTTGGGGGTTTTTCAACCTTTCATTGCACTGTGCCAAATGCATTTTGTTGAAAGATTTTTACTTAAAGTAGACCTTAATTATCTTGCAGTTGAATATACTTTAAATGCACTGCTTTTCTGCCTGCAGTTGCATTTTGATTTTGTACCTTTTGTCTGTCGACTTTATTTTAGCGCCTGAATTTCTTCTTTCCTTCAGAATGTTGCATCCTCGGATGCAGTAACAATATATCAAAGGGGAATTGTACATTTTGGTAAATAACCCCTTAAGAAAACCATTCTCCTTTGAGCACTGTGTTGTGACAATATTTAGTGCTCCTGTAGTCAATGAAAGGGTTCTCTGAGAATACTTCTGTGTGTGAAATGCTCTGCATATGAGGAAAGCTGGGTTTGCTGTGACCAGTTTGGGTGAAAAAGATACAAAATTGATGGAAATGAAACCTTCTGAGAGACTTTAGATATGGAAGAGATTCTAAAAGTACCAGATGCCTTTCTGAAGCAGCAGTGTATAGAGACATACCACATTAATTGACACTTGTGGTTTGAATCTGTGAAAGGGTATTTAGGAGCTGAGTCTGTCTTCTTTGTTAATTTGTAATCAGCAATGCTGTTCAGTGACACCTCAATGTTTTAAATGTAGTTCCCTAACAGTGTCTGTTTCTGAGGGGGAAAATCGTGTGCCCATGTTTTGCCATAGTCTCTCACACATGCTGACAAATGCTAGGATTTCCTGGGAAAAAGAACTGCTGTTGCTTCATATTAATTTTTGTCAAAGGGGCTTGTAAATTAAGAAGTACTTTGCTTTCTTTCCAACGATAAAATCGGTGGAGTTCTGCATGTGTCACTTGTTTATTTGTTCCTTGTTGAACAACTTCATCAGAGGATTGAAATTCTGAGGCACAGTCTGTGGTAGGCAGAGGAGGAGCTCTGGGCCCAGGTTCTCCAGTGCCCTGCCTTGGTTACTGGTGTCCCTTGGCTTGGCAGCACCTCGGGCTTGTTGCCATGGGAGCTTTTAACCTGTGGGACATCAGAGCTCCAAACCTACAGCCAGGCTTGGGACTTTGTTTTGATATGAAACAGGTGAAGCAAGCAGCTTTCAGCATAAGCTGCAACAGGAGTTTCAGTGCTGATTTTGTTTGGGGGGGAGAGGGGCTCACATTGTATTTGAAGTGGTTTCTTTCCCCTGCCTAATCACAGTTAGTCCTGGGATTTCCATTTGAGACAGAAGGCCTGGAAGTCTGACTGTGCAGTTTGCTGGCCTGCTGGGTTTAAGTGCTTCTACAGTGGAGCTGTGAATATGGATTCTTTGGAAGGACTTAAAATCAGAATTGATTTAGTGTGAAGGAGAGGATTATGAGGGTTTCTTTAATGTCCACAGAATTTTGAATCATCTGTAAAAGCTCTTTGTATCTGCTTTTTGAAGTTATGATTCACATTTTCTAAAAGCAGCTGACATTGATTGTTTTAATAATGTGTAATTATCTTAGTAATTTATTGTAACTGTCTCTGTCATGACCATCTCACAGAGCACCTAAAGGCACAGAGTGACAAAAGAATTCTAATGATTTAATTACTTGAGAAGATAAATTTAAGATAATCAGCTTTCAAACAAACCTTTATTTTGTTTGAGTATCAAACTCAGTTGTACTTATTGTAGGCTTCTTGCCTGCCCCAGAAGGATATTTCTATAGTACAACCCTAACAGGGCTTTTTTCTGCTTTTATCTTCTTACTGTTCTTCAGAACTGTAAATTAAAGACCCATGAGAGAGGAGAATGAGAACTGGAGACAGACAGGAGGGAGAGATGTATGAATGAGAACTTTGTGGTATATGAAGGGTCTTGTTTTTATGTTCAGAATTATGAAAGCTGACTTTCTTAGCCTGTATAGTTAACATATTTCTGTTTGAATAGTTAGGGTTGGAAGGGACCTCTACAGATCCTCAAGTCCAACCTGCAACTTGCTAGAAAACAATTTTTTTTTTATTAACAGAACTGTAATAAGTTACAATAATCAGTCTATGATCTCAGAATGACCCCAAAAAGTTGATTCTAATTTTGTCTTTAAAGGAGTAAGTAAGATTACATTGCAGTAGAAGAACAGAGCATTTAAATTAAAAAGGTTTAGATCATACACCCACCAAAAGCTGTCTTGCTCTTCATAGTTACAACTTTATCTTGCTGTATTATGAAACCATTTTGGAATGAGTGATCACAGAACTTGTCATTTCCCCAGGTTCCATTTTCTTTTCAGAGCCCATGGTGGAAAGTACATTGCACAAGCATGAATCTAATAATCCTTGAACCTGGTTGCAAAAGAGCACTTTTGTGACACCTTTTTCTATGTTTGTAAAGGAATTTGAACATTGGGATTGAGTGTCTTTTACCTAGGTTTGCTCATGCTAAGTAAATTACAAGTGTGTTTGCTTTACAAGCACCTCTCTGATACCTCTGGGTTTGGGAAGAAGTTTCTTGTGTGGAGCTGCTTTGACCATTTGCTATTTGCAAATTCAGTTTGAAATGCATTCTCAAGCTGCACTACCTTGCTATTGCTTTTGGAGCATCTAACCATTCTAATAACATTATGTCAGGTTTAATCTGATTGGCAAGGTTTTTTCTGCTCTCTCCCAATCAAATTTACTTCTAGAACAGATTGGAAATACCTGAGCTGTGTTTTTTGCAAGTGTGAACATTCACAATCAGTGTTAAAGCTCAGCAGTGTCCCTCACACAGCCTCTCTGTGCAAGCTGTGCTCCCAGGGACCTGCACAGGCAGTGGCTTTGGGGTACTTGGATTGGGCTGTGCCAGCACTTGGCAAACGTGGGCAGAGTGTTGGAAAGGTTCTGTGCCCATGGTCTGAACTACAGCAAACAGGCAGTTGTAAGTAATGCTTCTCACATGATTCCTAGATGGAAGAAGACTTCTAATTTTATCTGTACATATATTTAGCCATAAGTACAGGTTTGCAGGTGATGAGTACGTGGGACTGTTCTTTTTCTAGCCCTTCCCACTGCCTACAAGACCTGATCTTTATTAACCATGTAGTTATGCCATGTCACAGTCAAGACAGGGCTGTGTGTTGAGAACATGCTCATTAACAGCTGGGTTTCTGTTTCTGTGTCAAAGGTGCTCCAAGCTGAGTGGTGCTTGCACAGGATGTTTGGAGTCTGGAGTGTTTGGGCACACCTAGTGCTACAAATGACACAGAAATGATTTTGTACCTTTCTACCAATAAGATTTCTACCAATTTGGAATGAGATTTCATTTTTAAATCCATTCCAAAGACAGACTAGTAGACCCCAGGAGCTGAGTGAAGATTACAGAGGGTCTCCAGAAACAGGTTTCCTAGGTAGACCTAGGCTGAAGGAGATTATTCAAGACGTGTTATGCAAGGTATTTTTCATAAACACTTGAAACCAGTGTAGGTGTGATGTGTTCCATTGTCACCAAGGCATGTTTTGTCCCCTATGAATACCTGTTTGCACTGATCAGCTGTGCTAATGATACTCTGAATTTCTGCCTGCCTTTTTCTTTGTGGAGAAATTTAACTTCAAGATCAGTTTAAAACTGAAGGATGTTTATTTACATTGAGATTGAAACCAGGCATGAAGATGAGAAGTGTTTCTTGGGTCCAAGGTGAATTTGTTCTTAGAGAGTTAGAGCTCTCAAGTTTGCTGGGGGTGTTTTTTGTGTGGTCTTCAAGGTCAAGTTTGCATTCCAGCAGGTGCTTCCAAGGTGGGATCATGTAAAGCTGAAGAAGGAAATATTTTCATTCAGAACTGGAAAAGCTGCTGTATCGATTCGTTGGTTTCAGAGTGTCTTTGAAAAAGCTTCAGAAATGCAGGAAACATTTTATTTCTGGTTATAAAAGATGGATCTGTAGATTGTAAGATGTGCTTTAGAAATAAAAACTGGAGAAGAAATAAGATATAATATTATGATAGAGATGAAGAATGGTTGTTCTTTTGATTGCTTTTGATTTTCTGTAATACAGTATTTGACTAATTGTAGATTTTCTTAAACTATTTTGCTACGACTCAGAAGATATTCTTGTTTCATTGATGTCCTATTTCCAGCTACATTCTCAGTGCTGGAGCTTTACTTGAAGCCTTTTAAGTTTAACATTTGTCCTGTCTGCTCTAAGTCCTGAATTAATGTTTTTATATCTTAGCTTTGTGATCTTTAAATTCAGCTGAGCACAGAGTATAAAGGAGGAAAATAAAAAACAAACAAACAAAATCTAAGCAAACCAGTCCAGTCTCCATAGGGTGGATATGTCTATATGAAGAACTTTTGTGAGGTGGATACAGCAATAATTTGAGATATGTGAGCTTAAGAATGGTCTCTCATCTTGTTTTCAAGATTTTTTTGACCAAATTTATCTTTAAAATAAATCTTTTTTTCAAAACTGTGCTGTAAATTTTCAACAGATTTTTCTGTTATCTTGAACTTTATTTTTTTAACTACTGGATTTTTAAATACATGTTACACAGAACTGAAGAGAAATTGCAACTGAAAATATGATCCTAGGAAAGAAATTACATTAGTGGACATATATCTTGTGGTCAAAGGAATTGAGGAAACTCTGGCCTTCCAATAGGGAATATATATCAGTATTTTCAGTTTGCAGGGACAAAAGTGTGATGTTTGATGCATATTTGCCTTTTTCATGCTTTGATCTTTGAATATACTGAATATTTTAATCAAGTTTTGGGCTTGTAATTTATCTGGATCACCTTCATGTGTAAGGTGATGGCTTCGTGTCTAATTTTGTGCCAGTTCTGTCCCTCCTGTCCTGTGGATTGGTTATTCCTCAAAGCTGCCAGGCTGTTTTCATCACTGTCCTGCCCTACTCTGCACATTACCTGCCCACACTATCAAACTGAGTTATTGGCATAACAAGATGAATGTTTGCAGTATAAGTAGAATCAAACATTTTATATTCTCCTCTGCTCCATAGCATAATTTAAAATGAGAACATCCTTGTTCTTGTCCCTTTCTAAAACAGAGGAAGGAGGTTCTTTGTCCTTGTGTGTTATTGAAAATCTTCTAAAACCACTTCAGACTGAGACTTTTGTAGAAACGTGATTAAAACATTAGGGCTTAATTTACATTTTATATTCAAAAACATACATTTCTGCAACTTACTTCAATTTTAGCAAATCCTTCAATATTCCCATGGTTTATAACTTGCAAATTGAACACTTGCTTCCATTTAAGTTTAGACACAAACTAGTCCCAACAGTATGTTAGTCTGTTTATGTAAGCAAAGATTCAAGATAGTAACATCTTTGAATTGTTGTTCTTGAATGATGCAGAAGGAAAACAAACACCTTCAGATGTTGGTGCTGGTTTCAGATGGTCAGATTCAGTAGCTGCTATGTTGATTTCTCTGTTCAGTGGGAATTCCCTTTCCCAATTTTTGGATGTGAACTTACTGGATTTCTATCACCTAGGCTACTTCACATCCTAAATTCTCTCTCCTGGAGAAGAGAGCTGCCATGAGGATTTGGGAAGGGTTTGATGGTAAAGTAAAGTAATTCATGAGGCAGATGGGATGTAGGAAGCCACTAAAAGTTTGGCTTTATCACTTGGAGATATTTGGGGAAGTCTGATATTTTCATCACTCCTCCTCCCCTTATAACCCTCCTTTCCATCTCCCAACTTGCTGATGAAATAAGGAGGGACCCCTTGTGTAACTGCACAGAGAGAGATGTGCACACAGCCCCACAGGGAGGTCCAGCTGCACAGGAGTCTGGGCTGGCAGGCTGAGGAAGCCTTTCTTAGGCTACAGGGCAAGTATGACAGCACTTCTGGGCTGTGGCCAGTACTGTACTGCAAAGTGAAGGAGGGGTTCAGGGACTTAGGCAGATGGTCTGGGTTTTGCATATTAGCTAAGGAGATTTCATCAAACAATTTTACGAAATCCACTTGCCTAAATAAGCTGGTTTGGATTTCTGCAAACCCAGGCAGAGTAGGTGTGCCTGAAGCCCCTTGCTGCTTTCAGCACCTTTGTGGTTCATACAGAAAACCATTCTGTAGCATGTTCATAAGCTGCATTTCTGAAACATCAAACCAGTAAAAATGTAATTTACTGTGGGATAGCCAAGCAGCTGTCAGGGAGCCAGGCTGAGAGGATGTTTGTGGCTGTAGCTTGCCATATTTGATAGATGTAATATAGAATCCAGTGGCAGAAATTATTGAAGTAATTAACATCCCAGATGAGGAGCTCTCTATTTCAGTGGTCACAGTGAACACTGTGGTTCTCTCAAATGAAATACCCAGCTCCTCAGAACTGCATGGGCTAAGGGGCAAGTGGAAAAGGTGAAATTTTTTATTACACTGTGAGCTTTGATTTCATAGCCTGGAAAAGCAGATTCCCTGCAAGGGGCCTGAGCTGGGGATGCCACCTCTGTGGCCAGCCAGGATGGGGTGGGGGGGGATCTGGCTCTCAGGGCAGCAGCTCTGGCTGCTGCTTCTCGGCACTGGAGCTGCACTGCCCCTGTCTCTGCTCAGCCCAGAGAGTGCCAGTGCTGGCCTGGCCCTGGGGAGGAAGGCAGGGCTGCAAGGTCACAGTGTCAGCACAGAGATTTCTCCTCCAGTAGATAATGGACAGTAAATTATTACTTTTTTTCCCCACTCTATGCTCTGTGTGTCAGAACTCAAGATGCAAATAGTCATTGCTTGTTTAAATATTAAAAGGTCATTATTCTACTAAAGGTTTTGGAAATACATGGATTAAAGGCACTTAAAGAACATTTTTGAAAACCTGTAATTTACTCAAATTTACCTAATTCTGTAAGCCTGAGATTTATTAGCCATTGTGTTAATCAACTCTCCAGTGTTGTTTTTTGTGTTAAGTACAGATTAAGATATTACATATGAACTCATGACTCTTCTTAAAGTCTTGCTGACAGCACAAGAGTTTAAAACTAGTTCAGAAAATTAAATAAGTTTTTATAGTGGACTTGTAATGGTGAATTTGTATTAAAGGTAATTTTCTTCCCAACAGAACACAGGGGTTGATTAAATGACTAAGGACTTACTCTTCTCAGTATGTCAGTAAAATTTCAGATTTTCTCAGTATTATGGGTTAAGATGAAAATACATTAGCAAAGGCAATCTTCAAACAAAAGACTCAAATTAGATTATTAGGTTAAGGGTTTTGCATAGGTCTAGTTTATCTCGTGTATTTTTTCACATTAAAAAAACAAGTAAATTATTCACAGCTGATTATTTCATGTAAACAGGGTTTCTGGTTTTGCAGATACTAAGCTGACAGGCTTTTTTTCCCTTTGACAGATGGGGATGGCCAAAGTGAACATTTATTACCAGTCTGTGAAGATGAAACATGTCAAAGAAGTGCCATCTACCTAACCAAGCTGGGATTGGATCAGGTAATGTGAATTTGGAATAGCGGATACAAAGCAAAATACTGTGCTTTATGAAATTATATGAAATAGAAATTTTTCAGGAAAGAAATGAAACCTCCTCACTTGTAATTATTGAATACAAGAGACTTGTATTTATTTACTTGTGTGTTCCCTATCTGAAAAAATACGGGTTTAATGGAAGAGGTTCCTAGAATTCTTTATAATGGATAATTCTACTCAAGGAAATGATGGATGCTCCTGAAGAGTCACTTTCTTGATTGCAAAACACTGCATTCAAAGCACCATAACTGTCCCAGCATGAGATGAAAAACAAGGTTTGTGCTAAGAGTTGGAAACAAATTAATTCAAATGAGCTTGTTTAGTTTAACTTAGGGAGTTATTTTAGAGTAAAAGTGTATATATATGCACACACACATATATCAAGTTGAAGCAGCCCACATCTCTTACCCCTGATTTCTACTTTGTCTGTTTGTTATTAATGAAGTAAATTTCCAGGTGGTATAGAACACTTTTTTATGCTGTGTGTCTCAGGGCTGGGTTCCAGTTAAACTGTTGGAAGTTTGTTTGTTCATGGCACTACTGACTTTCAGAGTCATGGTTATAATTCATGGAATGCATTATTATATGTTCATTTATTTAAGTGTGTGATCATCTGGTTGAAGTATTTATGGTGCCCTGATTTATAACAGAGTTGCAGCATATAGTAAATTAACCAGATGTTTGTTGGATGGCTTAATAAATGTTTTACTAAATTCATATTTAGCAGTGTGAACCTAAAGGCCAAGGTGACATATAAAGTGCTTGTAGCTGACAGCAAACCCCACTGTAGGGTACTCGGAGAAAATTACAATATGTGCCATACATGTTGCTAACCACATTATGAATTACTGATTATTCCCTCACTGAAAAATTGAAAGCTGAATTTTGTGCTAAAAGTAGTACCCTCTCTGGTCTATAATTCAGAATTTATAGCTGAACTTGTTACAGTCTGTAGCCCAAGTTTGGAGTGTAGATTTTCTCATTTAAAGAATCAAAATTTATAGAATATAGGCTGTAGCCTGCTAGTGAGGAAAATCACTCTTTGTAGGGAAGGAAAGCACACAGCTCACAGTCAGTGCAGGAGGAATGTCTGGGATGGAACATGCCATCAGAGTAAGAAAGCATAACTCTAAATTTAGTAATTTATATCTTTTAGCCTTCTAAGCTTGGCAGCTCTGTTCTCAGAAGTCTCATTTTGCTGGGCAGGTTTGGTTGGTTGTGGGTTGTTGGTTTCTTGGTTTGGATTTATTTTTGTTACATTCATCCCCTACAAACACAAAGCCCAGCTGATAGATTGTAGCAGTGCTGGATGCACGGGGGCACAGCAGAGTTTGCTGTGGGTCAGAGCCTTTGTACAAAGGCAGTGGATGCTCACTCTGTGATCCTTGTGTTGCCTCTGCCCGGGGAGAGCTCAGGCTGCGGCCCCGTGCTGCAACCAGGGAGTGGCTGGGCTGCTCTTTGGCAAAGGACAGCTGCACTTCAGCTCCCACTTTAGCTCCTTACTCTTGAGAAGTATTAAAAAGCATTGAGTTTTGCTGCTCAAGTAAATTTGAGACAAATATTCTAAATTAATTTCACTGTAGAAAGTGAACCCTGCACACACAGCTGGAACCACTGAGAGAAGTGGGGTCTGAGGACCAGTCCTGGTGGTTGTTGTTCAGGATGTGTTCCCAAAAGGAAGTGATGCAGTAGTGGCAGAGGAAGGTGTGGGTCAATTTATATAACACTAGAGTTTTCCCATGGCAGAGTCTGTTATTGCAGCCTTCTCTGAAGTAACATTGCATGCAGCCAGTTTTTATCTTGCTTCATTAGTTCATTTTTTTGATAGGAGTAAACTATTTAGTCACAAATATGTCAGATATTTAACCTATGTTTAATTGTTTTACTCTATTTAGCAATTCCACTGTGTAGTTTCAATTTGAAGATAATTTCCAAGAGAAGGACTTTTGAGATAAAAACTAGCAGTTAAATATTGCCCCTTTATTTTAAACAGCAGAGAATCCAAGAGATTCTCATCCTGCTAAAAAAAAAAGTATTAAAAAGTATTTAGACTTTCCTAGAAACTTTAAAGCAATTTTGCCTCCCTATTTTTAGAATGACTTTAATTAAAAATGACAATATCAAATGGCATGCGATAATGACTTGTTCTGGCCTAACCTTTTAAAGAATTCTATCTAGAATACTCTTTTCTTACACTCATGTGGAGGTGATGGAGCTTTCTCTTTTGGAACTTTTTCCTTCTTCTGTTCTGAAACAGTGAAAAGTATCAGTGTCTTTGTTCATATGCCTGCAGTTTTTCCCATGTGTTGCATGCTTCCCTCAGGTAGAAATCTCTTCAAACATGTCAATTCTTGTATTTCTTTGGACGTGAAATGTTTAATTTCACTGACTTTGGTCACTGTGAGATCAGATGACAAGCTTTGACTACACAGGTTCATCTTCATGAGAAATGATAACCATAAACTTTGTGGCAGCAGACTGGAATAAATTCTGTTTATTAATCACTTTACAATTGGAGGGAAATAATAAGGAGGCTTGTAGTGCTGAATGTGTTTCACCAAAGGGGATGGTATCCCTTGTGGCCCAGGTAGGTAATTATAGGGAATCCTTGGGAAACTGAGAAATGACAAGTCTATTATTGAAAAAATAGAAGATTTTCTATCTCCATTGTCTTTGTTCAGTTTTTGCTGTAGGGTTTTGTGGCTTATTTTTTTAGTTAATGGTTTAGCAGCAAATTCTTGTCTTCAGAATATCTTTTTTTTTTTTTTCAAAGAAATTGATCTCAAATCTAAAAGATCTCAAATGACATGACAGTCTTATAAAAACATACTTTGCCTACTGGGTCTGTTTCTGTCCTTCCTGCTTGTTTGCTGTAGGATTTGATGAAACCAAATGAGAAACAGTTACTGCAGTTCCATGATGGCATGTGATGCTTTGGGATGAAATGCATAGCAATCAGAAATACACATCTGTACAATTAGTGGCTCTAAAATTGACACTGAGGAGAGACAGGCAATGGCATATCAGGCTTTGGAGTTGTTCCAGTAAGATCCTGTCTGTCAGGATATTTCTCATGATGTCTTTGGCCCAACTGGATGGCTACTGGAAAGCCAGGCCAAGCTAAGAGAATTATTTCAAGGATAACCTTTCATCATAGGTTTTAATTTGTGTAATGTTAGTTGGTGGGGGGTTAAGTATTAGAAATATCTCAGATTTTCTTCTTTCAAGTGGTGGAACAGAAGTAAAGGCCAACAAAATACACACAAGTGACTTAAGGAGATACAGACCTCCTAAGATTTTAAAGGAATGTGAATGTTTCCATAGCAACAGCAGAATTGCTGTCAGATCCAAGTGGAATCCTCTACACTGTTTCAGATTGTGGCAGGTGTTAGGAGACCTCAGACTTCTTTAAATTCACCTGTAATAGCTACAGTCTAATCTGGGAAATATTTTAAAGTCCTTGGTACTGTTTAATGTAGGAATTCTAGATACTGTGATATTCTTAGAGATGACTAACTCTTCTTTAATTTTGCCAAGTATTCAGTATGATTTTTCATTTGTTTCCTGAGGCGAACACTATTATTTCAGTCCCTTCATCTGAGAGTTTCTTTGTGGGCTTGATGATTCTTATAACCTTTCTCTCTACAATAGAAAGGTTATAGCTTTGTTCCTCTTGGAAATCTAGCAGGTCTGGAGTAGAACACAGCAGTGCATCCTACAGCAAACCCCAGGTCCTGGTGGTATCATCCCCTAGGCTGGAGAGGGAGGTGACAGAATCAATTATCAGCTACAGTCAGTCAGTGTCAGAAGTTTTCCTTCAGTCCTGTGTAACAGTTTAAAGGGGGAAAATGGATTCAGCTGCTGTAGTTTTCATAAATGTATTCTACAAGATCCTCTCATCATTTTTGAGTTGCTTGTCTTTCTGAAAGCAGCTGTGGAGCTGTGAGCATTGAAAACATGACTCTTACTGCTTTGGTTACTTTTTTCTGTGATTCTGAACCAATGCTGTGGATTGTCATCTTCTGGGCTTCGAACACCATAAGTTAATGGTGTAAAGCACAGTAATTTCCTCAGCTGTTTAAGGGACTCAGCTGCCCCTTGCATGCACCAAAACCTAGTGCATGCTGAAATCCTGTGAGCTGTTTGTTGTGTGCAGCTGAACTGCAGCTCACAGGGAGTGGAGGAGGGAGCCCCAGGGAAAGGACTTGTGTTACTCCTGGTGCTGTGGCAGCTCTTTCAGGCCACTCTTGATGCTCATCTTTGGCATTCCCAGAAAATGTATTGGCCAGGAATGGGCTACCAATTTCCAAACTTTGTGACTCACAGCTGGCTCCCTGCCTGTGTTCCGTGGCCTGGAAGCAGCAGCTCGCTGGGGGTGGGCTTTGTGCTTCATGGGTTTCTGCCATAATTTAAAAATGGAAATGTGTTCATCCCCCAGATTGGGCTCAAAGACCTGCTCACAGGCTTTCAAGCAAGGGAGGTGCCTGTGCCTTCCCTAATGTATGGAAGAATATGGACTCTGTAGGAAATGAGCCCCTTTACAGTGACTGCAAGGAGCTTGACATTTTTCTCAAATCCCCAGATCTTTTTCAAAATGAAAATGATGCTGTTTTCACAGGGCAGGAAAACATTCATTTCATGCTTCTTGAAAATCAAATGTTTGAAGAGTTTAAAAACAAACTTTCAAGCACTTAAATATTTTTCCTATTTTAGCCTACGAATCATTAAGTGAAGGATCCAAAATATCTGTATCAATGTTTTACGTAACGACATTAGTGATGCTATCCAGTGGAATTCAATAGAAAAGAAAGAAGTAAATCTGATTTCTCTGACTGAATTTTATGTGTTCATTTAAAATTTCTTTTTAAAAATACACTTACTCAATTTTTCAGTCTTTTCTCATCTGAGCTGTGTAGGAGAAATCATATGATCAGAAAACTGGAAAAAATAGCTTCATGTGTCCTCATTATACCCACCTATTTCTATCTTAGAAATTAAAAAATTAGTTTTAGTCTTTTCCTATTAACATAGTAACAGCAAACAAGAAGCTTAGAGTAATTGTCTGGATTATCAAATACAAAATAAGCAGGAGATTTATATTGTTGACAAACACATTTTCATTTTTTTGCCTTTTGTACTGAACTATATGTCCCGAGGCACACAAACAATTAATCTTGCATTACATTACACAATGCTGCAGTTGGTAATAGAAATCTACAGAAGGAGTTTCGCCAAAAGCGTGGATTATTCTGAATTTAAACTGTCAGAGTAAGTTCCAGCTGGTGCTGGAATGGGATCTGGTTATGCATCAAAGGAGGCTGATGTTCTTGAAGTGTTACACAGCTGCTCGTGGGAAAAGTCCCACAGCTGCTTCAGTGGCATGGCTGGATTTGCTCTGTGGCATCAGTGGTGCTGATACTTGGTAGCAACAGGGGATGTTGTGCTCACTTGTTGTTTTGTATCTTGTTGTAGACCTTAGGAATGTGAAATTGCCTTCTGTGAATCACTCTGAATAGAGTAAAAAGAGAAACAAATTTGTAACTTGTGCCTAAAAATTCATTTTTAATTTTGTCTCTTTAAGATAGTGTCACCATACCTGGGAACATTTACAAAGTATATGATGGATATAATTGGATTTTACTGCAATGACTGTGTGAACGATACCGTGTAAAGTAAAAGCTATATTATATTTCATGGTTCTGATTTCAATCACTGTTTTTCAAAATTAGACTATTTTGCAATAATATTGTTTAATCTGTCTTCTGCATGACAAGTAAGTGCTAAGAAATCCAACCCTTTGAAAAATTTCCCTCAGGGTAAGAGTCTTTTCCTTCTTTTCTGTTTCTTAGATTTTTGCAAGCCTTCAGCAGCTACAAGTAACTAATTAGACATGAGGCTGTGGTGGGCTGTGAGGGCCCGGGTGTGTTTCATTTCAGGTCTGAGTTTGCAGCAGGTGTTGCAGGTGATGATTCAGTTCAAAGCCATGGCACGCACAGGGTGTGCAGTGACTGCCTTGGGCTTCTCAGCCATCTCTGGGACCCACTCAGCACCAACCTTGGTGCTCCCCTGCAGTCATTTTGGGGCTTCTCTCATCTGCCTGTGCGTGTTTGTAATGCCAAGGGAGCAGTCAAGTGTCACACATGATTGCCCTGTGGCAGGAATGTCGTTCATTACTGGATTGTGCTGGCGAGGGAGTCTTGCCATGGCAGGATATGATCCTGTCATGGATCTTGTTCTGCTTCCTGAAATAGCTAAATTAAGGCTTGGGTGAGATCTGTTAAGTGCTTTTGATGTTGATGATAGCAATCCTTTAAGATGGCACCCCTCTGTCCTTCTGAAGGCATTGTCAGTTAGTTGACATATAAAATTACTTCTGACTTTTAAAATGACACTGATTTTTTTTTTTTTTTTGTAGCATTGAAATGTTAACCCTGGCACTTCAGCTTCATACTAACTTGCAAAATTACCTTGATTTTAATTAAGATAAATTCCTATTTAGCACCTCTGCAGCACTTTGGAAACTAAGTGCACATGCATTCTATTTCTTGTCCTGGAGAAATTATGCTTTGCATTTCTTTTGTACTTTCAGTTTGATACTTTAATCTTAATTTCTTATCAAACAGTTCAGTATCTGGTGCTTCTGGGGAGATAGGAGGGGAATTGAAGCTCTTGAACTTCTAAATATCCATGAATAATAGAATTGTTCAAGCTGAAATGAACCTTAGGAGATCCAGCCTCCTGCTTTAAGCAGGAGTAAACTGAACTCAGACCATGTTGTTTAGAGCTTTGTCCAGTTAGACTTTGAAAACCCCCAAGGACAAAGATCCTGCAACTTTTCAGGGCCTTGTTTGTAGTTTAATTTGGTTGTTTATCTCTAGTCAGAGCCTCCGTTGTGTCAGTCTGACCGTTTTCTCTTGCTCCTCTGCCGTGTGTTCCAGTACAGAGCCTGACTCTCTCCTCAGCTGGCTCCTTGCAGATCCTGCCTAAATCTTCTGTTCCTCAGACAACCCCTGTGCCCTCAGCCTGTCCTCTGAGGAATACTCAGTGCCTGACCATCTTGTTGACCCTTCTCTGAACACACTCAGTATTCTCAAATCCTTCTTGAACTGAGGGGCACAAAACTGGATGCAGAATCCAGATGCAGATGACCAAGGGCTGCATGGAAAGAACTCCTGGATCATCCTGAGCAGGAGCACAGGCAGCAGCTCTGGTGCAGAGCTGGGTTGCTGAGCTGCTGTGCTCATCTTTATCTTCCTGCTCACCAGGACCCTGCCTCCCTCAGGAGAGCTGGTACCCAGCTGGGCAGTGCCCAGCCTGTGCCAGTGCAGGGCTTTACTCCCTGGTGCAGGGTGTCTGTTTGCCCATTCTTGCTTTTCTAGGGCCCCTCTGAATGGCCATCCTGTCCTGCAGCACAGTTACAACATCCAGCAATTTGGTGTTGGCCACAAACCCAGAGAGGCTGCATCCATCCTCCAGCTTTAGTCATCCTATTGCTTTGCCTTGCATTCCAGGATAAAAATCGAGGCTCTTATGGCCCTGATGGGACTTACCTACACTTACAGTTTAGTATAAATTCTGGGCAAGCCTGAATTTCAGTTAAGGTGTTCCTGAATGTCTGTATATTCTGGTTGTATTCTTATAACCTTAACTGTATTTTTCTGTTCTGGAGTAACTGAGTCCATAAAAAATATTTCACATTATTTTTTCATTTGGTGACAGAGTTAGGAAATAATCCTTATTTCTAAATTGTTAAGAATCTTGATGAAGTGAAGAAGTGACAGCTGTTTTAAATAGAGTTACATTGTTTAAATAAATAAAATTAATTTCTTTACCTAGCTATTATTTTTTTGTTTTACAGTGGATTCCAGTCTTGCAAGACTTCAGAAATAAAGACACAGTCTGGGGTTTTGTACCATACCAAAATGACAAATCTTCAACAGAAATTTCATTTCCAATTACACTTCACATTGGAGATTACAATATGGATGGCTACCCAGATGCACTTGCTATACTGAAGAACACTTCTGGAAGGTAGAGTATATGCAAACCTAGAAATAAAGCTATCAGATTCGTGTTCAGTCAGCAGTCATAGAAATTACTAACTTTAGTGCATCTCATTCATTTTATCAAGTGAACAAGACTTGTGATCTCTGCTAAGTGTTTCCCTTTGAACACAAGTGTGCATTTACATGCTACATTCAGCGTGCATAATTGTATAGGTTCAAACTGGGACTCTGGGTGGGGAATTGCATCAGGGGCTGGAGCATGAGGCAGCATTTTGGGCACTCCTCCCAGAGCTCAGGGGCTGATTCTCTTCCTTTCCTTTCCCAAATCATCTTCTGTAAATTCCTGACTTCAGCTGTCAGTGCTGACTAGTAACACCAGGCTGCTGAGAGCTGGGGAACCTGTTCCCTGCTGTCACATGGAGTGAGCACTGACTGGTGACTCTGCTGAAAAATGCAGTAGTGGTTTGCCCTTTCTGAGCACCAGAAACTCTCCAGTGATTTTTACATTGTCCAAGTCAATTGCAAATAAATAACACACACACCCAACCTCCTCAAAAAAGAAACTTCTAACCCTTCTTACTGAATTTTTCGGTGTTATCTTCTCATCCTCCTTTTTTAAAAAACTTTTTCTTCATTGCTTGCTCTCCCAATACTTTCTACTGCTACCATCTGGTGCTAGGTGGGAGAGGGCATGTGGGGATGCTCACAGGGAGACTGTTGTACACAGAGGAGGCAGTGATCCATGGAGGAGCTGACCTGAGTTGGAGTGTTCCCGAGCTGTTCGGCACGTGGCGCCGGCCGATCGGAACGGAGCAGCCTGTGGGCAGCTCTCACCTGGCACCTGGGGATGCTGCTGCTGGCGTGTCCTTATCTTTACCTTGAAGTGCAGCAGCATGTTTGCATGTGAACATGCTTTTGCTTGACAGTAGGGATGATGAATAGACTTGTTTACTTCAGAGAAAAGCTGAGAGCCCTAGAGACCACGATGCCAGTGAACCTGAGCAGAGACAGGATGTGTGCACCTGCTGTGCCCTGCCTGCAGTCTGTCTGTGCTGCACAACTGGCTGCCAGCATCCGCAGAGATGGAAAATCATCTGTGCTATTCCCTTTTTTCTTCATGTCAGCGCTTGTAAGAGGTATTTTAGCCCATACTTTATGGAGTCTTAATGTCTTCCTTACTTGACAGATCCTTGCACTAATGCACTGTAAAACAGAGTAAGTCTCTCATACAGCTGTATTTGTCATCTTCCTCTACATGGTGTTTTGGATGATCTTTGGTGCAGGTTCATAGTTTGAATGTGTACTCAATAAGGAAAACAAGTGAGGGACCTCACTTTGATGCTTCAGACAGTAAGAGAATTTGGTGCTGAAGTCCAAGAAGTCAATTCAGGTCTTCTAGTGGTTGCCTAAACATGAGTCACCCAGTGACATTTTTGCGTTCAAGTTCTTCAGATAGTGACACACACCTAAAAATGACCCAGTTTGAAGAGTAGCGTGCCTGTGTTCAGCCTACATGATGTGATTCATGACAAGGCTGTGAGCAGCTGAGCTCTGTCTGTACCTCTGAGCCTTAAAATAACAGCAGAGCAGCTGTTTCTATTCAGACACGGCAGACGAGAAGGAGGTGATGCTGTTACTGCCCAGAACTTGCCAGGCAAAGTTAAAGCACTCAGGCCCTGAATGTCAGGTGTTTCACTCCAGACTTCCCTCAGCTGGGACTTTGCATCTTCTGTTCAGCAGTCATTGAATAAAGACTGCAGACAGTCTAGAGAGTGAACTAGAAGGCGCCTTCCCGTTGCCAAAGTAACAGTGACATGGGAACTGTAAAGATGCTGTCTTTGCTTTTGCTTAAGCCTCAGAAATCCTGTGTTTTGAGTGCACTATCATGTGTATCCTAATAGCTGGTGCACTTCAGAAGGGCTGCATGAAGATTTATGGAGTTCAGAAATGTACTTGAAGCTGTGTAAGAGTCTTAGGAGGCGCTGTCCTCTGGCTGGTGTCTAAAATTACGGCAATGCAATGTCACGTGAAATCATTAAACAGTTTGTAAGTAGTTACTCCTGTAGAAGCCCAGAAGTCTTGTTGCAATGAACTGTTGTGATACACTTTTATTCTCCTTGCTTCTGAATTTGTTTGCTTATTCAATTGAGTGCATTCAAAATTATTTTTAAACTTGACATCCAAGTTGAGTGACACAGTAAGGCATAAGGACTGAAGGTACTGGCAGATGATGTGACAAGCTATTAAAAGGGAGGTTCAAAAAACTGAAGAATTCTGGCAAAAACAGAGCAAGTAACCTAAAAACCAAGAAATACATTGCATGTTAACATTGCATATATCCAGTGTTTGTAGAAAAGTAATGGAAACATGCTTTGTACTTCGGGATGGGAACAAAAGTCACTTTTTTTTGCATTCACTGTGAAATGTCACATTCAATATTAATTTATTGATTCTGAGAGACTTAAGCAAATACTTCCTTTTAAAATGTGTAACTGGGTCACTGATTGGGGAGAATTAAAACAGTGTGGGAATTAAATTAAAAGCTGTCCTTAAATTAGAGCAAATTAAAATGAAAACCTTATTTAATTGATTTTAAACACTTCTGGATCAAGCTGTTTATTTCTTTCTCTGAAGCCTTTCATGCTACATCTACAGATCTAATTTCAGTGATTGATTACTGTGATTAAATGATAAAAGCATTTTTGTAAACTCCTGACCTCAATCTGTGCTATCATTTAGGAAGCCTGGTTTCTACTTGCTGCCTGTAATGTAAAGAAATTAGAGCAGGCAGAAAGAATTTTGTTCATCTGAAAGTATACCAATACATGATAATGGAAGAAAAAGATTAAAATCAATTATATGTTTCCATTACAATTCAGGAAAGTACTTTCAGATCAAATCCTTACAAATCCCTACAAAAGACTGAAATAAAGATACCAGAGTTGGGCATAATGTTGGTTTACTGTCCTGCCCAGTGGGCAAGTCAAGAAAATGATCAATAGCTTCATGTATTGCTGTAACTGTTATAAGACTCTGCTGTTTCATATCCTGCCATAACCCCTTGATTTCAAATTACAGTGTGTAATATTCTGACAGTGTGGAGACATTCTTTACCAGGAACAACAAAAAGGAATCTCACTTGTGATTGCAGGTGTTGGGGGGGGAGGTTGAACCTTTTTAGCCTTGATTAAGACTCAATAAATTCCAACAGATGAAGGTGCTAAATGCACTGTAGATCCTTACATATTTATCTGTTCAGTCTGAATTCTTTTAACTTCTGACTTGAGTCAAAACCTGCACATTAGAATTCAAGTCCACAGGTTTTTCTTCAGGTTAGATACATACACGAATTCTATATTAGAAATTGTGTGTGTATATAGAATAATAATAGGTGAAGGGATTTTATCAGTAGTTAGTAATTGGTTCAGCTATACCTCCTGTCTTACCTAAATGAATTCATTTTTTCACATGCTGATTTTAAATTGACTCTGGTGGCATTGGAAGTGTAAGTACTGCATGTGAGTGTATAAACATCTATCTTTCTCCCTTTTAATTAGATGAAACAAATTTTGTTTAACAATTGTTTCCTGTTAGATGCTAGTAATTGGCATCTTGCATTGGTCAAGCTGGCAATACTTTGTCTCTGACCTGGGTGACAACAGTAAAGACTGAAACTTGGAGACAAAAACCAGCTGGATATGGAAAGTTGAATAAAAAACTTTTAAGTATGATAGACTTCTAGGAAGTTTTCTAGTGTTCATGCTCTGATTTAAATTAATGTATATGTATTAATCCTTTATATGGAAGGACTCTTATTTGACCAAATTATCTCTTCCTAAATCATTATTAGTTGTTACTTGTCAGAAGGAAGGTTGGCTAGAGGACTACTTTTAAATAAAGGATTGATGAGCACCTTGTAATTGTGCAAATCTAAAAAACCAGAGGCAAATTCAATTATTCTGAATGTCTGGAGTAAAATAGGGGTAATTTAGATGTCCCTGATACCACTGTAAATGAACTACCCTAAAACTGACAGCATGAGAGATGTATGAAATTAGCAGTAAATATTTAATTCTAATTGAAAAGGAACATGTTAAAATAAAACTGAAATAAGTCTTCAGTCTTTCTTTGGTGTTAAGCCTTAATAAATCTCCCTTTCCCACACAGATGCCTTTGTTCAGAAGGTACCAAACTGGGATGTAATATACTTTGGACTAAAGTTATGTAGGCAGTACACGATTTAGCTGCAGCTGTGTATTGGTGTGTACAGCTCAATATTTGAAGTGCTGCAAATGGCGTGTTAAGGGCAATAGGCTGGTCTTAGTTCAGAGTTCTTGTGCTCTGTCTCTTGTAGCATTGAAGCTGAATGGTTTGGTATTGACTGTTACACATTTGTAGAGCACTTTAGCATTGATTTTTTAGGTTTTACCGTTACAGAAGCGTCTGTCTTTATAGGCTTTCAAGGACATTGCTTTGTCATTTTAAGGATGCAGATGATTATCTTTGTTACAGGGAGATTCTTTCTGATGGGAAATCTTCAAAATTTGGCTCAAAATAATAGAAAGGACTTAATCTTGTACTGATTTATTATAGTATGTAGCATAAATGAAACATGGAAGTAGATACTTCAATTCTAGGGCTGCCTGTGTATCCCAGGCCTAAACAATGTCAGGATTCAACTGGCAGCTCACAGGCCAAATCCAGATGTCTCTGAGGAACGACCTGAGCAGCTGAGGAGGCAGTGAACAGCTGGTTCTCTCCCCTCTGCAGACAGTCAGGGCCTGCAACTCGCTGTTGCTGCCCAGCCTGCCCAGCCACATTTCCTCCTCCCGGGCTGAGATGCAGCACACAGGCAGGGGATGCTGCATCTATGAATGAATTCATTTCCTCTACAAGGGAGCTCTCCCACAGTGCACTTCTTGGGTCTTCAGTATCTGTTTCGGGTTTGAAATTGCTTTTTTTCTTCCTGCTGTTTGTCTTATGTTTCTCTTGTGGATACAGAAGGGTGAAGGAAAGTGGCATTTCCATACTCAGTGCCACTTTGATTAATGTTTCCTTTTTTATCAGTTGTAAGGAAAGAGAATAAAAAAAGGTTTCTGTAGTAAAAAAACTCCTTATGTCTATCCATTCACGAGGCTTCTAGTTTAGACTTGAGCAGTGTGTAGAGTATAATGCAAACCAGACAGTCTTCCATCTTTTAAATAATTATTATCTAAGTAATTTCTGACAATTTAAAAAAATCTGAACTGAGTCTTTGTAAAAGTTTGTCCAAATTTTAAAAAGCTATGTTGAGATGCTGAAAAAGAGAAATTGAAACAATCTGCTTAGCTCAGCTTGTCACCTTACCTTGTGGTTGGCTATTCTGATATGGTACTTAGGTAATACATTAAATGAATGTGAGCATTAAGAATTTCGAGTTGTGATTATGAGTTCTCAAATAGAGATAATGCACCACCTTAAATGTTGCAGATGACCTCAGTTCCTTTTGGCCATACATTAATTCAAGGATTTGCCTAAGGAGAAGTGCCTGTGTGTGCCTGTGCATGCTGGATGTTGCTGAGCCACAGAACCCACCTCGCTGTCCCCATGCAGCAAGCAGCGTGTTCAGGGTCACACTGAGGACATGGTTCTGCCTGTTGCCCTGGGCTCTGACAGCTGAGCTGCCTTTACAGAACACTGCTCTGGCTCTTGGCTCTGCCCCCAGGAGAGGAGGAAACTTCATCTGTTTCCGTTGCCGAGGCAGTGAAGGATTCTAGCAGCTCCCCGGATACAAACCTGCCCCCAGAGTTGGAATGGGGTTGGTAAAGTGGGAGGTTTTCCCAGTTCGGGAAGCATCGATACATTATCAGGGACAAGTGGGAACCTTGTGTCCCCCACTGACACACAGACACCTCTTGGATACTCTTTAGAGGGAGATTTTTCTGCACTAGCCCTGGTACTCTGCTTGGTTTCTATGTTTCTTGTTTAGTATTGCACCTGTCTTTGTGTTACATGTCAGCAAGTGCCCAATTTGGTTTGACCTATTTTTTACTGCACTTTGCAGGTTGGGTTTTGTGTTTTATATTTTGCTTGAAACAGTGGAAAACATACAAGCAGGGATTTGGTTTAATCTCAAATTTATTTCAAATATGCAGTGTGTAAGAAAAAGTATTAATGGAGCTGGGATGAGAAGAAGCTGTCGTGAAATAACAAGAAAGCATGGACATGTTTTAAATGATGTTTAAGCTGAATGACTGTGGAAGGGATTAAATAAAATGGCAGATAAGTTCATTTGTACTTTTTTCAGAATAAAGTAAGGATATGTTCAGTCCTTGGACTGAATGGTTAATTAAGTTATTCCTGTTGCTTTAGATCCATTTATTTAGTGTTTTCATTGTTTTAAGGCAGGCATGACAATGATTGTAATTCTGTCTGTAAAGTTCACATAAGTACTTATGGATTTTTCAAATACCCAGTGGCTGCTAGCTTTGTTTTTATTATATTAAACTTCGGAGCACTTTAACTATTTAACTACAATGAAGTTCTTTAATTTAGGCTTATCTCAAGTTGGTTTATGTATTTTCACGTGTGTGTTTCACAGCAACCAGCAAGCGTTTTTGCTAGAAAATGTCCCGTGTAACAACGCGAGCTGCAAGAGCGTGCGGCGCATGTTCAAGGTCTTCTGGGAGCTCTCGGATCTCAACCAGATCAAGGACGCCGTGGTAGCGACCTTCTTTGACATCTATGAGGATGTAAGTGCAGCTCCTCACCCACCAAACAGGGCCTGGGTGTGGCTGTGCCCATCCTTGTGCCCTGCACAAGCCTTGGCTGTGCAGCCTTGGATTGTCCTGCTCAGCTCTGGATGGCGCTCACCATCCCAAATTGATTAGGATTATATTCATGACGTGTGAAAGATATTAAAATCAATAGCAAAGGTGTAAACTTCGCTGCACAGCATTTTTTTTCCAAGAGTAAATAAGCATTCTAATGTAAACTCGGGTTTTTTTCCTCTAGGGAATCTTGGATATCATTGTGCTAAGCAAAGGCTACTCCAACAAGGACTTTGCTATCCATACATTGAAAAATAACTTTGAAGCAGATGCCTATTTCGTTAAAGTTATTGGTAAGTTACCAATGCATAACCAAGTCAAAATGGGATATTGAGAAGAATGCGAATATTTGAGCCTTTGCAGATGAAAACATTGTGGTAATGTTCTGTACCTCTGCTGTATCAAGTCTGCTTTGCTGGAGTTGCTGTGTGCCATGTGGGAACGATGTGGAATCGCCTTCAGAAGGGGCTGATTTCATTTCAGGGACTCCTGGTGTGCTGTGTTTTACTTACACTGCATCATCTGTTCCGAGGGTCACTTGGCATCCCTGTGGGAATCAGTTCTGTGTTTCCAGCCCAAAACTGTGTGGCACAAACCACACCTTGCCTTAAGAGTACAGAGTGGCCATGAACATGGCCAGAGTGTGTGAATTAATGAGACTTGGTTTAAAAGGCTTCAGTTAGGTTAGGACACTCATAATTAGATTTTTAAATTGCATGCCCTACTGTGCTCTTCAATTGCAAAGGTATTGAGCTTTGAGCTTATTGCTTGTCTGTCTTGCTTGATTTTTTGAGAACAAGTGAAAAATGAGGCTGTATGGGAGCCAGTGAAGACAAAGCTTGATAGCAACAACTGGAGGTTCACCTTCAAAAATTGTATTTGCCTTCGTGTTACTTAAATGCATCCAGTCCTCTAAAGCACACATTCTGCACACCACAAGAGAACAGAACTGCAGCTGCTACTGGGGGCTGATGCAATTACTACTTTTTCTACAGCCTGAGCTCTGTTCTCATCGTGATAGTGTTTAATAATTTATCATGTTGATGGAAGCCTTCTTTTAAATAATACCATATATCTGTAGTGTAATTCACAAAAGCATGCAGAAAATCCTCTGGAAAAATCTTACACTTCACAAAGCCATATCAGAACTATAATTCTGTGATATTTTAATGGGGAATGGAGTAATTTGCAACACGCTTTTTGATTTACTCTGTGTAAATCTACCTTAAAAACTGGGGCAAGCCTTTTTTTAGCACCCTTTTAGGGTGTGAGTATTTTTGCATAGAAACCCCAGGAAATGGGAATTAATGAGTGTCTAAAAATATTTTTACTGTGATAGAGGAGAAAGTATTTCTAACAAAATGTGCTTTGTGTGAGTTAGTGTATCAATAAATGCATTGTGTTCACTTATTTGGCATATGGACAATGAGAACAGCTTTGCTCATTATAACTGATGTCAAATGTACTTGGTCAGGTAATTTGTTCCAGGAGTGAAACTGAACAGCAAATTTCAATGTGCCCTTTTGCATCAAAATGGGAAGAGTTGGTTCCACTTGCATACTCTCCTATGTATAACAGATAAAATAAGCTTGTAGTTTTAAAAGTCTATTTGTATATAAATATATCTTCAAATTCTGCTTTGCCACATGTTCGTCTTAACTGTCCAGATTTTGGGGGGGTTTAGACTGTATAAAATATTAGATGTTTCTGTGTTTAGAACATTTTGAGATCACAAGCAAAGAATAATAATTTAGGAATCCTGACAGTTGTTAATATTCAGACACAAATTATTAGAAAAATTCCTTGACTAGAGCAGTGCCATTTCTGACTCATGCAGGGAATGATTTCTGATCAGTCTGTGGACATCTTACATGCACCTTTCGGTATTTCTCTGGTCCCAAACATTTTGTACCCTTAACTCAATGGACCCTCAAAGAAGACAGAAAATGCTTTAAAAAACTCCTGGTGGTTAGGATCCTCTGCCCTCAAATCTGCCCCAAATTTTCATGTTCTGTCTGCCATGCTTGCTTTGGGATGCCACAATTCATGGAGAAGTAATGCTTTTCCCTGGCTTCAGTACCTTGTGTGTATCCTTTTCCCTGCCCATAGCCATTACTGGCCTGCTGCTCAACCAAACTGTTGTCATTAGAGGTCCAAATTTTGCATCAGAATGGACCTTAGATTACTGTATATGTGTGGGTTTTGTTGTTTTGTTCTAATACTCAGTGGGACAGGATGTCCTGACTTACAGAACAGATGGCTTTCACTGTCCCTCATTTAGGTTTTTAACAGAGATTTCTGAATGTAACTGATTTTTCAAACTAGTAAGTTTTAAACAATTAATTGGAACAACTGTCACAGACTTTAGATATTAATTGGCATTATATACACCTGCTCATAATAGCTTTGAATTAATAGAATAAATCAGTAATGGGATTTCTGCTTCTTACAGCTTTCATGAATTGCTTTAAACCAAGTTCCAAAACGATGCCTTGTATGGAAGGAAAAGCCTTTATCTTTTTATCAGTTAAAAGAGTAAAGCTGAATCTCTGCCAGTATTTTAAATGGTTAGAAATGAAGAATAATGAATAAAATATAGTTCACTGTTTTTAAAGTGTTTTAATTTGGAATTTTTCTAACTGGCAAATTTGTCCTTTTCAAGCTGGTTAACCAGTGAGGTGGGATAAAACAGCGACTGATGAATTTCTGCCAAGTATGCTTCCAACAGATTAGGAAATGTCATACATTACCATAAATCACAAAGAAGATATTTATTTTCTTTGTGTTTTAATGGCTACCTGACACTATCCCTAGACTTCACCAGATTTCACAGGTGATGCTTCTTAGGTGGTTTGTGAACATAAGCACAACAAGCTCTCTTTTTGTTCTTCAGTTCTCAGCGGCCTCTGTTCTAATGACTGTCCTCGGAAAATAACAGTAAGTGTAACTACGGCTTTGTTTAGTATTTAGCTTCAAAGAAGCTGAAGTCTAATTGTTCCAAAACCTCTCAACATATTAAAAGGGTTATTGACTGTAAGAATGTGTAATCCAAATCATGACTGGCCAGCTTCTTCTGTGAGACACAAAACTTGGGGCAGCTGCTGCTCAGAACTGGAATCGAGTGATTGTGCAGGAGCTTTGTTACCCAGCACTGGGGGCTGGGATGTACCAGAGCCAAGAGGAACTTGGGTGCCCAAACTGTGAACTGTGCCAAGTCTTGGTGGGCACTTAGGAAATCAGGCAAAACTGACCCTGGGGCAGACCCAGCCATGGAGCCACTTCTGGCCAAATTCCCACAGTGGGCACAGCCAAGGAAGGAAGTGCACTGGGCTCTGATGATTCTGCAGACAGCTCCATACAAATGTGGTGGTTTCTGTTTAGATTATTTTATTCATCTCCAGAGATCCTGCAACTCACCCACCAAACTGCCAATTAGCAAATTGTTAGCAGTGCTCACAGTGAAAGTTGGCCTGAAAGAGGAACTTAGAGGAATCAGAGGTAGCAGTAGCACTTTAGCTCTGCAAAAATTTCACTTTTAATTTTGACTTGAAAATAGAAAAACTGCTTCAAATGGGGCTAACCTTTGCTTCAAGCCTATTTTGAGACATGAGGTTTAATTTCTGTTATAAAATAATGAGGTTTGATGGTATCATTAACTTAATTGCAAAAATCAAGGGTTTAAAAAGCAAATCTTCACAGCAGATGTTGGTGAACATTTCATTATTGAGATTACTGAAACACTATTGCCTCCATTGTAATAGGAGTTCTCTGTCAGAAAGTAACATAATGTACATTATACCAGAGAACAGCTATGTGCCACCAAAAAAACCTTAAATTTCACCTTACTCACTCATCTTTCATAGATCTGCATTATCATCACCATTGTGGTCTCCTTAGTTTTCATTCTAATCAATTATTATTTTCAGGCTTTGATCTCATCTGTCATCATTATCACTTACTCTTGTGGTTTAAACTTACTATTTTTTGAGGCATGGTGTGAAACATGTCATCATCTCTTTTAGTGTTCTTTCTGTAGCATACTTGAAAGCTCTCCTGGATTCGATGCCCTAATATCACCTTGAATTCAGCACTAGGGAAAAAAAGGGAAAAATTCCTTTAAAATCTACTTCTGTAGTTGTCTCTCATCCTCTCCTTTCCCCACCCTTTCTTACTTAGGTGCATTTGTTGTGGTTCATCACTCAGTAAAGCACAATTTCTTTGGCTGTTTGTTTGTTTGTTTTATTTTTCCTCATGACTGTACTTTGATATTTAGGTCCACTTTCTTCTTCAAGAAAATTTGCTTAAAATAGATACCAATACTCAACAAGTTCAATCACTTTCATGAATTAAATGAAACACTGCTAAATAATGATAAAAAAAGATGGAATTTGTTTAGTATTTTTCAGTTCAGAAATACCACCAAGATAATGCATTCTCTCAGAATCAAATTAGTTCTGCTTTTTCAGAACATGCAGTTATTTCTTTGAATTTTTAGGGGGTTTTTATTTCACTTGTAGCTTCCAAGGAAACATTAAACCTTTTACCAAAGGACTGAATACTATTGCTTTCTTCATGGGAAACTCAACATTACTTAGCCAACTGACTACCCTGATTTTGAAAACTGATTTCCGCATAATGATATGACCAAAACAGTTGCAAGATTTTGAAGTTAAAATATATTAAAAAAATTATTAATGTAAAAACATTTTAGTGTTAAATTACTGTAGTCTTGTCTGTTCCTAAAATGTTGCCTGCCTTTTTCTTTGGTTTTTATCCCTTGTAGCCCTTTGGAGTTAATCAGCCTGGTCCTTACATCATGTACACCACTGTAGATGCAAATGGGTACCTGAAAAATGGGTCAGGTAAGAGGAACTCACTGTGGGAATACCCGAGGCACAGTCTGTCTGTGTGTGTGCTGCTCAGCAGCCTGAGGAGTTGGAAAGGTGACAGAGGGAGATGGGAATGGTTTCAGTGGTGCCTTCAGTTTACCATGCCAAACCCCCCAACGTTCTCTTCCTTCTTTACAGATTGCATTTTTATTACAAACATTGCAATTGCATTATTTTTTCATTTGTCCTGTGCCAGTTGGGTTTGAACAGTTGGCTGTAGCTAAAAAATTGTTGGGTAAAATATCATCAGTTTGTGAAATACCATAAGCTTCTAATTGCTTCCTAAGCAATTATGTATTAAGAAACAGCAGTGGCCTTGAAATACCTAAATGCAATTCTAGTAGCCAGATGCCAAAGGATCAGGATAATATTCAGGGCACACAGGATGTTTTTGTCTGGAGTTGTTCACTACAAATGCCAGCTAACAAAATCAAATCCTGAGTAGCCTGAGGAAGCTGGAGAGGGAATGCCAGTGTCCTTTCAGGTAAGGCAGGAACTGCAGGGTATCAATCATTAGGTAACAGGGTCAAAATCAGGGGGAAGGGGAGCTTGCTGCAACTTGTATTGTAACTAAAGGTTTAATGGCCTGAGATGGTGCAGATGCCACAGTTTGCAGGAGTCCAAAAACAAAGCAGCCAAAGAGAGTCATTCATTAGGCCATGGTCCAAGCAGTGCCTGATGTTAGAATATCCTGGGGTTCATGCTGCCTTCCTAGATGTGTACTAGTGGCTCCTAGATAACACTAACTTAAATAAAAGCAGTAACTTAGTGGGGAAAATGCTGACATGTTAAGGTCCTGAGTCAATCTGAATCACTGGCAATACTTTCACCATGAATAGTGTGCTCAGGACTGTTAATTCCACCTGACAGAAATTAAAGATGATGTCCTGAAGCAGATAGCTGATAGAAACCAGCTGCAAAAACATACCCTGATACTCTAGCATATGTGTATTTGTACATGCATGAAGATACTTTTCTTCCCCTGTGTCATGGAACAATGCACATATCTTACAAATGTGTGGAGTAAAACTAGCTTAGAATTCCAACCTATTTCATGTATCATTTTCCTTTTTTTTTTTTCCTGTTTCTCTCTTCCAAAAACAAAAGCAAATGCATTTTTCTTAAACATTTTCTTTAGGGTTTGCTGAGTTTGGTTGGTTGTGGCTTTGTTGGTTTTTTGTTTGTTTGTGTTTGGGGGACAGTTCTTCTAGAATTGCAATGTTTTTACAATTTACTCCAAGAAACAGTTATCAAATGTGATTTAATACTGCTATATTCCCTTCACAGCTACCATATTTACAATAATAAAAACCTAACAGAGTCCAGGCATGATGAATTTCCTTTTCTGTTTTGACATTATGAAATAACAGTAATGAATTCCAAGTGCATTTATGACCGCAGCAGTATTGCTACAGGGAATTTTCTAATGCTGTCTTTGATCAGTTTCTGAACACTAATAAGTTAATAGATTTTTTTTTGAGTCTGTATAATTCCTGCAAGAACTTTTGAAAGTCATGTTTTCTGAGGGTATTACATTAAGTTTGTAGCTAGATTTTCTTCTCTTGCAAGCGTTATGGGTAAGATTCAGTAAATGTTCTAACTAGAATTACTGGCCAACAGGTTGTTGCCTGGAAGAAAAGCCCATTACATCACAATGCTCTTCCATTTGACTATCAAGAAATCAGCAAGCAATATTCTTTATGTGTACTGGTAGGCAGTACCAAACCCACTGGCATTTCTGGGCCATGTATAAACCTACAAAACATCTTTTCCACTTCAGGCTTTTATCAGTCTAGCATCCATATGCTATTTTAAAACTAATTTTCGTCAACTTATTTGCCTTCCTTATATAATATTACGGGACAATCCATATTTGAAGCTTTTAATTATCTGTAAGGTGTAATGAGCTAATCAAAATTTTAAAAGAATTAATCCCCTTCCCAAAAAGTAACATGAAGAAAAACATAATTCTATTTCTGATGAAAACAAAATTCACCATTCCCTTTTTGTGTCCCTCCCTCCAAGTCAGCTGCTGTTATTTATTGCTTTTGTGGCTGTGCTCAGTGGGGGCACAGTTGTTGGCTGGACCACTGCAACCAGTCACGTTGAGTTATCCCTCCAGCCCTGGGCTTAAGTAAACCATAAAGTACTCAAAGCCATGACTCCCACTCTGTTTCTGCTCTCCTAAATTCTGGAAGACTTAGTTGTGAGTTATGGCATCTTTCATGTAGGCAATATTCATGCAAAGAGTAAAATAAAAAGGCCCATATGGCTGTCCTTATCTAATTCATTTTAAGGTTCTTTGATCTGCCAAGCCTTAACTAGAGAAAATTTGCATAATTATGAGGGTTTTCTTAAAAACATTGTTAGAATTGTTCTGTCTCCTATTAACATTCCAGTATGTTGTTAAAAGATAGCAGAATAATAATTAGCATGTATTCTGTGCTTTTACTTTCACATTGCTCAGTTCGCTTGTAATCTTACAACAAGAAATACTGTTAAATTAGCTACAAGGAATAGCAACTGCCAACATTGGCATTAGAATGGAGAAGTTCTGAGCCTTACATCTGCAGTTAATATCTCCACAGACCTTCTCTTCCTGAGAGGAAAATCAACTGCAACAGCTTCTTCAAATATTTAAGGAATTTCATGCTTGAGTCAGACCAGGTCCAGTGTAAATCTGGGCGAAATACACAGACTCAAATTTCAGTCATGCTTTCTGATCCATGTCCTGCAACCTGCCTTCTCCCTTTTCTTTGGGAGTTGTTATTTTTAAGGAGATCCCACAGTTAAGTGTGAGTGTCAGCCAGGATTTTCAGTTCTACATAGACATTTCCAGGCTTTTATTGGGAGAGTATCTTCTGTGTTTCAGCCTGTGGTATGCACATCTGAATTTTCTCTCCCAAAGTGAAAATTAGCTGATAGAGTTTAAAATAAATAGGCTTATACTTGCAGCTATTAATTCTGTGGGCCAGGAACAAGTGGCAATAAATGTTTCAGGTTTCCTCAAAGCTCCCTATCCATAGGAAGGTGATAAGAGAAGCTTCACTGAATGGCTCCTGTGGATCGAGTCATAATTTGTTTGAGCATCTGTATGAGCAAAGCTGTGAGGACTGATGGTCTTTGCAGCTCTCATTCCAGAACTCTTTCTCATTTTGCTGGTTTTGCTTTGTTTTGTTTTAAACCTTCCATGGCAGAATGACCTTTCACATGCTGTGAAGTCGTGCCCTTCTGGTTTTTTGAAATCTGCTTACTCTTCCCTGTTGTTGCATTGAGTTCTCCTGCTGTTTAACTAAATTGAATTGTGAGTTGAACACAAATGTCTAGCAGCTATTATAGTCATGAATTTAAACATAAACATTGCAATATGTACCAGAAAAAAAGCAAAATAAGCTTATTTTCAATGGCCATTTGACACTGCAAGGTTCATTGTGTAGAATTCCACTACACAAAAAGAAAAGCGTATTCATGGAACAGGCTGGAATAATTTAATAATTGAATAGCTGGATTCTATTAAGAGGGATTTTCTGGTTGCTGTAGGTGGGAATAGCCTGCTAGTATGTTTTTCTGTACAACTCTCTTTCGTTTAGAAAACTTATTTGAACTTGTAATGTTGCTTGCAATATTACCAAACCTTGGATATTTGGGTATTACAAAAGACACAACTTCCCCCTATCAGCAGTATGATTATTTTATTGTTTGAGGGGTTCTAGAGTTACCAGTTTTACTTCTATAATTTTATGGTGTAAAGGTATTTTTTATAAAAATATATATTCTCATATAAATGCATCAGGTTTGGAGGGGCTTGCAGAAGTATCCCAGGTGTTGGCAGCACTGCAGTCATTGGTGTCCAAGTCCCAAGAGTGCACTTTGAATTCCCTTTCCCATGTTATTTCTGGTCCCGCAGAACCTGCTGTTGCAGAAAAGGTTGGGAGGAGAAGCTGTGTACTGCATTCATGTGGAATTTCCTATTAGGAGGACCAAGGAAAAGAGGCAGCCAGCTGGGGAAAACAGGGAGACACCCCCAGCCCTTAAAAACTGAAGTTACCATTGCATATTTGAAGCAGAAAAAGAACTCTTTGACCACTACTTTTTTTTTCCAACCAGTGACCCCCAAAGGCAGTAATAAAGGAACTGAAATAAAGCTTTCAATTAAAGCCAAACAAATCAATTTCTCTTTCTATGAAGCTTCCAAGTTTGAAGTTCTTGGGTTTTTGTTAGATTGGGTTTTTTTCCGGAAAGCTTCTTTGTGAATTCTTAGGCATATTCCATGGGTTCTTCGTTACTATCAGTTACATTTTCCCTTTCTCTTGCAGTAAGTGGTTCTGGCATATTTTCAAATAAAATAAGGAGCTGCCAGCTTAAAATATGGGGAAATACTGAGTGCAGTTTAGCCCAATGCTGTAACAGCTGCAGAGGAACCATCACTGCAGTGTTCCAGCTGTGCAGGGGAGTGATGCACGATCACTGCAATTGCACTGAAATCTTCAGCTGCCTTTGTCCTGCTCCAGCTGTTGCCTGTGCCTTGTTCCCAGCTATGCAGCAATCCATGCAACTTCTGCATGGCAGGTTTTGGACTAATTTTTACTTTTAATAGTATGCAATTGTTTGTTCAGTCTATATGAAAGAAGTCATTGATGTTCTGACCTCAGTGTTCAGGTAGGTGATGATACAGAATTTCCACACAAATCTGACACTAAAGGATACACTTTTGGAATCCTAAATAGTATTACAGAATTTTTAATTACTCAGAATGGCTTTTAATTGACTAAATTCAAATAATGTTTTGTTAAGAAAAGCATAATAAAAAAAATTGTAAGGAATGCTTCAGGAAACCACAGGTTTGAAATCAGATTTTGCATTAATCTTTCAGTTCTGTGTAGTGATCTCACATCTACTCTGTTATTTCACAAAATAAGTTTATTTATCGTGATTGAATGCTATCAGTATTGTGCATCTATTTCTGTAGGTTCAGTGAGACTGTTCTAAATCCAGTACCACGTGTTCTCAGTGCTGTTTAAACAAGAGAAGACATTGCTTCTACATGTAACTGCAGCCACTTCCCCATCACAAAGTTAAATTCTTCAGCTTGAAATAAGCTGCTGAGGACATTTCAGTTCAGCTCGGGGAGAACAGGCTACCCTTGAGCTTTCAGCAAGTTTACATCAGGATAATGGAAACAGAAGGAAAATGGCTTAATTCAGGTATAAAAGAACAAGTACTGGATGTGTCAGACAACACATGGCTCTGGTTTTCAGACAAGACTTGAGAAAGGTTAATGATACGAATTGCTTCCAATTTTATATGCCAGACTTCAGAGGTAAGGAGATTGATTCCAAAAGGTCCGGAATGGCTTCTGAATATCAAACTCTGCAAAATCTTCTGAGGTTTGGCTGCCCAGCATAATTTAGCTCTTTCTTACAAATTTGATCTCTGACAGGCTGAAACCACAGAAAACCATGTCCTAAAATGTTGAGGATTTTACTCTGCCCAAGGTGTTTTGATGCAATAAACTTAATGATTTATGATTTAAAACAAGAATATAAATACCTCCACTAACAGCAATACAGTAGCCCATGTGTGCTTTGAAATGGCACATTTTTGAAACAAGAAGCTTAAGGCAAAAGACAGTATTGAATAGTCTTAAAAGTAGTATTAAAAAGATGGTCAGGAGAAGGTTTTTTAATTCTTGTTTATAGTAGCAGTTCTACTGATGAAGTAAAACAAACAGCCACTTCCTTCATCTTGCCTACCCTGCCTTCCAAAAACCTAAAGAACAATTTTCATGTAAGAAATAAATCGCACTTTCCTCCTTGAAGATGGAAAACTATTTTCAAATTTTCTTGGAACAAGTAGAAAGCTGTTTCCAGTAGTTTTACAAGAAGGCAAATAGTTATGGTTGCTATTTAAATTAAATTTGACGCATTTTCATAAGTAAATTAATTACCAGTAACTGGGAACTTGAGATAATGTCAATAAACTGTTGACAGTATTCTCTGTAATTTCTCTTTTTATTTTCCATCTTGGTTTGGGGCTTTTATGTTTCTCAGGTGAGCAGTTGTCATTCTTAATTACTTGGTTGCAACTTTGTTGCAACTGAAAAGTGGAACTTTTCAGTAAGCATCAAACAGAATTTCTGATCGATATAGGGTGAGGAAAGCAAGAAAGTCTCAGAGTTCTCCTGTGCTTAGTCAGCTTTAGTAAACTGGAACCTTCTACATGCTATCATCCTGCAGAGCTAATACCTCCTAATTTTAAAGGCAAATAAAAAAATAAGTATGTGCACATTTTTTGCCTGCTGTGTAGAAGAAAACATTCCTTTCTGACCTTTGCAAATGATCTATTTACATCCTGAAGCGTAAGATTTCATTATCCTTATCTTAGTAGGCATAAGAACCAGCGTTAGTAGCCATGAAATTATTCAGTGCTTTAAGAATTCTAGCTGCAGTATGTGACTCTCTAACCTCTTTAAGGCTGACTGCACACAGTATATGACATTTTCTTTTATTCCCTTTAATTTAGTTGACATTCATTTCATTTGTAAGATGAAAGAAAAAAGCGAGGTCTTAGTTGCAGTCTTCTCATGATCCTAAATATTTCACTCAAAAGTAACTCTAAAAGCTTTTCTTTGTTACAGGAGTACCTTGTTCTTTTGGGGAAAGTCCTTCAGCATTCAGCATTAGTGAAACAACTTCTAAAAGAAAGTCTTTTTTATGTTGTAGCATGACCAAGTAACAAATCTGCTTTGTTTCTATAACCAAATCAAACTAAATATACCCACATTTGCTCCTTACTACTTCTGTGTTAGTAACTGAAGATTTCAGATATTACCTACTTCAAGAATTTTAGATTTGGATGTTGACAGCTGGAGATCGAGGAATTTAGCCAAGATCATGTTAGGGAAGTCAGTAGCAAGGGAGGGACAGACTCAGGACTCAAATCCTATGCTGTCCCATCCTATGTTATCTCAATTTACTGGAAAAATCCCTATTCTTAGAGAGAAAAGCTGCTCAGTCAGTGCTTTGTGCCACATCTTCTCTAATTGAGAAATTCACCTAACAACATGCAAAGTACACTTTGTTCTCAGAGTAGAGACCTGACAGTACAAATCCAACTTCAATATTGCCTTGTCTGCTTGCTCATTACATGGTTCTGTGTGGGGAAAAAGTAAATCTAAAATGTGTATAATTTGTTACTGTTTCTTTTTGCTAATAGCATTTTAGCTTAATGGAAAGGTAACTGCACCAAGCTGATTTTTCAGATCTCAGTTGACATTTCTCTTGCTTTTAAAAATAAAATTATTATAACACTAAACCCCCAATAATACCGAATATTTATCTCCTGATTAAACAGGCCTGTTTCAAAACATGCCTGACAGCATATGGTGAGTGGCTTCCTCAAGAGCTGGTAGGGGCAGGGAGGTTCACAAAAACAGAACCATGAGTAATCATTGCACTGAGCAGGGCTTCAGAATTACCAGCCTGCACTGCAGGGAATAGTTTGTCCCCAGAGGAGCATACAAGAGCTGAAGAGCTGCTTCTGGAAGTGGGTGTTGTGTCTTTGCTGTCCCTTGGTGAAGGGCTGCTTGCACCTACTGGCATCTCCAGGAGCCAGGAATGGGAGGCTGGGTTTGGTTTTTCTTCAAAAGGTATTTGGCTTTGCCAGAGAAGTTGTTCTTGACAGGGTATTTGGCTTTGCCAAGGTGGTGGTGAGTTAGGAGTTTTTCCTGCCCCTGTGTTCACCACAAATATGCAGAATGTTGTGTCACCAGTCTGGCCCACAGCTGGTGGGCTGAGGTAAAGTGCTGCCTCCTGAATTGAGCTTTGGATGGGAGTGTGGAGAGGTAAAAAGGAGTTGGCTGTAAATTTATTACAAAATACGGATTCCTGTTCTTTAATTCACATTCTGTTGTAATCTGTTGTTTAACCTAAAATACCCAGTTTAAGGCATAATTTATTAGGGGTTGAAGCTGAGAGAAATCTGATGCTCTAAAAATACTGACTAAATCACACCCTTGTGAAAAGCTGTTTCTGTTGGTCACAGAAACCCATTTGTGGCTGTCAAATGTCCCTTGCACTCATTGCTGTTAGTCTGGTCAAGGCTGAATTTACTGCAGTGCTTCTGAGGTGCTGATACCATTCCTGCTGTGGAACCAGCTCACGTGCTAAGAGAACAAAGAACCCCCACAGGATCTGAATCTATTGGCCAGAAATTAAACTGTTACAAGATTTTTTAATTTAAATGGAATATCTAGATACTTTGGAAATGGGATGGCAGTGAACTTGCTGATAACTGCAACACTTGTTTGTTTCCCCACTGCCTTTTCAGGAAACCAGGATTCTTACTTTCCACCTAGAGTTTCTCCTATAATTATTACTGACTTGCAACCACTGCAATCCTGTTTTCATTAAATTCATTTATTCTTTGAAAATTTGTTCATGAGAATTTACTTAGTTAATTTTGTGACACAGTAGTAATTACTGATTAACACTGACAAGAATTAAAGTGAACCTTCACATGTTGAGTCTAATCTTGTAAATCAATGGGGCAAGAGACTTGGCACTAATCATATAAAAATAAATGCAGATCATTGATTTCTTCTCAACTTGTAACAAATAATTGAGATTTGAGTTAACATGGAAATGGTACTCAAAAGAATCGTCTTACCTAAAAATGTAAAGAATTTAAGCTGTTGTCCAAGCAAGTGCTCACAGGTAGTTTAGAAATGTGGGATTGAGCTATTAAGAATTAAATAAACATGCAATTGGTGAAAATTTTAAAACCTTTTTATTACTGACTGGGGAATATGTATTTGTGTAGCACGTTGGTAGTTTGGAGGTTGACTGATTGGAGTATTTTTCCCCTCAAATACCTACTTGGGCTTCCTTTCTGCTTTCCTTCCAGCTGGCCAGCTCAGCCAGTCAGCACATTACGCTCTCCAGCTGCCCTACAACGTGCTGGGCTTGGGCCGCAGTGCCAACTTCCTCGACCACTTGTACGTGGGCATCCCACGGCCCTTAGGAGAAAAGGTCAGTTGGCATTTCAGATTGTCAAGCCACTATTTATGGTGCTACCTTTCCTGACAGACTTTGGATGGAAATACTGCTGGGACACTTATTTTTTGCATTTTCTGAAGTAAGAATATCAAAGAAGTAAATTTGCATACAGAAAGGTTTGCCCAAAAGAACCAGTTTGCTCAGTTTTTTGGGGGGTGTATAAGCTCTGATGCCAGAATAAAACCAAAAGATTACTGAAACTGTCTATAAATGTTAGCACAGGTATGTAGTGCTTGTTTGTAGGGCAAATGGGTATTAGGTCTGGGGGTCTAATTATTCTGGACTGCAGAAGCTGTAGGGCTTTTCTGGGGTCGCTCTGGCCGGGCTGGGACTCATGTAATCCCTTCTGCTCGGTGATAAAACCATGGACAGTGCCATGGGGGGGAGATTCTCTCATCTTCACATGAAACATAAAAGTGGGGTCCTCACCATTTTCAGTCTTTAAAGAGTTGATGGTACTACTTTGAAAAGTGAGGTACACAAATTGGCCAGATTCTGATTTGGATATAATTGCTTTGCCTGCCTCCTTTGTAGGATCAGTTCTTTTCTTCTTTCCTTATTATGTTGTTGCTTTGTAGTTCTAAAGCAGATGCTGTGTTTCATGTCAGCAATAGTTATTTTGCTTTTTACTTTTGGGGGGTGGGTTTTAAAGCATTTTGGAGCTTTCAGAGTAACAGGTTTATACAAAGATAAGGGAATTAATTGCTTATATTTAAAGTTATTAAAAACCCACAACTTTTTTATTTCTCCTTTTATATATTTCAACAGAGAATTTCTTTGCTTGTAAGTATGGTGGTTTGTTAGGAATTGACCCAGCCTTTGTTTTTCTTTCAGTCCATAAGAAAACAAGAATGGACAGCTATCATACCAAACTCCCAGCTTATAGTCATTCCCTATCCTCATAATGTTCCTCGAAGGTAATGTCATCATTTGGATTTGCACTTCCCAAGGTTACATTAATGCACAGTGTAAATTAGGCATTATGTGTAAGTTTAGGAATAGTTATTTGTATAGAAAGTTACAGAAGAGCAAGGGCAGGGGGTCAGTTCTGAGCTGTAGCTGAAAATGCTGCTCAGGTATTTACACAGCTCTCAGATGGTGCCCATAAACAATCAAAACCTATTACCAGCTCAGACAAACAATCAAAGTGTATTATCAGCTCCACTCCTGTAAATAATAACATACTTGCTAGATTTAACAACATCCTCAGTGACAAATTACAAGCATGGTAATGGTTGAATTAAGCATTTTTGTTTCACCAAACATGCAATTTCTGTCTGGTTCCAGAGAAGAGCTTTGCTTCAGCCCTTCTGAATGCAGTAGCTGTTGCTACAGGAATGAATATTTTCCTATAACTAAAGGTGAATGGGTTGGTTGCACAAGAGCTCAAACACAGAATTCACTTTGCAATTAAAATGTTTCTCCCAGAAAGAGAGCATGTTTCTCTTTTTGCTATTAGAGAAAACATTAGTCAAATATTCCAGCTGCGTTTTGCCGCTTGATCTACCAGGGAGGTCAGTTGCATTTATCATGCAGAAATGATTCTGACATCAGTTCAGCAGTTAATTTTACTATAGAACAAATAGCAGTGGAAAAGTGATGTGCTGCTTGAGTTGCTAATTAACAACCACAGAAATAACATCTGCCAGATGAAAATTTAGTTACAGTCTTGAGGTATTTAAAGGTATGTGCGATGCAAAACAATTTCTGTTATCATATCCTTAAACTGGTTTTGCTTTCCTATAAAGTGGGTTTATGGACATTGTAAAACAACAGAGGATGGAATCCCCAGAAGAAATCAGATTTCATAATAAAAGCTTCTTAATTTTTTTTTTTTGACGTAGGTATGTGATTTCCTGAGAGGCCTGAACACAGAGCCTGCTGCTGACAGCTTTCCCATGATAGGAAACCTGTAGTACAAAAAGGGGTTCCCGGGCCTCAGGACCTCACATGGTTTGAGGGATGTCTTCCAGGAGCCCTAAAGTGCTTAATTTTGTTGATCTTCAGCCATACTCAACTGGTTATGTTGTCTAGAATTGCAGTTGTCCCTGGGTAAACTCAGACAAAGAGAACTGGACCCATGAGCCTGTCCAAGAGCAGCTTCTCATGTGGAGGAAAAATCTTTCAGGTTTATTTCCCATTGCTGCTCCATGGCCTCAGGCCCCAGGCATTCCAATGAAAGGTTTCCTTATTCATTTTACTTTGTCCTGGGCAAGGGCAGGAGATAAATCTCCTAATGAGAAAAAACTCATTCCCTGAGGATATCCATAGCATTCATGAAAAGTTAAAGAGAAACTGTACTTAGACATGGTATTGCCTAATATAATTATTATGCCATGCATTTCCAAGTAAACATCATTAAGCTTCAGTCTCTAAGTAGAGCTGCTCGTTTCTGTAGACCAAGTTGTCAGCTGTCTTGCCCTAACAGGTTCTTTTCATCTATGTAAGTTAAATCTGTTTTCTGCTTCTTAATGAAAGGTATTAATGTTTCCTTGGATTTTCTTCTTTTGTATAGCTGGAGTGCCAAGCTGTATTTGACCCCAAGTAACATTGTACTGCTAACAGCTATAGCCTTAATTGGTGTCTGCGTTTTTATCCTGGCAATAATTGGCATATTACACTGGCAAGAAAAGGTAAGCTAATTTACTAGAATATTTTCTATATATTTTCTATGCTGTTTAACACTCCCTAATATTTTACAGACCTGTACATTGGAGGCTTTTGTACATTTTTGTACAGTATAGTAATTTCTGACACAGACTGAATTAAATCCCAAAAGGTGTTACTATTATTTACAGTATTTACCACAAGTTTAAAAATTGGCATTATTTTTATTTAAGCTCTAAGGCACTTAAGCTTGTCCATGTTGCTCTTCATTTCCTTTTTTCCATTCTATTATTTCCAACTTAAATGAGACATCTTTGTTTCATATCTAAGCTTTCCATTTTGCAAAAAATGGTTTGGAAAATGGAACATAAACTCAGTTTACTTATCTTGAGTTCTTCTGGTAATCTAAAAATAAGGAGAAAGTCTTCTTTGTGTATCTCTCTTTGCTGGTTGCACTGACATTAGCATTCAGGAAGGTATAGGGAGTCAGTCGTGCATATTGGCTGCTTTGCTCTGTGGGTCTGAATTACACATGCAGGGTATAGAAATCCATTGATTTGAAGAAGCATTTTGAAAGGGGCCTTTCATGTCACAAAAGAAATGTATTCCCATTTTTCTTAACTATGCTCAGTTCACAATCATACCCAACTGGCAGAGTTGCCAATAAATGTTACTACATACCCAAACCATAATCTTAGCTGTCAGATAAAATTACTGCATATTCTGACATGGTAGAACTGTTTGTTATTTTGTGCTCGTGGAAATAAAATGACCTTGTTAAACATTCGGGTAAGCTTTGCGCATGCTTCATATTTAAACGTTACTTGTCTGTCAGTCTTCACTCTTCAGGATGTTAAATACAGTCTCCAACTAATAATAAAGCTGGGAATAAGACACACAAAGCAAAGAAATAGGAAGTTTATGATGGCTGTCGTTAGCATGTCCTGCTGTACCAAGAAAGCACTGCTCACTGGTAGCTCAGGGCTGGGCACTGCACTGGGTTTCATTCTCTCTCCAGTGTATCTTTAGCAAACAAGACTAGCAGGAAAGGTACTTGGACTTTGAGTTGGGGAAGGATTTCCTATGTATAATTCCATCTGGAGAAATGGAGATTTGATGGCAATGCTCAACACAGTTTTTATATAGTAATTCAAGCAGTGTAGTGTAAAGAAGGGCTCAGCCCAGAGTGAGTGCTTTTCGAGCTGCTTTAAGTCCCACGTGTGTGTGAATGAAGTGGTGTATTGGTTATATTGTAAACTCATTTCCAACTCTGCAGTATAAAATAGGCACAAATATTTGGACAAATTGTGTGTATTTTCAGACCATTGTATAAACAGGTGTCAATTTCTATATTCTTCCTACGGATTTTTACCTTCCCAATTTTTAGAAGTGGTTGAGATACTGAACAAATAAGCATGTTCACTAGGGCTGTGGTGTGAATCACTGACATGTAAAGTTAAACTCTGAAGTTCCTTGTTTCTAAGCTTGTTCTTAGTTTACTGTCTCTCAGCAATCCACTCATAAAAATACTGTCCTGGCTAAATGCCACTTTCCCTTGCAGATCTCTGGAGTACCTGTAGCAAAGAAAGGAAGGGGAAATGAACTGGCACTTAAAAATCTTTTCTTTCCCCTAGAGGATGTATGTGTCTGTAAGCTGCAGTGTTTTATTCAGAGTTTAAATAAGCCCTGTACTTTGACCTCTGCAGATAAGTAGTTAGGGGAGCCCTTTGTCTGCAGTAGTTCTTACACACTCATCTGCCAGCCAAGTATTGGAGTACTGAAATAACTGAAGGGTTTAGGGGTAGGTGTTGCTCTGCCTTGCCTTAGAAACTTTGAATGCATTGAAGAAAAAAAAGCTTCGAAATCTCAGTTACTAGAGATTTTAGTTTTGATACATCAAATAAAAGAGAAATTGAAGAAGAATCGACACCATTATTCATCTTACAACAAATACAATCTTGCTGCATTTTCTACAGCCCTCGATAGTCTTTATTCTCATTCTTGATAACTTGCTTTGGGGTCGTGAGGCCAGTCATGGAAACACTGCACAGCGATGGAAATACTGCTAGAGAGGGTTTGCTGGATCCAGCAGAGTATCAGTTACTGTTAAATTTGAAGCAGTAATTTTTTCAGGAAGCATACAAGAAATGGAGTGGAAATTGTTTCCTAAGTGAGACTATGAAATTTTGTGGAATGTGACAAGCATTTCAGTGTAGGAAAGAGTGTGCCACTCCCTCCTTCCCACCCCTTTTTTGACATCCAGAATACTACTGACACTGATAAAGTCCCTGCCAAAAAAGCCAGACTGATATATCTTAAACCTCACTGACAGCTCTGCTGCTGCTACAGAATGCAATAAAATCCATATTTAATCCAATGGAGTTGCTATCACACATAAACATTGTGTCATGAGGAAATCTTTGGCCTTGAGCCAAAGCAGATGACGAACTCTCATGGCAGAAGACGGGCACCGATTTCTGCCACAATTGTTGTGTATTTTTGTCAACTGAGACACAGTTCTGACTGCCCACGCAGCACCTACTGGAGAGGCTTTTCTTCATTTTACTCCTTAAAAAAAAACCTAAAATAAAGAACATGGGTCTGTGCAAGCTAAAAAGCATTTCAGTCTGCTTTGCCAAATTCTCTCATGCTGGGATTTACACATACTCTCTGCCATGACAAAAGCACAAGTTTGCACTGTGTGTTCAAGAATCCTGGAAGAAATGCTTCCATCCTCTGTTAAGTGCTTTAGCACACGAGAGGAGACGTGAGAGAGGACATGTTTTTACACATGACATAGATTCTAGGTACAATTTAAATATGTTGCTTTTTTCCAAGCACCACCCAGTTCACTCTTTCAGCAGGTCAGCGTGTGTTCTGCATAAATAAGCAGGGAAATGCATCCTACCACACATTTTCATGATACAAACAAAAGACACAAAACATTTTTTTGCGTACTTAGTGCTGTTAGTTGTTGGCTGAACTGCCATCTTGCTCTAAAGTTGTATTTAACAGAATATTTTTAAAATGAGATTCTTCGTACATTGTAACATAAATTACATTTACAGTTAGTCCAGAGCAATTTCATCTTACATTTATAATGTAGACAAAATGCATACCAAGAAACAGTGTTCAGGTTTGCACTATTCCTTTTAAAAAGCATTATTAGAAATAACAGAAAATAATGGGTCATAAATACTACAACAGCAGAGCATTAACAGCAGAAGCCAATTTTGCGTAGATTATTGCTGTTTCAAGCTGACATCATTTAAAAGTTAATTGTTGGGGCTTTTACTAAGCCTTTTTGCCTTTTGTCAAATGGCTTGAAAAAAAATCAACCATTCTCTGACACTTGACAGCTCATTTCTGTACCAGTATTGCTCTAGATTCCACAAAGTGTTTTTTTATTATTATTTTTCAGAAAGCAGATGACAGAGAGAAGCGACAGGAGGCTCATCGGTTCCATTTTGATGCTATGTGACATGCCTTAATATTTATGAAGGAGCTGCTACTCATTTGCTTAATTGAAAGACTAAGTTCTGATTTTTAAAACTATTACCATGAAAGTACTGTTGGTGTGTTATTTGTAAATGTTGCATTATCTGGTATTTATTTGGAAAGTATTAAAATTAGACCTGAATGTCTCACAAGGCCTTTCAGTTAAGAGACTGTATATAATAGCATTTGGCCTTTATTTAACAGACCTGTAAATTTATTTTTCTTAGTAAAGGGATCAAACTGCATGTACTATTGTTTATGTACCAATTCTTTAGTAATATTTGATAGAAAGCAAGCTGTGTAAATGAAGTGTAGCATTTCAGCGAGCAGAATACCTTGTATCACTTGAATTGGTCTTGTCCTTTATGCATTCCTGCAAAACAACCTGGGTTTTGAAAATTAAACTTGTGCAATTTCTCAGATGACTTTATCGTTAATTATTTTGATTGTATTAAATGGTGCTTAACCTCAAGTATTCTGTATTTTCCTTTGTTTAAATCCATATGTGCAATAGTTAAAGAACTTAGGAATTAGAGAACTGAAGGGAACCTGCAGTGTGATGCTTGTTCAGTCATCCTGGGATAGATGAAGTATTTATGTGTGCTACTTCTAAGGAGAAGACAACGCATTAAAAAATTAAAATCATAAAAATGTATCAGCATTACATAAACTGCTTTTATAATTAAACTATAACCACATTTATTTTAGGCACAAAGTCATTATGAAAGTAGCTATTTTTTAACATAATAAAGGTGTGGGATTTTTTGCTTGGTTTTGTTTTTCAAGAAGTTAAACATTTTTGAGTAGAGATTGAGGATTGACACCCTAAAATACATTGCTAAGTGATGAGATATGCAAAGATTAACTTAAGAATGTAATAGGGCACTCAGAATAATCAATGCACATTTTCTATGTACACTACAATGCCCAGATTTCATAAGGCTGTAATAATGACAGAAGATGAGTTGCTCAGCTTTAAATATTTTAAGTGGTGATAAAGTTACAGTTGCTCGGTGTACTTGGGATCCTGGAAGAATCTCTGAGAATAATCCTGCTTTTATTTTACATGAGTTTACACGATTAATTTTGCATCAGTTCATTTGCATTCCTAATTGTGTTTGAAAAACTAGAACATCCTTTCTCAACAAACTGCAAGTGTTGGTCATCGAGGCATTGCCGTGTGCAGTGGGTCCCTGCCTGGGTGTGGCACTTCCCCGGAATGCTCCCTGTGCCTGGCAGGGCAGCCCCAGCCCCGAGGGGGCAGGTCCAAAGCCGGGCTGGTGGTGCCCACGCGAGTGCCAGTCAGAGCCTGGCTTGCCATGGCAGTGCCGAACACTGACCCGTTCATAGAGCAGCGGTGTCCTGAGCGCGCAAGTTTCACTGCTCATTTCCAGTGTGCCCTGATCAGATGCCACCAGAGAGACTCTCATATCACATTACTGTTATTATTCAGGACAGAATATTTCCTTAATGCTCACCTTCCATTTTTCTCATGAAAAGGTAAGATTTTTATTTTTTTTTAGATAAATACGTGATGCTTTTGGGCTTTTTAAACCACATTGATAGAATTGGCTCCCACCAGCAAAAGAACAGATTTCATTATCAGGAGGATGCTCAGCTCAATATATTTTCCTGTCTTTTTCAGATGGTTGGAGAATAATGCTAAATGCATAATGCACTGTGGCAGCAAAGTTGGCTGTAGCCCTCTATCACAATATAATACACATGGGTTAGCTTCCTTATGTTTTTTGAAAATGCAGTTAGGAGTAAAATAACTTCATGCTGATATTTAAGCTGTTGTACAAAACAATGAACTTGGTATCTTTTGCTCTGAGGTATTTTGCATGCTTAGTAGTGCATCATTGCATCACTATATACAGTATAATAAAGTTTACCCCAGGTTCTAAGTACTTGTAGCATGGCTCACACAGTCTATGCATACTGTTTTGAATTAAGACATTAAATATCGTTAAACCTGTTGTCAGAGGTTTCATGTTGTACTTTAGTTCTCTATTCTTATAAGCATTAAACATATGTTTGGGTAAGGTTATTGCCCTTCTACCAGGAAGTTTAAGAAAGCAGCATCAATTACAAAGTTCTAGTTCCAGGTGATTGTCACAGTAATTGAGAAGTGAGAAATAGTTCGAGCTACATAAATTTTCAAACTGCAGCCACTCTAACACAGCCCTGGTGAGAAATGCTATTGGAAGCTCTCTCGGTGTGAAATTTCACCTATATAAAAATACTGTTGACAGGCCAACTGACAGATGGTTGTTGAAATACCATCTTTCTTTGTTCTCATTTTCCATGAGAAGCTTTAAGATTGAATCTTCCTACCAGATTTATCATTAATGCACTATAATCCCCCAACAAAAGAACCAACTTTTCTGCTGCAGATTAATAGGCATATTCTATATAGTATGATATTCCTCCTGTGCTGAGGCCATTGTGCTTAACAGAGAGAGACATTAAAAACATTTACTACTGTTAATTGAGAAGTAATCACTACAAACACACCAAGTAAATTCAGGACTTCTATAGAATCACAAAATGGTTTGGGTTGGAAAGCACTTAAAAGATCATCCAGTTCCAACCCCCCTGCCATGGGCAGGGACACCTTCCACTATCCCAGCTTGCTCAGTGCCCAGTCCAACCTGGCCTAGAACACTTCCAGGGATGGGGCAGCCACAGCTTCTCTGGGAACCTGAGCCAGGGTCTCATCACCCTCACAGGGAAGAATTTATTCCTAACACCAGATCTAAACCTCCTCCCTGCCAGTGTGAAGCCATTTCCCTTGTCCTGTCACTCCATCCCTTGTATCTGTTTCTTTGTAGGCTCCTTTCAGGCACTGCAAGGCCACTTTTAGGTCACCCCAAAGCCTCCTCTCCAGGCTGAACAGTCCCAGCTCTCCCAGCCTTTCCTCCCAGCAGAGCTGCTCCATCCCTCTGACCATCCTGGTGCTTCCTCTGGCCTGGCTCCAGCAGCTCCAGGTCCTTGCTGTGCTGGGCCCCAGGAATGGGGCAGCTCTGCAGATGGGGTCTCACCTGAGCAGGGCAGGGGTGCAGAATCCCCCTTCCCTAACTGCCCCCCCAGGTCCTTCTCTGCAGGTTTGCTCTGGACCTACTGATCCCCAGCCTGTACCAAAATTTGGTGTTGAGTAGAGGCCAATGTATTGTAATTGATATATATAACTTCTTTTAAATGAGTGACACCAAAATAGAGCAGGAGAAGTCAATCTATAAGCTTCTGCTATATTATAATCAACAGTGTAAAAGCATTAACTGTCACTGTTTTGAAGGTATTAATAACCAAAAATATTTTTTTAAAGTTAGAAAATAAAATTATGCTTTAAATAATCTCAGACTTTGCAAATAGCTAGTACTAATTCTAAATGAAAGGACAAATATTTGGTTCAGAGAAGTACGTTAAGAAATCAAGAGCAGTAGAGTTAAATCTGACATTGCTATGCTGCCTTAGTAACCCTACTATGTATCCATTCTGGGGACAGGATCTAGTTGCTGAGGCTCTGGTATTATTGGCCTCCCTGTCACTTTGAAAATAATCAGCCACACAGCACTATTTTTAAAATTAATTTCCTGCCTTCAGTGAAAAATGTGATCCCATCTATGATACAATCTATAACAATTATAACCTAATTTTGAAATTAATGAATTTTTCAACCTGAGACAAAAAAAATTTGTAGGTATATTCTAACAGTCAGATTTAATTATATTGCCTACCAAACAGAGAAGTGCACTGTAAGCTTTCTGAAGGCTATGAGTTTTCTTCCTTACTATTGAAAAGTTTGCAGTGTTCATGACTCAGTAGTAAATAACAAAGCCAACTGTACATATTTATGTCTGATTATGTATTTACATACTGTAATACAATACAATTGTATTACAATACAATACTGAGGCACTTGCACCTTCTTTAATTTTCTAGTTAGAAATTACATAATGAAATTAGGATTTATCAAAGGCACCTAAATCATACTAATAAAACCAAGTACCAGCAGAATTAAAACATAACTCCTCATCTCCTTTCATAATTATTCACTGTTGACATCTGTATTTTTGCAACCTCTTTTAAAAACAATGTCCAAATAGCTGCTGGTCTAAGTCTGTTTGTGTTGTACAGTTTGCTACTCAAGAGCAGAAAATACTTTAGGTAACATTAAAGCTAAAACTTCTCAGAGAACTGCAAATCAAAGTTTTAAAGAGGAGGCAAACCCAGTTCTAATAATACAAATGTAAGCCTTTAGCTGCCGCAGAGCACTGTTCTAACTGACTCATTCATCAGCTGTTCGTGCAGGTGTTTACCTACATCAGAATGAGTCCCACTGCCTTCCCTGAACTACTGCTATTCAAAAATAATCATGAGGACCTGAGAGAGCATCAGAACAATACACAGCTGGCTGTCCAAAAGCTGTCTTCAACCTTTCTTGACTCTCAAACTCAAGTTTAATTAAGTCAAGCTTACTGCCAGCTTGACCTGGTGGCAGAGTGTTTTCCTCCCTGGAAACCTGCACTCTGCAGTTCAGAAAGCAGGAACTGAAAGCTTCTTCAGACCTGTCACTAGTGAAAGCACCACCTGTAACAAGAACTCCAGCAAAACAAAGCAACAGGGATGTCCACAGGAGAAAAGTCTCTGAAACCGAAATAAACGGAGGCAAAATGTGCCCCGAATCTACAAATTGATGCTACTCCCTGCCTCTCCCACACTGACAGCTTGACACAGCCCTGGAAAGAGAACAGGATGGAAAAGCCTCTCACTTCCCCAAGTGTGTAATAGCTCTGCTCAGCCTTCTAATGGACAAACCAGAAGTTCAGCTCTTCAGTTAAATTGACTGTAGCAGATTGGGTCTTTGCAATTACTACCCAAACTTGTACTGAGTGCACGCACTACAAGGGTTTTCTCCTGTCTCTTTGGTGAGAGACAATTGACCACGAATAGTTCTCTTGAATGCAAATTCAGCCCGAGATCTGAGAATTGGGCCAGTTCTCATTTCTTGTATCATCACGAGTAATAAAAATATCCAAGTCAAATTTTGCCATCAGCTATACTGTGCATTCCAAAAAAATGAAAAAAAGCAGGTGACCCCCTGTTTCCTAACAATCTGCACAACAGCACAGTCAGATTTTAATTATGTACTTGCAGAGAGGATAAAAAATTGTGAATGATGCCCAGATAGAGTAGGATATCTTCTTGCATTACTAGAGTAAACATTCTTGTTAGTAAAGAAAATAATGTGAAGTAGGTACGCTTATTGAGGACTTCTTTATGTATAGGAGTTTTCACTACAGAACTTAACATTTCATCACACCACTATAAATACATGATTAAGAGAGGAACAGAGGAATCGCTTTATCCACTGCTGGAATGCAGCAGCTATTTCACAATTCATGGGAAAACTACGCTTTGAGGAGGACTGTATCATCTCTATTTGAAATTGAAAGGACAATTCAAGTAAGTAGAATAATATAATTATGTAACTTGGGATTTTGCCAGACCATCAAGCTTAATACTTCATGAAGCTTCTTGCAACACTGAAATGGATCTTTAATACCCAGAAAAGCTCAGGACCTTTGCTGCCAGGTCTCGCCGGGGGTCCGCGAGGAGCTGCCTCCTCCCACTCTGGGGCCCCGCGCCCGCTCCCTCCCGCTGCTCTCCGCTCCCTTCTCCATTTAATTCGCCCTCACTGACAATCACACTGACTTGAAGCGCCTAAAATATTTAACAGGTAATCTGAAGCAAGAGAATGACCTTTTCTAACAGGATAGGCTGACCTTTGAACAGTGTAGAAAGAATTTAACATTCAAATACACAGCACCAACCCACAAGGAAATCAGAGCTTCACCTCGCACGCTCGTGTTAGACACTGTACTGAGCTGCCCTACTCCTTAAGCAGACGGACTCGCAAGTGGCAATTACGCATATGATTTACAGTCTGCAAAACCTCTTGGGTCTGGCGAGTGGGTTGGTTCCAAATTGCTTCCACAAAGTGCCTGCGCTCGGACAGCGGAGTTGCGCGTGGGGCACCTGGAGGTGCAGCCGTGCCTCGCTGCGCAGGACCCGAACGAAGTGGAGACCGCGACCTCCTCCGTCCTGAGAGCGGGGCCGGGCAGCCCCCGGGCACGGCACCCCCGCGGCAGCTCCTGCGGGCCCGGGCCGGGGGCGCCCGGACCGCTCCTGCCCCCTGCGCAAAGCTTTGCAACACGCACAGGGCTAAACATCTCCGCGTTTCAATACTTCTGGAGCCTGAGCGAAAGATCTCAGCCTCGCCTAATCGGCAGTTCCAGGGAGGAGACATCCTGTAGGAAATGCCCAGCGATCCTTCAACCCGTATTGCCTATGCGAGATTGGAAAGCATCTCTAAGGGACTACCGTGTTGCTATCATTTTACACGTAGCCTATGGGCACTACAGGGGGCCGCGGCCGTGCGCCCGGCTGTCCGGCACAGCCGCGGCTCTCGCCCTCTCGCACCTCCCTCGGCAGCTCGGAGGGGTCTGGCAGAACGGGAGTCCCCGCGGCGGGATCTGCTGGCCGGGGCTTCTCCCTCCATGCCCTTCCCCCGACATCGCCACCTGCCTCCACCTCAGGCCCTTTCCCTAAGTAACATCTCCCCTCACGAGCTAACCCGATGTGATGGATAACCAGAGGGACGGGAGCCAGGGCAGGCAGCAGGCTAAGTGCGCCTTTTTATTAACTTCTTGTAAAGTAATAGCTCCATTTTAGCTGTCACTCCTGTCAAACAACAGCCGCACAATAGCGTGTGATGGGCTCTTCCCGGCGCCGGAGCTGCAGGCAGCACACTGCAGCCAGGCAGGCAGCTGGGCACGCCGCACTGCCGGAGCCGCGCGGGCTCCCTGCCACCAGCGAGGGGGCGAAGGGGAGCAACGGAAGACACTAAGAGAAGCACCGGGTCCCTTTTACCCCATCGGGACCCACTCAGATCCCAAACAAAGCCAGGCAGCAGGATTCAGGCTTATCCAAGCCACAGTGTCCTGGAGAGCGGCCGCAAGGCTCTCCCTCTCCGCCGCGGGGGACGCTCTCCGGGCAGCCGGCACCGCACACGGGAAAACCCCGGCAGACGGGGGTCAGGATGGGCCTGGGGCGTGAGGCACGGCGGGGGACCGAGGTGCGGGACCGAGGCGGGGCGCTGCAACCGGGCCAGCCCCGGCTCCCCGTGGGGACGGGGTGAGGACGGGTGCTGCCCTAGCGCTGTCGCCCCCGCCTCGGTGCCCGGCCGAGCGGGAGGAGCACAGCGGCCCCGCCGGCTGCGGCTGTGGCTGCTTGCGGGGCTCCGTCGGGGGCGGGCACATGCGTACAAGCAGCTCATCCAGGCAAACACCCCTCACATCTTAAATGAGCTTCATTTAGCAGCAGCCGCTTCAGTCGGGCTGGGAGC
>VZRX01000492.1:182635-219922 GCA_013398075.1 Notiomystis cincta | reverse complement strand
CTCGGGCTTGGGGGGTCTCACGTCGGGTTAGGAGTGGTCCCAACCTGCAGAAACGTGGGTCACCCCAGCGACTCTACCCCAGTGACCCGTATATTCCCGAGACACACCGACAATATCCTACGCACGTCTTTTCACTGTAAAAATACTCTTTGCTTTCGGGACTCCGCTGACGAGCTGTTCAACATTGTCCAGCTTATCACACTTGTTATCGGGAGCAAGGTCTGTTTTCAGTGAGGTTTTCACAAAATCAGTCACCCGAGTCACAAGCTACACCCTGACCAGTGTTTACCTGTGCTTTTCTTCTTGAGGCTTTTAAATCTTGTTTCTAACTTCTTTCTGTTCAGAGGTAAACAACTGGGCAAGGCTCCTCATCCGAGCATTTCTTTGTCTGTGCTATTATTTATACAGCTTGACAATGGGCGAGTGGTTTCTGTTAGAAAAGAAATCTCGATGTGGCACTTAACCCTCAAGAGATTTTTCTAGCATTCTGTATCTTCTTGAGCAATAGCAGACTTGATGGGGATTCCAGTCTGGTGGGTTTTTTAATGATGATTATTATTTTAAATTATTCTGTTAGGAGATGTTGGTGTGACTGCATTCATTATTGAAGCCAACAAGGCATTACTGCAAAGTGGAGAACTGTTTTGTGTATACATTGATGTCTTCCCACAGTAGGAAAGTTGTAAAGAAGTCTGTTTTAAATCCAGAATGTTTCCATGGGCCATAAAATCCCATGTTCCTGGCATGAAGGACTTTATGTCTTCAAGGTTTCAAAAAATATTTTTCATTTATTAGCATCATAACTGAGAGACAGAAGATACTTGTTCTCAATAAATGTCTGTCTCTCTATATTGTGAACCATCCACTGAGTATAGACAACATAGGAACATATGGCTTACATGGGGAAGACAAGGCATTTAGATTCTTTTTTCTACTGCCTCTTTTAAGTAACATATTTAAATATCACCAGCCACTGTAAAACAGTGTACAACTGATGTATCTACTACTTAAATACTTTATACACATGCAGATTTAATTACATTTCAGAAATATGTGATTGCTGCAAAATTGACTATACAGGTTTTCCACTGAACAGACCTATATATTTTTTTTATAATCACACTAGTGTCCGGGTAAAAAGTCCCTCTACAGGAAGTTTTTTGTATTATTCATAATCCATAAATTGCACAAAGCCATTAGTCAATAAGCTGTTAGTATTCTAACTGCATCCCTTGCCATGACTACAGAAACAACCTATCATTACTTAGCATCATACACTCCCTTTTATCTCTGCTTCACCAGAAGTCGTTACACAGTCCCGTTATTACACCTAATCAGAAACAAAAAAGTATATTTCTGTAGATAGATATATAGATTTAGTTCCAGAAGGAAATGGCTGGGAATAAAATTCAAAGTAACCATCCATATTTACTAATTGCATCTTAAATTCTGCCTGGAAGCCCTACCTAAAGTGGCAGTATTTTTTTTTTCTCCATACAAATAGCTTCATGTGCAGAATTGGGGAAGTTCTGCTAAGCCACATACAAAGTACCATGAAGCTCAGTGTATCACGAGAAGTCGTTTTTTATTTAATACTTCTTAGTCTTCTGTTCTTAACATGGAATGCATGTATACATTTCTGTCATCCACAAAGGTTCTGTTTTGTGGCTGTGTTACCTCAGGGCAGAAAAGACCCCATCATACTTTGTGGCAGTTGAAATTTCTTACATTAAGCTTGTTCAGAACCATTCTTCTCTTCTTCCTCAGCTATCAATAACAAGGGCTGATTTAAATAAACATCTTAATGTAATTCTTTCTGTCTCTGTCCCAAGTCTTCAGTAAAACTTTAAAAAGTCTCATCCTGAGTCCCACCATCCTACATGGATTCTTTGCTCTCCTCCAGAGTGGCAGCACTGGTGGGGCACAACAGCCATGAGATTGCAGTGGCTGCAGCTTTTGCTCAAGTGGAGCCCAGCCAATGCCCACCTGCTTTCTCAGTGGGGTCTGGAACCTCTTGGAGGCCAAGAGCTTGCTGCATTTGGGCTGTTGAAACACAAAGCCTTTTCCTCCTGCCTTCAGTTCTCAATGACATCTTAAACACACTAAAATCGTTCCCCGAGCCTGGCACAGCTTGCAAAATGCAACTGCTCTACAACGATAAAGCACCATAACCCTCCACTTCATGAGAGAGAAAAGCAGCTGCTTTCAGAATAAAGCCATGCCCCTGATATGCTTAGGAAGTAAATATACCTGTATTGAATAGCCTCATACCTGGTATTCCCCCAAAATGTGTTTGCCAAGAGCTTGTTCCCATGCTTCAAATATGTTCCCTCTTTTATTTCCATATGTTATTATTTGCTTTAAAAAACTGTACAAGCCGTCAGTTAAATCCTTCCCGTACATTAGTTTTGGTCTATTTCAGTTAATACATTGGATTAATTTAAAAAGCCAAAAAGAGAATTCTGTAGCTTCTGACCCAATAATTCAACAAGCAGCCAGGGCTAGAACAAATTACTGCTACATTCCCAACCTTCCAGTGGACTACAGAATTATATCCAACTCTGTCAGGTTGCAAGAATGTGGACTGCTATGATTTAACTTCCTGCCATTCTGCTCAGGCTCCTCATTTGCATTTTGGCATGATTTTAACAGTTAATTTCTCACAAACATGTAGTGTTAGGAAGTAATGCTTCCTTCACACAAAAGCTAGAAATTATGGCTGCCTGTTTCCAAAACCAAAAGGTGTAATAATGCCACAAAAAGCTGAAAACAAGCAGCAAAAAAAAAGTAATTTAAAAATCTCCTAATAGTTTCATGATTTGTTCATTGAAACCAAAAGCAGAGTACTGACTGTAGAAGCTACAATGACCCTAATGAAGGCAGTATCAAGTGAAGTCAAAATATTATTTTTTACTTAATAAACAGTATCTACTTTCCACCTTTTCTGCTGCACTGAAAAAAAGTGAAGCCCCAAACTGCTTGCAGTGCTAAACAGTTCAGCAGAAGTAACTCAAGTAACTGCAGAACAGGATTCAAAAAGCTGCAGTGCTAAAAACAAGACGAGTATTTGGTGGTGTGTATTACACCTTGCTCTTAATACACATACAAACTTTATATTTAAAATGCACCACCCTGCAGCATAGCTTCAGAAGCATTAACTCCCTCCTTTTCCTAAGACATAGTTGACTGGGACTGCTAAAATTTGTACAGAACAAGTTGGGTTACTATGACATTGATATTAACAGCAAATTTCAGTGTGTAAATCAGGTATATGGCTGTAGCCAGAGTACAGAGTGACACTGGACTGAAGCTAAAGGAGCTACTGAATTATGTATCCCTATCTGATGAAAAAGTTAAGATTTTCAGCATCTTCCTCAAGGTTTAACTCACAGGGAGGGATTACACAGAAAAATTACCCCTGAAGTAAAACTTTATAAGCTATTCATGATTCATGAACCTGTCAGAAAGTCACTGTTTAATTCACTGCAGAAATGAAGAGAGTTGCTAATTGCACATACTCTTGTGCATTAAGTTTACATACAAAACAAACCCAGCATGAGGAATACAATCTGTCTGGACTGAAGCAAAATTTTAGTGTCTTGGATTCCAGTCAGAGTTCTAACACTGCAAACAAGCTTGATGCTTTTCTGCCTGATATACTCCAATTTGGTTTTTTAATTAATGAAGCACTTACAGGCTAGGAAAACTTAAACAGTTTGCTACCTTTAAACAGCTTGCTGCCTCTGTCAGCATATGACTGGGAACTGCCACCTCAAATACTGCAAGGTATGAGGTTGGGGAAGTGTGAATTTTACAACAAAAATCAGCAGGTAACATTTAATTTAAAAAATCCACATTTCTTTTAGATTACCTTTGTGCTTCACTCAATTTTCTGTTATTACAAAGCTGACCCCACTATGAAGCAGGAATGGATGGCCAACATGTTAACAAATCATTTCACAAAACTTCCTTCTTTATCACACAGTAAAATTGATGAACACAAAATTACATCTTTTTTTAGGGGACTGAGAGTGAGGAGCTGGAAAAGAAAAAATTGTACTCTGTACATAAATTGTTGCCACACATGACAGAAAATAGCAGAAAAGAACTTTTAATATTAGTTTCATAATAGACATTCCAGAAAAGATTTCTACTGAAAAATATAGCATAGTGGTAATAAATAAGAGAAGATAAAGAGGTCTGGTAAAATCTGATCAATTTTTAAGTCAAAAGTATCACTATCCAATTTCTCTAGGAATAAGTTATCTCTGGGAAAGATGTATTCAGAATAGTCATGTGCAGCAGGATTAGCTCTGTCAGCTAGAGGGAAATCATCTGAACTTGGAAGTCAGTGTACATATTTTAATAAGGTTTTTGAAACCCCTCATCAACATGGTTTGCACATGCAGTCTTCTCATCAGTCTCTTGCTGCACACAGCTTGGAGATGAAAAAAAAGGCTCTTCCATATAAAAAGGAAAGTTTCTATTTTAAAAATGAAAGCTATCATTCTTCTGGCAGAAGTTTTGCTGGCAGACAGACCCAGGGATGGATTATAAGTAACAGGATGTGGAGCAACTGGTAAAATGAAGCAGCCCACAGCTGCTTATACATTTCTAATGGAGGACAGGATCAGAAATGTTAAATGTTTTGAGCAAACCTAGAGGGGACTCTTGTCACAGATCCATCCAAGCATGAATTGTTCTGGAGATGATTTTTATCAAAGGGACATGGGAGAACTGCACTTACTTCCTGAATCAGTTAACCTGGTTTCTCTGCAGAGATAAAGTCCCAATTTGTTTCTCTGGCAATCTTAAGAGAGGAATCCCTACTGGAAACAGCTGGAGTGAGATGAAACTGTTATATCTGAGAATAGACCTGAGTGCATTCAGATATCCTGCTGGCAGCTAATGGCTAACAAGATTTGGATCTTAGAAGGCGCCAGAGTCACTGTTAATAGCTGGTGAAGCCCACTTGTGCTATCAAGCTTTTGTGAGAAGGATTAAAAATGTGTTGGCAGCTCCACTAGCATGCTCTGGGTAGGACTTAAAACCAGCTGAAATACGTCTTGGCCGATGCACACCTTCATCTCTGTACTTTATTCTGTGGCAATCCTGCTGTATGTTCCAATATGAGGAAATCACTGGAGCTGTTAATAGGATAAGTTGTAGGCAGCCACCCTAACTGCTCTTTGATACTCATTTTACCTATCTGCAAATGTTCTGGTGAGACCACCAGATAAAGGGATGGATACAGACTATGAACTATAAAAATGTTTGAGATTCAAAAACTGCTATGTTTTCATCCTCAGCAACAGAATTGTTAGCCTAAAATACAGCAGCAACAGATGCAATCCAGTATTCCTTTTGTCAATTAACAAATGCAGCAAATGCTAGGAAGAGAGAGAAAAATCTCATTCCTTGAAATTTACAGTTTGTGTTTCTGAGCTAAAAAGGGCTTGAATCCCAAAGCAGTTAATAAGCTTCTTGAAAAGGAGGTGACCATCCACACAGAATTACATGAAATCCAAAGTGTCTGGAAATTTCACCTGTGTAAATTGCACAAGTTCTTTACGAGACCACCCACTAGTCAATCAATCACGTTGAATTTCTGCAGAATCTGATCCTTGATCAGAGTCCTTAAAAGCAACCAAAACATGTGTAATTTATGTTGGCCAGACAATAGGATAGGATATGACATCATAAATGTCCCCAGCACATTAATAGCTAATATTAATGTTTAGACATGTGTGAATAAAAAAACAGATATAAAAGCTGAAATACTGTAATGAGCAATTGCTGAAAGTAACATTAATTTTAGCACACAGGGCAAATGAGGAGCTAGGTTTAAGAAGAGTACACAGAAAACGAATCATTCCCGTAAGGCAAAACAGAGTATATAATTAAGATCAAGCATTTGTTACTCTAGGCTGTATCTGCCAGAAAGAAGCAGGCATCCTGGCAAGATTTTCCAACATGCCTGACCTGTGTGTTGCCAATTACCATCTATCTGGACTATGTGTGTACAAGGTGCTGCCTAATCCAGGGAGCAGAGCTCTGAGATCCAATGAATCCTGCTCTAAGCTAAGTCTGTCATCTTTATCCCTAGGATTCTGGCTACCACTATACTAAGAATGTGTAATACCCTAAATGATTAAGTCTTTATTTTAAAAAATGGTGGAATTTTTCACTCTGTTTCTCAGTTGTGCCTGACTGCTCCCCAGTTTGATATTCAGCTTGCCCTGCATGCATAGATTCCCCATTGTCATCACTGAAGACAGACACTGCTCTCAGAGCCACGCAGCAAATCGAGTCTGTTGTCTCTGTGTGAAGATCCCTAGAGCATGCAGAAAGAGCAGGGGAAAGACATATCATAGGGAGCTCAGAGCTGTACTGTATCCCATGAAATCTGAAGAACGTGTTTTGCCAGAAAGTACAAGCATATGTCAGATTTGCAGCCTAAAGCACTTGTTTTTCTAAGCAACATGCTGGTTTCTCAGTATTGGGTTGAGCACCCATTTACTGCAAAACTAACTATATTATTCTAGTTTTTAAAGAGAAGTAGGAGCCACACATTTGTGAACCTCTCTCTATATATTCCAATGCAGAAATTGACTTTTTTTTTTAGCTTCGATTTATTTTTAAAAATCTAAGAAATGCCAACAAAGAACATCTTGACTCCTGCAAACAATGCAGAGTTTATTACACCAGTTCAAGGGCTTCTTTTATATTATTCCATAAGCCTACATCAACAACAGAATAGTAAGAACTTGGACTGTATGTTTAGTGTCTTCACTCTTCAAAATTTATACAGCTGTCTGCAGGCTATGTGATCTAAAATATTTCATGCAAAGAAGTGAAGAAAATGAAAAATCCATTCTTTTAAAAACAGAGACAGAAGCCTGCTTCTTTTTCTCTATTCCTAGTTCATGCTCACACAGGTAAAAACTATCAGAGCTTTAAATGGTAGTACAAATGTGCACCATAATTCATGAAATACAAGTCTGTAGCAAACACCAGATTCATGAATAAAAGAAGCTCCTCAATCTCTGCCTCAGTGTCTGTGCTGCTGTTTGCTTAACGATGGCCTCTTCTGCAGGGTACAGATCATGAAGTGGAAGCTCACTGTAAGGTGCAGAAGCACTAACCTTTATTACATTTATCACCTAAGTATCTCTAAGTCCATAAGGTCAGTGTCCCATAGCTCAGGATCCTCTGGTAGAATTCTCACTGTGCTCCGCCAGTAAAAAAAAAACCACTCAGCTCTCCCCTTGCATCCCTTTGGTATTCAATGCAATCCTTCATCATGTGTGCTGTTGTTTACATCAGCAAGCCATGTTCAAGTGGCATTTTTACTCACTGCCTCTGCTCCCTGTACCATAACAGACTACAGAGCTAAGCCTAGACTTATCTTTCATCCACACTGAAGAATAGTCATGTCAAGGAGATCTGTAAGAGACTGTAAAAGAGGAAAAACAGGAGCAGAGGAATTATAAGTTCAGGTGCATAATAACAATTTGAATTGCAGTTTATTAGAAATAACAAGATCATTCTTCATCCTTCTGGAAGTGCCACAAGGCTCTTAGTGGATCAGTCTCCCATGTCTGTTCTAATTGCTGTGTCTGTGTCCCTGCTGCAGTACCAGGACAGTGGTTCAGCACCTGCTCTCTACTGTACCAACTTCCAGGATTTGTCTCTTCCCTAGACATCTTCCTTCTTACAGATTTGTATGGAAGTTATCTTCCCAGGAAGTAGTATGGATTTAGGACACCAGGAGATTGCTTTGTTGTTTTTAAAATGCACACAAAAATGGGTTAATGGAAACAGTTGGAAAGGTCTAAAAATATCCTGACTGATTATTTTTTTCCTTTTCTTTTCATCCTGAATATTGATAGAGCTTGTTTTCAGCCCCCAAACTCCTGTTTGCTTTCCCACATTATACTGTGCCATGTCAATGCACTCAGTTTAAGGCAATATTACCTCAGGCAATCCTGCCCAGTACTCTCAGGAAGAACAGGTAAGTCCTCACCACCTTTTTGCCAGCAATGTCACACTGATAAGGACAGCACACATCCAGACCATTAGCCAGAGACACCTCTTTTCTTTATCATACTGTCACCCAGGACAAAAGTAGTGGCAAAGGAAGACCCTGGAACATTTGCTACCTGGGCTACTCTGAATACATCTTAAAGGTTGCTGAGAACATGAGAAGGATGGGCACTGCCAGGAAAGGGTAAGAAAGAGGTGGGAGAGGTTAAAACTGAAGAGGAGGAAAAGGGCAGGGAACAGAGAGAAGATGGCCCATACTATTCCCACTCGTCCATATAACATGACAAGAGGAAGACAGTAAGACAAATATTCAGCCCATATCTTCTGCAGCTGCCTGCATATCCACGCTGCTGTGCAAGGAATAGGCACTGTTTGTTTGCATTTACACGCATACAGGCACTGGACTATTTATAGAAACTGCACAGCTTTAGTGAAAGCCAATCAGGCTTTCTGAAGTCCTTTTAGGGGGCTTCTTTCTTTATCCACATCAGCAAGAAGGGAAATCAATGGTTAGTGTAACAGAACATCTATTCTTATGTTGTTTCCATCAGTACAATCACTGAAATAAACATAGATGCATACTGATATTTAAAAAAAATACTGTAACAGTGGTAGCCATAGTAAAGTAGCCATAGTAAAGAGCTGTATTAAATAAAAACCAAAGCAAACCAACAAACCCTCAATTTGTCACTGTTACTTGAAAGTGACTATTTGCATTCATTTTGTTAATCACATGTTTATTTCACTCATATTTCTCTGTGTGTTTGCTTTAAGAAAAAAAGTCAAAGCTCATTTTGCATTTTGAGAAGCAGCATAAGTTATACAGAGCTTGCTCTGTCCTTACAAAAAGAGGGTGGGCATAGCACATCTTTAAGAAAGGTGAATTCAATAGAACATACTAACACATGGTTTACACAGGACTGGGGAAACCGCCCTTACTTTAACAATAAAAGCCAACTTCGAAGTGTTGCACCAAAACCAGTGTAGAAAAATAAATAAAGAAAAGAGATTGGCAACTTCACAACCACTGTCAAGATTCTGTTAGGGACAAGTGATCTCAGGAGTACAAATGCATTGTAAGTTCATCCAACTCATAAACTCAGATTTTTCAGTGTACAATTTAACCAGAGAAGCTGCAAAAATAAACCGTAAATAATTTTGAAATAATATAATTTATATAAGAAATAGTAAAAAGTAAAACCATCTGAAAACCAATATCAGTCCTATGTTATAAAGATGGGATATTTATTTATTTGCTTTAAAGACTAGTGAACATCCATAACCTGAAGACCAGTAATGTGTGCTAGATACTTTCTTCTGAAGGAGGAATTTTCAGTCTAGGGTGAGTCAGCAATGATTAGCAGCAGATACTTTGTATTTGGATAATGACAGATAGTATATTTTTAAGTATATTAATATTGATGAAAATGCAAAATTATTGCAAAGATGGAAATTGAAAAACTACTTAAATCTTCACCTACTCTAACATAATCCATCCTGAAAAATCAAATAAGCTTCTAAGAACATAGCTCTTGTTTGCAAGACCCATATGGTATTTTAGAAAACACCCACAGTTATGAACCTGACTTACACTGGAAAAGCAGTTGTTGGTGAGGAAAGTTTCAGAATGAAATCCAGTCTACTTCAATATGGGTAGAGAGAAGAAAGGGCAGCTGAAACATACATAATAAAACATAAATGCTAGATGGACATTTTCAGGAGCAGACTTTGATTCCTTTTATCTTTTCCCAAGATAATTTATCCATGCCAGCGTTAGAGGAGCATCTGGATGAGTTGAGTCAAGATCACTGTAGTTCACAGTCAGTGCATGCTCACTCTGGAACTCTAAAGGGCTCAAAGTCCAACAGCAACACAGGGAAAACCACAGATGGAGAAAATGCCATTTCAACTGAGCCACTAAAATGCCTGAGCAACAAGGCAGGAAGGCTGGGAAAATAAAATGAATTTCTTGAATGTGACAATAACATTCCTGCTGAAATCTCTTTTTTGCCCTGCAGTGCTAAGGCCATGCCTGCCTGACAAGTAGATTAAGAACATGGGAAAGGCCATAGCAGGTCACATCAAAGGTCCATCTTGCTTAGTATCTTCTTTTACAGAGATATAAAAGCAGAAAGAGTATAAAAGTAGAGCAAATTATATTTGCCCCAAATACATCCCAGACTTCCAACAACTTATGGCTTAAGGGGTTTCTGAAACAGAATTTTCTACCTCAAGGATGCATTATGAAGTATGTGCATTAAAAATAAACAAATAAAAAGAAATCTTTGTTTAATTTGAACACACCACCTGCTCTCTTTGTCTGACACCCCCTGGTTTTCTACTGGAAGCAATCTCAGTGATACCTGTGATTTTGTACTTGTATCCTAGCTCCCCTGAGCCAGCTTCTGTCCAGGGCAGTCCAGGCCTGCTTAGCTAGTTCTGTCAGAGATGTATCCAGAATCTCCGAGATACTCCAGATGGAAGCAAATGAAAGATTTGGAGAGTGGCATATTGAAATACTCTTATTTCATTCTCTTTCCCCCTCCCAGTAATCCCAAACATTTTGAGATGACAAAGTTGACAAAGCATTTTAGGGAAAATCTGAACATTAAGCCTGCTTTAAAATTGCTGATGTACTGTGGAATATGGAGTTTTTCATATGTGTTGTTCATACTGATGCTCCTTGGGTGCAGAGAATGTGTAAACATAAAGGAAAGGCCAAAGGAAAACAGCCAGGAAGGAAGGAAAGGAGGAGGGGGCCTCTCCATCTCCAGAACTTGCATCTACCCATTTTCTACTGCCCCATCATTTGCAGAAATCACTGGTATTGTGTGGCAGCATCACAACAACCAGTCTTGCAAGCACAAATCTATGAAGTCTATGGAGGGATTAAGACCATACAGTGTCTCCTGTGGTCTGGATTAATTTCTTGGAAGCTGGAGAAGTCTTTTGCACACATTATGCAAATAGAGTTTTAGGATAAATATGATTCATTATAGCAGTGAAGCATCTTGTTTCAGGATATAAAAGTTTTATAGACAACAGATACCATGTAAACTCTAGAAAATATTCTTAAAGTCCTCTCAAATAATTGATTGCTGTTGTCATAAACACTTCCTTGAGGAACCTGGAAGGACCAGTAGTGCATGTACACTGCACTGGTTTCATAAGTCGAAATTTTAAAGAAAACACATTAATTACGTATTTTTGTATGTTCTCAGTTGTTTTGGTCAGTGATTTGCATGAACTGAGACTGCAGAAAATTGTCTATAACTTTGAAGAATTACTGATGTTTTTCCTGTCCAATTTCTCTCATCAGTGTTGCTTGTAACAATCCTGGTCGTGGAAGGCATTGCCGTTGCACAGAAGACACAAGGTACAATTTTAGTTTGATGATTTGCTTTCAAAAAATGGAACAGTTTTATAACTTTTAATTGAGCAATATAAGTGAAAAGAAGGCTTTGCATGCAGATATTAATAGCTCTTGAATTACCAATAGGAATTGTAGTATTTTCCATTTTCCCCCGTTTACTGCATTTTCTCCCAAATGAACAAAGAACATGGAAGCTTCACTTTGCCAGGTAAAGTTCTACAGTTTTGGATGTTAGAGGTGGGAGAGAAACCACCACGGAAATTCATGTTTTCTGTATCTGACAACAGGCTTTTCAAATAGTCCACCCACAAACATTTTTGAAGCCTGCTGAGTGGGGAAGGAATCAATTTCACAAACCTTATTTTTTCATATGTGGGATTACCCACACTTAAGAGAGAAGAATTCCTTGAACTGCCACCTACAGCATTTCCTGGAAAATTTTCTGCAGGAGAGAGAGTTTTCACCCCCATAAATCAAAAAGCTGTCAAGATACCAGTGGAAGGTGATGCAATTTACTGGAGGTCTCTGAGACCTGTACCAGCATGGATGTCCTCTCACAGGCCTGCAAATTAAACGGTGTAAATATAAATAATACTGTGAGAGCACCCTGTGAGATTTAGGAAATATCTAGCAGAAACCAAATGTCCTGTGTCCTACTCTCTCCAGTTCTGCTGATGGCAAGGAGAAGGGCCAAAGGTACTTAAGAATGTCAAAGATCACACTATTCCCAACTGCTTCTCTGTGGATGAGGAAATCCAAACCAAGCTCCTGTGAATGGTCCAGCATGAAAAATTCACTTACTAAACTGTATAATCTCAGTCACAGAACACATTTCCCTGCACATCCAGAAGAGAAGCTTTGATCTTAAATAAGACCCTTAGCTACCAGGGCAGTCTGCCTATTGCTAGGAATTTTATTAACTCCCATTGCTGTATTTACTGTATTTGCATATTGTAATTCATTCTGTCAGAAACATTCTGTATTGCAACAAATTACTGTAAATAGATATCCCACCTATGTATAGCATATTCTGGAATCAGGGTCAAAACCAGTGAAAGCTGACAAATATTTCTGACTGTATTTATATTATTATATTTACTATATTTATAGCAACAGAGATGACATAAGCCGTAAAATAATAGTATTGGCAGCCACTGTGACTTTTTCAGTTAGAAAGAAGAGTATCAAAAACCTGAAGAGAGTTGGGTAAATAAAAAAAAAAATTCCCTCTCCTTTCCAAGGATCTCTGTATATATTTGATATTCAAAAACTGATTTCTTTAGGATATACCCCTCCACAAAATTAGCATAACATTTCTTAGACAGATAGATAAATAGATATTAATGAGCACCTTACAAGAGGGCTTGCAATCAAAATAAAAACCAAAATAAATTACTTTCTTCTTTATAGGCTATGTGTCATACCAGAGTTTTACTTTATCAAATTTGCATGCTTGCAGAAGAAACTTATTTGATCACTTTTTTTTTTGCTTAAGGTGGGCAAAATATTGGAGTGAATCGCATTCCTCCCACCCAGTGTGACAACTGGGTCCGGACCAGTAATGGAGGGCATTTTGCTTCACCAAACTACCCAAACATGTACCCACCCAATCAAGAGTGCATCTATATCTTAGAAGGTACATGCTGTATTTCTGTTTTGTTTTGCTGTAATCTTACTGTTAAATGGAAAATCTTGAACTGTTAAAAACTGTCATCTTACACTGCTGTAAAGTATTGCATGGCCATACTGGTAATATAGTGAATTTGCAGTCATTTGCTTGAACAGGAAGCTAAATTTGCTCTCTCAAGTAATAACAACAAATAAATAAGAAATTAGCTATGTAAAATAAGGCATATCCTCACAGCCAGGGAAAGCAGCAGCATATCTGCTGTAATCTATGAAGGTATGGAATTATGAAGATAAAAATTGTAGTTTATCTTAATATCACTGATAATAGATTGCAAAAGACGAAGACTATTTCATACCATGCTGTATTGTTCTGTCTCACCAGCAGAAAACCTTTATGCTGTCCTTCATTAATAAAAAGGATATATCTGGCTGCCATAGCACTGTACTAAAAATACAGAGATTTGTTAGCTCTGCTGAGGTCACTATTAAAATAATGTGATGAGGATAAAAAAATGTCATTAACTAGAATAAAACCATATTCCAATGAGAATATCTTAAATAAAGGCTGCAAGACTTGAGACACTCCAATTATTTTTCCTCTTATTAGAATGCACCCAAAACCCACTGAAGTCAGCTAAAAATATTAGTCAGCCTAATCATCAGATTCATATCAATTAATTGAAATATTTCAAGTAACGAGGTTTGGAGAGTTTTTATTTGTACAGCACAGCAGTGGTTCACAGACCCCTCCTTTTTCCTGTTCACATGCACACCTCGGTTTTGCACCTTGCCTGCCCGGGAGTGTCCCGGGGAGCAGCCAGCCTGTCCTGCTGCAGAGCTGGGGCACAGGAGCAGCTCCCAGCTGTCCTCGGTCCTTCCACAGAAACACTGTGGGTGCCTGAGTGGGGCCAAGGCCCTCCAGATTTTCTAGCCAAGATCTGCTCCTTCGTGCAGACCACTGCCAACACTCCCAGCAGCTCCAAAAGCGTGTAGCTCGTGTGAGGGAGGCAGCAGGTCTGACGGGAGGTTGGAGACACGAGAGGAAATCCTTCGGCACTCGGGGAGAGCAGGCAGCGTGTGACTCCTCAGTGCTGCCACTGCACATCCCAGCGAGGCTCGGCAAGTTCACGTAGCGCAGCCGGTGCCAAGGACAAGGAACACTGAAGCCATTCATACAGGAGAAAGTCTTGGGATCCAAACCACGGATGTGAGAGTCAGGGTTTAGGGCTCTGATCCGAATCCTGATGTTAGGCTGCCACAGGCTCAGACTCACCAACATCAGTAGCCACCTGCATATCATTGACCTATGTGAAGCACTTACACTTCTCTGAATATTCTAATAAAAGATGTCTTCTGTGAAAGATCTACAAATTTGGTCTTTATTTTAAGAATTAGTGAGTAGTTTTTTATATCTTTCTCTTTGCTCTTCTTTTCTGCGTAATTTTTTTAATGTATTTTGCCTTCACAGAACACTTGTTTTAATTTAAATCTTAATATTAAATTTTGTTTGAATACTTTTGCATATATGTTAGTATCTGTTACATGTGCTGCATTAAATTAATGTGATTTCTAAATTTTCAACAATTAAGAGCAGCAGGCAAAGAATTTTGTACGATTCTATGAAAAAGTATCTTTTAGAAAATAATTTTTAAAATTTTTGTAGCAGGCTGCAGATGTGTTTTGAGAAGCTTCCAGTTTCTTTTTTATCTTGCTGTTTTGGAGGCCTGTCTCTTCATTACTTCATGTCTTTGTGTTCTTTATCTAGATCTTCATTTAATCTTTTGCTCAATTTTTTTATGTCTAGCTGCTCCACGACAAAGAATTGAGTTGACCTTTGATGAACCCTATTACATAGAACCCTCATTTGAATGTCGGTTTGATCATCTGGAGGTTCGAGATGGACCTTTTGGGTTCTCCCCTCTCATTAATCGTTACTGTGGTCTGAAAAGTCCTGCACTAATTAGATCAACAGGGAGATTTATGTGGATCAAGTTTATTTCTGATGAGGAGCTGGAAGGAAAGGGATTTCAAGCAAAGTACTCGTTTATACCAGGTAAAGATGTCTAAAATTCTGACTGAGTTAATGACCATCTGCTCCCACTGAACTCTGTGGGCGTGTCTGTCCTCTCAGCCTTGAGCGGCATTTCAGCAGAAGCACTAACAGCCCATGTGATAGCCACAGTCTCAGTCCTGCTAATCCTACCTACAGGGTATGTGGCTAAAAACACTGGGGGAATCCTGACTGAAGGAAATGACAGCTCTCTAAGTGAGGAAGACAGTTGAGCTTGTTCATGCTGAAGTCTTCAGCAGCACCTCTCTTTATTGCTCTAACTTGTACCGGTAGAAAAGGAAAGAGCACTTATGCAAAGAGCTGCCTTTTCACCAGCCTCTCTTCTAGGAGTATAAGGCACTGGACATAAACACCTGAAGCAGCTTTACAATAGCACTCCAGCCAGATGCAAAACATTTTAAATCTCCATTCTGAAAACCCAGAGCAAATATCTGCACAGTCTAAACACAAGCTCTCAGTGTAACTGGATTCCCTCAACACTTGGGCTCAGACAACAGAGCTGCTCTTTGCTCAAAGTGCTGTGTAGTTCACAGGTGCAAAGGAGAGGACAATGTGCTGACAGTGCCTTTAGACAAACAAAAATTACATCTGCTCTGTGGAGCTACTTAAATGTGGCAGGGCATCCTTCTTACATGAAAATTTGACCTGGTGTCCTTGTGCAGTGCTTGACTACTGTACTTCCTAGATACTACACGTGTAGTTATCAGCATTTTATTGTCCTCTGGGACAAGAGGCAATATACAAGTGTCAGCTCTACTACTTGGATAAATGTATACACAAACATAACTTCTTAATGTTATCTTTACCCCTCGAGCACATGAAAACACAATTCACGATTATATATTACTGCTTAGGGATTTAGACTTGGAAATTTCATATTAACATGGTGACCAGACCATTGGGAATTACGTGATAAAATGTTTTCACAGGGACAGTACTTACACATTTTGCTAAGTCCATTTCATTTCCAAAGCCTTTTCATCAACATCAGTTTCAAAACTAAATTACCATAGTTGTGGGCTGGAACTTTAAATATACATTTTAACTGTAGATTTTCACAATAGATTGCAACAACTGAAGGACTGATATTTTTCTTTTCCTTCCTCTATGTTTATACAAAACATGGTAAACAATTTTATGGTTGTGGAAATGAAAGGGAACATATGCACATACTCCTGCTTCATAAAATTCAGTTTACAAAGAAGGTTGAAAACCTTGCAGAATTTTGCCTATAGTGATCATAGATTTCACTATAGGTAAATAAAAAGAGGAAGGCAAAGAAGGCATTTTCTGAACTGTGCTGAGTCTTACGCTCAGGACTGAGGCATTCTAGGGGAAGTGATAAACTTCCTATACAGAAAAAATCATTTATGGGATCACAGGAAGAGCCAAACTCTGGACCTTCATTTGGAAAAGAACTTTGTACCAAACAGGTGTGCACTTTTGCATGAATTAGTGCTTTCTTTGCATAGAAAAACATTTCATAAACCATGGCTAGAACTGGCCTAATGCAAGAGACACAGATACCCCAGAGAAAAGTACCTTTAGGATTGAACAGCCTTCTTCACATGTAAGAGCAGTTAGCAATTTCAGAGTGTTGATATATTCTGCTAAGCTCAGTTCAAATTGTTCAGAACTACACAGACAGCAGTCTGATAAAATAAATCTAAATAAGCTTTTTGCATAGAGAAAGATCCCTTGTACTCTTGTGGAGCTTCAGTGAAAACTAACATAGTTATTTATTATTAAATTCAGAATATAATATAGGAACAAAATACTGAATACTAATTTTTGCTGTTATGCTAGAAATCTTAGCTGTCAGGATAGAATTACCTTTTTCAGATAAGGTCAATCTTTGTGGAATAATGTTCTCATCTAAAAAAACTTTGTCTCTATATGCTCCAATTGATTCAGTAAACTTTCTGGCAATTTTTATTGTGACATAATAAAAAATGGACATAATCTGCAGATAATACTAGAGCTTGAAGTGATTCTCAAGCACTGATAGACCTTGTGATTCATGACTTCTTTCTATTACAGATCCTGACTTCACTTACCTAGGAGGTATTTTAAATCCCATCCCAGGTATAGTATTACAGTAACAATTTCTTTATACATGAAATTTTAAATTAATGTCATATTGCATTTGACAGCAAGGTCTATCTTCTTCCTAGACTGCCAGTTTGAGCTCTCAGGAGCTGATGGAATAGTACGTTCCAGTCAAGTAGAACAAGAAGGAAAAACAAAACCAGGACAAGCAGTTGATTGTATCTGGACAATTAAAGCCACTCCAAATGCTAAGGTGGGTTTTGTTCATATAATTCAGTATATAATGGGTTTCCATGACATTAGCAACAGGTAATAGTCACTAACTGTGATTTACATAATGTTGGACTTCCCTGAAATGAGTCATGTAGCAGTGGCTTAGGAAATCCAGAGGGAGAATTGTTTCTGAAATTAAATTTATACAAGTCCATAGTGCTGGCTTCCTATTATTTGAAGCTTCAAATACCAAATAACTGTGAGAACTGTTTAAGCAACAATTTTCGGGGGCATTTGACTTGGACCCTGGTTTTATTGGAAGACTTCAGGCAAAAATGCTGGCTGACATCTTCAGTAATTTCCAGTAAATCTCACTGCCAAAGCTTAACATTTTGCCTCCAGTGGTTCTGTTGGAGAATTTGGTTCTGTTCAAAGTCGACAGAACATGATCCTGCTTCTCTCATCTAATTCACAATCCAGCACCTGAAAACCCAATTTCATCAGCAGTCTGAGCTAAATGGAAAGGCTTTACCTTGTTAGGCAGAGATAAGGATAAAATCCTATTCACAACCCCCAATAGCTATAGCCCAAATCATATTCATTTCAGAATCATATGTGTTAAATATGTTGCACAGAAGAGCACATCTCTCCATTTAGCATACATATCTTTAATTTTGCCTCTGCTTGCACATACATAAAAATTAAAAAATATTTTTAAGCAGTAGCTGCCAAGATGACAAACCTTCCCTCTGCCTTCTTATACACTCCCTATAGTTAACTAACCAGCCCTGTTAACCACCTCGCAAGTGCATTCTAAAACAGTAACCAAAAAGATGATAATGAAAGGACAAGACAAGAAGGAAATTAAAAGTCCATTAATATGTTGGAGCCTTTGAGGAAGTGAGTCAATTCCCAAGACCCCTATACTAGTCCAAGTAATAGATACAATTCTTCCAGAAACAGTAACAAACCCATTTTCTCTCTACATTGCCACTTGAGTGCACCAGGTCTTGTGCTTAAGTATTTTAATAAATTATTGAATGTTGCCAGAAGGCAGAGTTATAGTTGGGTGAGTCCTGAAATTAGATCATCATCCTAAATTATTGATTTAAAACATTACAGAAAAATAATTCTTAGTATTCTGACAGTGGTTTCTCAAGCTTCAATTCAGGCAGAATTACGATGATAAAATCCATACAGTGCAGTCTCTTGAGAAAAATAATCATAGACATTTTTAATTTCCTCAATTTGATTTTGTAATAAAAATAAACTTTTAAAATTGACACAAGTGCAGCAATGAAAGTACTTTTAAAATATATATAGCAGGAACTTAATAAACTACCTCCAGATTTCATAAATTACCAGAATAATCAATATAATGTAAGAGTAAGGACCTTTTATACTTGCCTAATACATTAATCCAAAGGAGCTTGTGAAGAGGTGAGCACTTTTAATGGGATTATTCCTTTGTTATCATACAAATAATAGCTCTACTAAAAGCGTGCTAAATTATTTTTAGTTTCCATTGTAATTTTGTAGCAGATATATAAAGTCAATCATTAAAAGAAAGTACCATCTCTCAGCCCAGATACTAGCAATTGCAGCTCACATCCATGTTTTTGAGATAAGTCATCAATGGAAAACAGGTTCTCAGTGTAGCTGAGAATTTCCAGCAGTAAATCTAACAAAAACAGCAGGGGAAAAAACAAGAAAATAGAAAAAATGAAAAAATACATACGCTGAAAATCAGAAACCAGTGAGGTGAAGCATGAGCTAATATGGCACAGGCTGCACCTTCAGACAGAATGTGCAAGGGAAGGCAGTGCTGGCCATCCTGCCTCTGGAAGCACTGGGAAGGAAAAGCCAAGGGCTACGAGTGTCACCTGTCTTCCCCTGTGCTCTTTTAGCATGTTTGCAATGAATAAATAAATGAATAAAGCCTGATGAGTGTAGGAATGGAGCATATCTTTTTTTGGCTCTCAGAGGTGGTTGGTAGCGAGCCATGGCAAGGGGCACCAAACTGGGTAACAGAGCCCAAGGGTGGGATTCGTGTGCCCTGAGCTCCTGCTTCCCACGTGAGCAGGGGCCCAGAGCCCTCGGGCAGGTGCAGCAAGGCCCTGGTGTGCAGGAGCTCTGCAGCGGCCCCGGCAGGGGCAGTGCGAGCGCTGCTCGGGCAGAGCCGAGGAACATCTCGGGGCAGGGCAGGAGCGCCGCGGCTCCACCCGGGCACTCTTCTTCTCTGCCCACACAGTGGCCATCTAGGGACTGCTAAAGGCTGAAATGGCCTTTGCAGCATGCCTGGGTGACTTGGTTTCACATCTCAACTTTCAGAAGAATTTTGAGAATTCCAATACAGCCACTGAAGAGATTAAAAAGCCTTTTGATGGGTTCATGTAATTTTAACTGAATTACAATCTTGCACAAGTTTCCTGCTCCAGCAAAATAAATTATTTACTTACTCTTTAAATACCATCTCCTTCTTCTAATTTCCTCACTGCACGTGTTCTAACACATATGCTGCCTTCTCTTGGATTAGATTTCTGCTTTTGGAAGTATTAAGATTAGCTTAAATTCATTAATTCTTCCTACACAGCCAGCTTACTTCTCTCTCGTTTCCATTTTTATTCAAATTACTCCTGACTTCATGGTTTGTGTCTTCCATAATACAGCTATGGTTCAGTAATTAGCTTTCATTCTGAAGCAATAAATTTTAATTTCCTTATTTTACTTCAGAGCTTTTCTGACTAGACTCCTTCCACTATATTTTAACATTGTTTTTATGAATTAAAAAGAAAGGAAAAAGAACAGTCAAAATACTCTTTAAATTATTTCAGTACATTTATGCATTCCATATATCTCTTCTAGAGAAACAGACTTCACACTTAGCAGAGCTTCATGGGGGTTTCTTCACCAAGTGTGTTGCTTTGGAAAAACAATACAAAGGGAGCAGAAATAAATCAAATTTTTAAACAAAGATTGTTTTGGGGAGCAGGGAGAAGTGAATCAGATACCCAAGACAAATTTCAGGTAATACTCCACACAGACATATAGCTAGAAAATCTAAGTTTAAAAGTGTTGTGAATTGGGAATTTCATTTATATGTAAGGGAACAAAACATCTTATTCAAGATTTGCTGAGGAAGAAAACTCTCCTCTCTGTGATTCTTCTCCTAAAGACATCGATTCCTCTTTTCTAACAGATCTACATGCGATTTCTGGACTACCAAATGGAGCATTCCAACGAATGCAAGAGGAACTTTGTTGCTGTGTACGATGGGAGCAGCTCCATTGAGAACCTGAAGGCCAAGTTCTGCAGCACGGTGGCCAACGATGTGACGCTGCAGACGGGGACGGGCGTGGTGCGGATGTGGGCAGATGAAGGCAGCAGACTGAGCAGGTTCAGAATGCTCTTCACTTCCTTCGTGGATCGTAAGTAGATCTGAAAGAGCCACTTCTCCTGGTGTCAGGGTACTTCAAGTATTTTAGGGAAAGCATCAGCTGTATATTAAGCAGCAGGGACACATGAAAGAGGTTGTTTCTTTTCCCTTCCCAGACTAGCAGGTAAATTAGATAATTGCTTTATTACATTTCTAATACGGTTCCTGAAGAAAAGCTTTCCTCCATTCTTAAAAGGTTTATTTTCCATTTGAATTCAGCAATGCTGCCCTAGGCTACATCCTTCTCACAAAGACACAGCCTTCCCTACAAATGAGCACAGACTTAGTTCAAAAAGACAGCAGGGGGACTGAAGTGTGCTCTCCCACTAGCTCCCAGTTCCCTGCCAGATACCACAACAGGCTCTTCTTGAGGCCACTCTGGATGTTGAGAAGAGTAGAGAACATGCCTGACCCTGTAAAGTCTCACTGTCCTTCCTATCCACAGCTCTGTCTCCAGTTGTGGGTCTGGAACTACACCCCCTCCAGCCAAGCTGCTCCCTTCTCCTCAGCTGCATTTGGCTCTAAAGGACCCCACATGTGCCCCCTTAGAAAAGCCCCGTGGTGTTCACAACCACAGACAAGCAGTTAAATTCAAGTTTATTCAAGAAGGCTGTAATTAAAGCAGAGACGTAAATGCCATCTGGATTTTTGTTTGGATTCCATAGCCTGGATTAGATACTCTTTATTCTCATTGTAAATGAAGATTTCTTGAAAGCAGGTTTTTTGTGAGATTTTTTCTTCTAAGGGTGTTGTACCACCTGAATGGAATGTTGTTGCCTCCCATATTTACAGAGGACACTACTGTCCACATTGCAGAACCTGGAAATAAATGGCACTAAAGCAGACTAAGTTCAGAACTGCACAGCTGATGTGAGATACAGGGGGAAAGCTGAATGAAATGCTCCCATTTCAGGAAATCCTTATGCTTGTGCTAAAGATTTTCAAAAAGTTCTGCTAGAAGAAAAAATAGTACAGATTTGCTGACAAAAAAATAACTTTTCTGACAGAACATGTCTGTAGTCAGTCCTGAAAGAGATCCTGGTCACTACCTGACAAGAAAGTTCAGGTTACAGGTAACAGGTAGATTTTATTTTCTGTTCCATAAAGAGTAAATTCTAACATAGGAGAAAAGCTACTTTTTGTAAAACAATCTTTCTAAAGTAACAGATATGTATAAGAGAAATAGCTTCTGGCTTACTTTGAATATATGGTAGTAAGGAACAATTGCATGTTTCAAGCTAGTCTACAAAAGGCATTTAATAAGCTGTAGATATTGAGAATTTAAATAAATATCAGTTTTAAATACAACTTGCAAAAATTGATAACTGCTTTTCCAGTAGCTTTTATTTCAATAAAATTATTAACATTTGTGATAGTGTAAGTTGTTCCAGCTTTCAATTTAGAAAATGCTATGAGCTTTGCCAGGGAAATTATCTATTTATATTATAAATACTGGAATGGGTTTTTTGTTGTTATTGAGTTTGGATTTTTTTGAGGAGGTTGGGGGGGCTTAATGAAAGAGGTTGAAACACTAAGTACTCCTAAAGGTAGATAGCTTTTCAAATTTATAGTTTAAAGCTACTCAAAAGTCACTGGCAGAAGAACATCTGCAAAGATATGTGGTTATTGTTATTTGCTTGAGATCCTGCCTTTCTGGGATAGGGTCATTGAAAAGTATGTGGCTGAAGAGTGTTTCAAGTATTTTTTATATAATCCAGTCATGAGCAATTTTTCTAACTGAAAAAAGGGAATCTGAGCTTTTCTTATTTTCAGATTGTTAAGCTATCTTTCTCTTCTACCTCGCTAATGATTTGTAATTATATGAAGTCAGCCATGAAAACGATCAATATTTCTGGAAAGATTTCCATAAATGAACTAATAGTGCATGACAGTCACCTAACACATACCTAGCGCTGCTTGCAGATTTGACTAAGTAATTCAGCTAACAGCAATGTGAAAAATCAATGTATTTGATTCCTGGCTTGATTCAATACATGAGTAATGCTGGATGCAAAGAGCACTGTGAGCATTGCACCACTTTTGGGCAGCTGTTATGAGAAGAGTCCAGCTATGTCCTTGAAGTCTGGAACTGGAACTGATCAATCATTGTGGCTTTTAGACTTCAAATTCCCCAAATAACAGACAAAAGGAGAATAAGTCTATTTGTCCCATCTTCATGAACTGTGAACAAAAGCCATGCCCACAAAAAGTTAAAGAGACTACACAAATGTAAAACAGAGAGTGTGCTGGTAGATGGGGAAGCAACAGCAGAATGCATCATCCAAAAATACAGAACTGTAAAAAAAATGCACCTGTTATGGGAAATGAGGAAGGGAATATGTTTACATTATGCCATAACTGACAGAATGGGCCTGATCTCGACCTTCTGAAGGACTGATCCTGTTTTAAAACAATGTCCTTCGGACTACATCTACTCTCCAAACAATTAAATTCTCAACTCATTTGAGTGAGGAAGTGATATGATAGCTACCATAACATTTTAAAGCACTGAGATTACATAGATAAACTGTTCCAAAATCCACTCTATGTTCTGTATTCATACTTGCACTACAATTAAAGCAAGTTCTTGTATGGAACTTCTTACCAGATTGGCAGGGTTAAGCAGTAACAGCAAATTCAAAAGCTTAAAACCAGTGAGTATAGGTTATCAAACTTCAGAGGAGTAAGCAATGGGAAGACAATACATGTTTAATTTAGGAAGGCAAAATCAGAATTAAAGGTTTGGATGTTCTTTTTTCTTAGGCATAACTCCTCTTTCTGCCATTGAGATTCTCAAGCCTAATAGAATGACTAAGTGAGAAATGTAGTGTTCAGGAGCAGTCATTCCCTCTGCACTACTCTTTGGGTTTCCTATTTTGTTTCAGAGAATCCAGACTGCTCAAGAACACATTCTTGCTATGAAACCAAATAGTGGAATGTCTATCACACATCTTTGCTGTTTAATATATAACTGACTCCACTAATAACAGATATTTTCATCATAAAAATCCCACATTACTGAAACAAAGGGAAAACCAATTTCTTGTCCAGTGCCCTGAATTCATAAATAATTCCCTATGTATATTATACAACATCTGAAAAGAATTACTACAACTTTTATCTATTTTCTAATGTCAGGGAGCTGTAACAAACATTCACAAAAACATAGGGCAGCTTTCTAGTTAATTTCTTTCTTCAAATTTCTGACTGTATATAGATAGATACACAAAAAGCTGAACTGTACTCTCTCAATCCCTGCATTAGCTCTAATAGGAGGATCCAGGAGCTTTTGATTCACAAGCAGGAATGACTTAGATGCCTCTAGTTATTGAAATCTCTTGCAATTACTGAAACAGTCCTCCACAAGCTGAAATCTGATTTGCCCTAAGATATTAATGGGCTCTAAAATGCAGATGTTCAGGGACTGCTTCACCACCACCATCTACACAGCAGATGCTCCACAGAATAAATATATAATTGATAGTGAGCATGTGATTTTTAAGTTTTTTAAGACACATACTAAAGCTTTCTTCCATTATCTGTGTTTTGTGACTGTCTCTATTTACTACCTACCCCTTTGGAGCAAGAATTGGTTTTGTAGCATTGATAATACTCTGAAAGCAATCACACAGAGAGAGAGAAAAGCCTCAGATAATTAGGGATGTGCAAGAGAAGTGATTGTGTTTGAAACAGAGAGGAAGAATGCATGTTAAAAACCCCAAATATAGGAACTTACTAGTTTTATTGCAAGGCATCAATTACTGAAAATTCTGAATGTTTTTCTTCTCTTCTCTCCTGCAGCTCCCTGCTCAGGCAACACTTACTTCTGCCATAGCAACATGTGCATCAATAATTCTTTAGTCTGCAATGGCATTCAGAACTGTGCATACCCTTGGGATGAGAATCACTGCAGAGGTGAATATAGTGCAAACCACAGCCTTTATGAGCTAGGCTGGTCAGTTTGCCTTTCAAGAAAGTCATGAAATGTCTTTTTCCTGGAAATATGCTGAAGACAGCTATTCTACTAATCTCAGGAAGGTGTTCCAAATTTTTTATTTAAGCTCAGGACACATGTAAGCATCCTGAATATTGATCTTACTGCTTTTAACTAAATTTCTTCCTCTTCAGCATATACTCTCTATTTTAAAAGAGTATCAGCTTGATAAGAAATAGAATTCAGTATTCTTGAGGGTGCATCCTATCAATTTCTGAACTTTAACTGAAGCAAGCATTGGAGGGACTTAGAGATAAAAACAAAGAGCTGAAAAAACAGAAGAGTTTTCAAGCACAAAAAGCCTCTCTTACGGCTGAAATAGAAGCAATGATCCTCAAAGACAATTTTAAAACATTTGTTTAGGGTTGTAAATCACAGGCTATTTCAGAATGAATTCAACTGCTCTGTATGGTGTGAGAAATGATGGGAGGAAGGAGGAATTGTTAGGAAGCATAAATAAACACTTATGGAAAACAGACACGTGTAAATTGCTGCTTCTAGCACATGGGTTGGGAGTATTATTTCAACCATCACAACTACAGTAGAGACTTGTTTCAATACCTTTGGAGGAAAAATCATCCTTATTTGAAGAAGTCATTATTCTGTTAAAGCACAAACATTTGTCTGTGCTTCAAGAACAGCTCAGTTGTCAGAGTTAGAACAAAACCAGTCCAAGGTCAAAAATTTTCCTAGCTGAAGAAAACAGTAAAACAAATACACTTGAGCTTGTTTGGTTAGGGCTTTTTGGCAAATAGAATGGCATCAATAGGTCTGAACACAAAACTTCAGAAGATTTAAATGTGTATTCCATTCCAAAGAGAAACTGACCCTGCAGAAAGAGTCAAAACCTTCTCTATAGAAAGTCTTGAAAGAAAATTTCTTCTCAATGCACACATCCTGCTTGCATTTTTAAAGTAAATAAACATCAAAAACCCCCTAATTTTTAATTGCATTTTAAACAAATTCACACCACTAATAGATACTCTAATTCACACCACTAATAGGTATTCTAATGTAAGGCATATTGTGGAAGTTTTCCAGTTAACAAAACTGGTCCATAACTCTCAAGTTTGCAATGTAAAACTAAGCTTCCTCTGAACAATCCTTACCTTTGATAATATTCAATATTCCATCTTAATTTTAATTTCTAGATGTCTTTCCCATCTTTACCAATTGCTTTCCAGACTCTCCCCTAGATTCCACACTTCACTCACGTACTGCAGTATTAAAAAAATTAATTCCCTAAAAACTGTGTCTTTCCCAGTATTTGTAAATTGCTGTATCTGGTGTTGAACAAGCTAGCACATTTTATGTTGAATGCAATCTAAATTCTGCTGTAATACTTGCACAGCAGAAATTAAGAGACAGCTGAAGAGCCACATTGCTAGCTAAGGGAAACTGATGCAACCAAATAAGCAATACTTAGCCTTAAAAAGAGAGCTGCTCACAATTGTGCTCAGTTCCTGCAGGCACCCAGAGTTCTCATTTAGTCCATATCAATAGCTACATAAATCTGAGCATATTGTGACCTACTTATGCCTAAGCCCTGTAACACAAAAATTGATAGAGAAGTCAGTTGTGTGCAATTTATTTTAAGAGACTGGAGAAGACATCACCTTTTGCAAAACAACTTTTTGATTAAAATATCTACCAAGAATTAAGAAACCTAGGTGCAGACAAGAGAACTGCCATAGCACTGAAATTCATACCTGCCACCATGGATGGTGCCACTGAGATCTAAGCTAGGCAGGACAAGGGGAGATACCCTCCTTCACTTCCAAGGTAAAAAGTAGCTCAAAGGAAACAGTCCATGCTCTGCAGCAGAAATGTAATTTCTTATTAGCCAACTCCTTGGGAGTCTGCTAAGTATAAGGACTGTTTCAAATAACATATGATGGTGTATAACTCTCCCCATGCATGGTGTGTGGTTCTTCGGTAACACACACATTGAGATGCCAGGAGCCAAATATCTGAAAATGTTATGCAAGATTTAGGCTACTGCATTTTCTCCTACATAGCCCTAAATGATTTTCTCCCACTAGCCAATGTTGCAGTGTGAAAATCTTTCAGTCCCCTAGGACAAGAACATATATGGAACAGATATCCAACTGGAAAACTTTAAGAATTTCAAAATATGGAAAACCATCTTGTTCTGATGCTGCCATCTTGTGTGTTTTCACATGAAGTACTAGCCAAAATTGCCAGATGATTTGGGTTGGTTGGGGTGTCCCATCTCTCCCCTTTTCTTTTAAGTAACTTGATCATTGGACTCTTAGAGCTGGAATACAGCTTTGCTAAAGCTCCCTGTGATGAATTAGGTATAACAGACTTACACAATAGACACAACCCTTACATTTCCAAGAGATGTGAAAACAAACTGTACAGTCATTCTTCTGTCTGATAATATTTCACCTTTAAAGAAGAACTAGACAATTTTAAACCTGGGTTTTCTTCTACTGTTACCACTGGGAATGTTATCAGCAGGAGCAAACCACAGTAAAAGAAACATCATCTGTAGCTGGATTTAACCTATTTATGGTTAATTTAAGCCTATTTAATTCATGGATTTAGGAATACAGACCATCAGTAAAGGTTCAGGATGGAAGGCACACCCTAGCTGAGTCAGCATGCACAGAGGTGCACCTGCCACTGAATTATCATATGGTAGCCACTAATGACAGGGAATTAGCCAAATCCCATTGACATACAGGTCTAGTCTCCAGTCCCATTAAGTAATTTTATCACTTGCATGGCAATCACAATACAGTTTTGCTTTGTTTGAATACATTATCAAAGGTGTAGAAATTAATAAATGTCTTGTCATAATCATTTTTGCTTTGCAGAAAAGAAAAAAACTGGATTGTTTGAACAAATCACCAAAACCCATGGGACAATCATTGGCATCACAACAGGGATAGTTTTAGTTCTTCTCATCATTTCAATTCTAGTGCAAGTAAAGCAACCTCGCAAAAAGGTTATGGCTTGCAAGACTGCCTTCAATAAAAGCGGTTTCCAGGAAGTTTTTGATCCTCCACATTATGAGCTGTTCTCACTAAGGGACAAAGAAATTTCTGCAGATCTGGCAGATTTATCAGAGGAACTTGAAAACTATCAGAAACTGCGCCGCCCTTCAACAGCTTCCAGATGCATTCACGACCACCACTGTGGCTCCCAGGCCTCCAGTATCAAACAGAGCAGGACCAACCTGAGCTCCATGGAACTGCCCTTCCGCAATGACTTTGCACAGCCCCAGCCCATGAAAACGTTTAACAGCACATTCAAGAAAAGCACTTACACTTTCAAGCAAGCTCATGACTGCCCTGAGCAGGTCATAGAAGACAGGGTGATGGAGGAGATTCCGTGTGAAATTTATGTCAGAGGAAGGGAAGATACAGCACAAGGTTCATTATCTATTGACTTTTAACTTCCTGTTGAAGGTGGTATCGGTGTATATATAAAATGCTCATGTACAATGACAGTGTATATATTAAAAGTGTACCATACGCAGCGTGTGAGATGCACACACTTTTAGCTTATTATACTTCATTTCAAAAAACAAAACCAACCTTCATAATTAATTATGCTGAAAAAAATGGTGGATTTCCTCCAATCGTCCCAAGCTACCTATCTGGTGGAAGAGTAAGACGGAGACTGTGCATGGAAATTTTAAGATAGGATATTGGAAGAAAAAACCCTACAACTACTAATCATTGAACACTGAAAGCAATGACTACTATCTTCTTCTTCATGCCATTTTCTCTTCTTTAGATGTCTGCTTTTCAAGACAATTTTAATACCTCACTTGCATAAATAAAAGTAGTTAAGTGCACCACGTGTATGTCAACATAGGTGTCTTATTGTATTTGTCAAATTGCAAGTAGAGTTAGTGTTAAGTGCCAGTTAAGACTCATGAATTATGTTACAGCCATCTGTTTCACTTGCCTTCAATTATCATTTCCACACTCTATGGCTTTGTGAGAAATAAGTGAAAAGGGTTACTGCCTTTTAACAATATCAAGTTATATTAATTGTAGTACATTTGGAAATATCTTTGCAGCTTTCAGTTAAAACACAAGTGAGTAGTCATTTTATTCTAGACGCAGACTTTTATAACAGTTTTCTTTCAAGAAGGTTTAGGATTTTAAAATATTCTGCCATATATTATAGCTCCATATGGCACACTGATTTCACAGCTCTGTACTTAGGAAACAATTTTGTTCTTGAGTTTTCCAAGTATTTACATAAATAGATTGTACTGTACATTTGTCTCTTAAAATAGCTTTTTACTCCTTGTTGCAGCCAATCTTCCCTACTGAAATCAGTGATGATACTTTTAGCTCATGTCCTACTTGCCTGAAGAGAACTGCTCTGAGGTCTCTGTGACTACTGGGTATATGAGGGTGCTGGAAACAAAGAAAGCAACTCTAATTAACCCCGACAGAATCCTTCTTGTGCTCCATTTCCACTTGCAAAATTGCACATTTCATACCTTTTTTAATGGTAGTTTGGACTTAATTTAAAAATTTTTAAAATACAGAAAAGATTTTTAAAATATATTCTCATTGTGGTTTTTAAGGTTTTTTATATAGTTTGATACTGTACAGACTATTTCTTAAATCCAAATCTCGCACCTGTACAGCAGGCTTCTTTCAGGGTCCCTCTTAGCAGCTCTGAATAACCTGCAGTTTTTGCCAAGAAACTTCTCATGACTTCCACATTATCCTACACTTTCTTCCCTGGGTCGCTTGAGCTTATTTGGGTATTTTGTTTATAGGGAACCTTTGACTGAAGCTGATGCCCCAGCTTGCACTGGGCATGGCCTTTATTTACAGATGGATGTCAAACCATAGTGTTTGTTGTGCTGGCTGTAGTACAAAAAAAAAACCCCAAATATCTTAACATATCCTTGCAACTGAAAAATCATTTCTTTGAAATAAAAGATGAACAGCAGCTGTAATCAGAGACTTTCATTGAAATTATAAAGAATTATTTTTTAAATGCTTAAAATGTACAACGTTTAAGGGGAAAAAAGAAAGGGGAATTGAGTTTCTTCAGCACTCCTCAACTTCAAAATTAACTCTCTCTCCTGTCTAAAAAGAACTTAATCAGCTCATATCTTAGATCCATGAGGCTGTATCCTGGTGCCAGTTTTTGTGCTGGTAACAGAATGTATTTCAGCTTGAAAATGAAAATAGGCTTTATTTTTAGATGCACTACATGCAGAAAAGAAATGTTTCAAAAATCTAGTTAATTTTTACTTGAAAATTTTCAAATATTTAATTAAAACATTTGGCAGATTTTATTTACTTCTCATTGATCTCAGGATTAAATATCTCACCGTGACCTATAGGACACACAATGCTACTTGTGATAGTTTGTTAGTCCCAAATTCTTTCAACAAGCAATATGGAATTTTACACAGGTCATTCTTATCCATATAACTCTTGTAAATGTTAGGTTTGCATGACTAAGTTTTCTTTTTAAGGTATATTTATCCATGTGCTAAAAATAATACGATCCCTACTCTTTCCCAAGTTATGTTGTCTTTGAACAGTAAACCTGTACTAATAAAACAAATAGGAAGCCTGCAGAGCCCAAGTCTGTGGAGAAGAGGGAAATTGAAGATGTTCCCAACTGGCTTGAGTAATATTTCAGTCTCTGTCGTAGCCTTGTGATTACATGGTCAGAACACAGCTGCCTTTGGGCTACCTCAGAGCACACAGGGGAGCTCCCACAACCAGTCCTGGCTTTTGAGCACAACAGTTTCCAACACCCCGTGGTGTGTTTGAAACCCAATCTGCCCACACAGCCCATGGCAGGGTGGGATTCAGTCACTGAGCTGTGCTTTAAGAATGAGTCAGAACTATTAGAGCCACACTTCCACTTTCAGTATAATCAGCTTCCCTTCAGTGCAGAGGAAAACTAACTGGGTAGACTGCTAGGTATCACAGTACAGAAAGCTGACACTTGTAGCAAAAGAATCTAGCATTGGTTTGGCAATCTCAATCTGGTTGAAGGTGATGTTGTGGTCTTTAAACTTTTTGGGATATTAGTGAAAAATATCACATTTCATACTAGTGCAGTATCTAACTACCATTAGCCTATTTCCACTGTCTCCATCTTAGATTCATACATTTCTAGGAGCATCCTGATTTTGCAATCCACTGTACCCATATCTGTGATACCCTCTGCTAGCACTGAATGCTCCTTAGCAATGACACTCACTAGACACACACTGACTGGGAAAAGACCAACAGCATTGGTTACTTTTTGATATTTCTAACTCATTTCTACCTTTTGTCATAGTAGCTTAGACTCTCTAAGCAGACTATCTAACACAGAGAATGAATTGTGATGAAAATTGTACACACAAACCTACAGCCAACATGAAAATAAAAGTGACTGTGATTCACAACTCCTGCAGGTTCTGTGAGGAGAGCTCTGCATTTCCAGAAATGATGGCAGTGACACAGGAAACTCAGGTTTAATGCTGTTCCTGACTCCTCAGTGTTCACAAAAACACCAATGTGTACTTAAAATGCACGGGATTCTCTTGGCTGCTATAGACAAGATGACCTCATAGCATCTCCAAATTACAGTGGCATATTGCAATAATGACTATTTTTACTAAACCAATTTTAAGCAGGGTTATGAAAAGAACTGTCATTGATTTACAAGAAAAGGTGCTTGTCATGTGAACACTTCACAGAATCTTTATGTCATTAGAATACACCTTGCTTTGTTTTTCACTTGGTACAAAGAATTCTCTGTGTTAGCAGCAAATCTGCTGAATGAGGGGAAAAGGCTTGTCTTATTTGTAAAACAAATTTGTCCCTAAATAGGTGCTTATATCATTGATCACAACATTTAATTTTCCAAACTATTTAAGTACAATCTTTTATCAGAAAGGATACCAACAGCACAAGTAGTTTAAAAAAAATTTTAAACTTTAGCACATATACCTAGGAAAATGAGTGAATTACTGCTTGAAAGGGAACAACTGAATTCATGTGGATGTACCAAGCCACAGCTACAGTCTGAGCTTCCTGTATGGTCAGGCTCTATATGTCAGTTCACAGCAAAACTCAGTCAAGTCCATTTACTTTTACATGTCCTTATTTCAAAGCTGACGTGTAAGCCCTCTGATTGCTCAGGTCTGTAGACTGTCTATCAAAACAAGATTCCTAATCCATGCCAGCCTGAAAGATAAGCTGATTTTACACTGAGATCACACTGCTAAAACTGAATAATAATTATAATGGGAGAAAGGATTTTAAAATCAAAAACCTGGATGAGTTGATTCATGCTTTGAAAATTGGTATTTACAGCACCTATCTCAAACTAACAATACAAAAGCTACTATTTTTGCCACTGCAAAAACCATTCCTGTGATACCTAATAAGCATCTCTGTGCAGCATCAATCCTCCCTGTAAATGCACAAATCACATGTCAACATGCTGTAATATGTGGTTCTGTGTCACCATGCAACTGCAAGTTTATTTTCATATTCAAATTCCTTTTCTACACTCCATTTTACACAATCAGCTTAACAAAAATCTTTTTCCATCTGTCTCATAGATCAACAACTGTAATTTCTGAATGGTCAACTTGTTCCCTCTTATCTCACTATGTAAGATAATCTACCATATACCAGATAAAACAGCTTAGCTTTTATAAGTCTGTTCTTACAGAGCCAGGCTCAGGGAGAAACAAAGACCTTGATGTCTTTGTACCTCTTTCCACTACCATCTCATAATTTATAGTAATAACTTGTGTACTGGAGAAACACCAAAAAACCTGATGCCAAATTCTGTTCAAGAAAAAACAAAGTATTAGGATAAACCAAATAATAGATACCTAAGACCTACACACCTCAAAAATTCAAAATGATTTTCTGGTTTGGGATCTGCATCATTCCCTCTGAAGGATAGAATGGTGTCAGCTGTCAGTGCTCTTAAAAGATGCACATCACATCACTTTCCCCAAATAATTATTTCTCATCCCAAACACAGGTTTCCTAGACATCTTTAATGTGCTAAAACTTATTTCAATATTTCATTAATTCATATATAGAAATATATGCATATTACAACTTATGTAGGTGATAATGACCTTTGAGGCCAATTATAAAGTTGCTTCTGTCTTCTTTCCAAATGTTATTTAGGAGCAAGGATTACACTGCAAAGTATTTATCACTAAACCACAGCATCTGAGAGTTTAAGCATTACGTTAATTTCTGAGACTATACTGCAGCTTATTTTTTCCACCAGAGAAGTGAGAGACTACAAAGAAAACTCAAAGCTCACAGGATTATCTGCTTAACCTCAAATGAATATGGGTAAACTGGAATAAAGTACATCAGTGTTCTAATACTCAAGGTTTAGTATTTCATGGGGAAGTAATATCTGCACTAAAAGGGCCTGTGTTTTTTGTGAGAGGATTTAGTTTGCCCCAGTGTGCTCATAACACATGTCTGTAATAACTACTACATTCACCTGTGAATAACACAGGAATCCAGGGCTTAAGCTATTTGCAGAGACAGGAGTTGACAATTAAAGAATTCTTTGTTTAAAATACAAATGGGGAAACAATCAAATATTAACCACTGGACATTTCTGATAAAATGTTTAATTCACCCTCCAATGCAGTCAAATTACCCTCAAGATAATAAAGTCCATAATGCTACCTGACCAATATTTTAGGTTCCCTCACTTCAGTACGCACCCTCAAATCCTCCTAATAATTTGGGAAAAGCCAGCTGTTAGGACTGAGTTTACTGGCTAGCATTCTCAGCTACTACTGATTATTATAGAAAAAGATGATTCAGTGGTTAATGGGGGTGAAAAAACCAGGAAAATACTCTTGAAAGCAATTAAGAGATAAAAAATTCCTAGGAAGACAAGTCAATAAATCCCAAGTCTCTTAACCATTGTAATCAATCTTCTGTTTGTAAAGAACAAACAGCCAAGGTACATAAGGAATACCACTCATTACTGGCTCTTCACTGTATTTTTAATAACCCAACAGAGCAACTGAAGGCCTGAGGCCAAGTCAAATAATTTTAATTTTTCTGTAGTAATGAAAAACAAAGAGATCTAGAGTAGAGTGAAGATGTTTGCTTTTCACTTACCAGAGGCGAAAGATTCTGCACAGGCCATTTAATCTTCTGTCATCATTAAACGTTCTCTTGAACAGTATAGGGAATTCTGGAATATAAAAAACCAGCACAAAATATCTATGTATAATTCAAGTGTATAGTAAACAAACCAAAAGTAACAGATACTTAAAATAATCTCATATATTAAGTAATTTTTAAAGCTCTGTATGACTCCTAAGGTTATCAAATTCTCCCAGACATTTCTGCATTCTCTCTGTTTTAATACATTTGAACACAAGTTCTCAAATCTGTGCAAGAGAAGTAGAAATAACAGAAAACTAAGTTCTTGGTCTTTAAGATCCAGAACTAAGAAAGTTCAGCCTTGGAAAGCTTTACTGTAGTGCACTTTCCTCATCAGAGTAGAAGCAAGGACAGACATTAGCACAAGGAAAAGACCTCCTTTACTTGAACTACCAGAATCCAATTACGACTCATGAATTGTTAGAACATGCAGTTTGGTGTGTTTGGTTGTTTTTTAATTGTAGTTCCAACTTTCCTTCAATTACTAACATCATCATATAAAATGTTCTCTAAAGCAAATGTGGAATTTTGCCCACAAAGACCTATAAGAAATAGATTTAAATACTGCATGATTGTGTTTAAAATTAAGAAATACCTGGTTCAAATGCCAATTTATAAAAGTATAAAAAGCTGTATTACATACATTTGGAGAATAATTTCCATTACAAGTTGCCAGATGTGTAACACTAGGATTTAATGACAACATTTTAGCACCACCTGTAACACTACTGCAGCTGAAAAATACTAATGCTGAACAAGAGGAAGAAAAAGCATAAACTCAGTTCTTCTTCAGTCCTCTCTCTTCCCCTCAGGAACACAAGTAGAGGCTACCAACTGTTCTTTAGCAACAGTACCAAACAAGGAGCTCAAGGTAAGAAGCAGCCCTCAAGGCTTAGGGGAACATCAGCAAAAAGTAGGAAAAAAAAAAGTTATTTCTACTTTAATTTTCCTACTCCTAAATAGCTTGTGCACCATTTAAAAACAAGTAAAAATATTCAGGGTGAGAGTACAAGGACCACAACTACTGAGGGAAATGGATGTAATTGAATTTAGTTTTATGTGAATCAGAACTGGAGGTCATGGCTTATTCTTGCCATAGGACTGCACAGAAATTAATCTTGCCAAAAACCCCAAAAGATAAGGAACAGTCATTTCAGACTTGGAGTATAATGAAATATTATTTCTGTAAAACTGCAAGAAACTGCAGCTTGTTTGGTTGCCTTGTTAAGTTACAAAGAACAGCTGACACCGACTGAAGGAAGTGGCAGAAAGCCAAGCTTATCTCAAAGCAGAACCACTTGTCTGCTGTATATTTGAAGATGTAATAACCTGTCTCCTGCTTGCCTAACTATGGGGCTACCTTCCCTTCTTTCATCATGGAAGCACTTCCAGGACTGATGGGAGAATATTTGAAATGAATGACAATCCTGCCTGTGGGCCCCAGGCCAATCTTAGCAGAAATACCCAGTATGATATATCCAGGGGGGAAAAAAATATAGCTTTGATTCTTTTTCAGACAGGAGTCAAAATCTAGGGTCTAACATAAAGTCCACCAAATTCAATGTATAAGCATCCAAAAAAATCATACACTCTCCTAAGGAACAGGATCTAAATGCCCTATGAATAATAGACATTATCTTCACTGGACATACTGGAATACTTTTCAACACAAAAGCACACTCAAGCTGAAAGATTTCAATACAGAGCCAAACATCCAGAGTGCTATTTTGAAGGGTAATTCATTATGTTAGTGATCCTATTGATTAACAGCAAACCCCTCTTATTAAGGTTAGATGTGTATATTGATTTTTTTCTTTTTAAGGAAGACTCTGTATGAATATTAATGGCTAATGCCTAGAACTGAAAACTGAAGGACGATTTAGCAAATTAAATGCAACCGGGTTCTCTGTTCCCAGCAGCCAAGCTACATAAGCAAAATGCCACATCTGATCTAATGCTTATTTTTACTATTTTTAAAAATATTTTGGAAGAAAATCTGTCACAACCTCTTACAGAAAGGGAAAAGCTAGGTAGGAAAGTATAAAAAAAGAAAGGTTAGGTTACAAAAGTATCAGAACAGATACTACACAGCCACAGCCTACAAAGGGCTGAAAAATTGAATTGTGGATGTAAACCAAGGCATAATTCATGTGTCTCTCTCATGCCAATATAAAGCTGCAAATTGAAAATAGTTTTGCTTTTCTAGAGCTCAGAAACACTATAGCACCATTGAAACACCCCAGTCTTCTAGTGCACAATTGTTTCATTTATTACCAGTGAAGTTTCTCCCCCACCTCTGGGTCTAATTTTCCTGACACCCCTGAACACTTTACACTGTAGCAGTCGGCTGCAGAGATGCATCTCTCATGATCCTGATGGGGCATAAAGTAGATAAACTACCAAGTTCCTCATTTCTACTGCAAAAAACCTCTTAAGCACAGGCAAATCTGATTATTCAAGAATATTGTCCTCTTTAGCCTGCTCCAGCAACAAACATTTCAAAAAATAGCTAAACCTATTTTCTCATCAGATGGGGCCATGTGTCCAGTAATGTCTGCACACAGCACATCTAAATAAATGTATCTTCATTAGTTTCATGTCAGTGTTAGCTCAAATAATAACAAAAGTACCCTCAGATTGAATATGCTGCCAAAGCCAGCCAGCTCTGCTTTTTCCTACAGTATTACCATCTATTAAAGCTGTTGATTATGACATTATTTTCTATCCCTGCCCTTCACACCATCTGACCAAGCCCAGACTACTGCTCTCTGCTGTCTGTATGCAGACAATAATTCATACTCCAATTCAAATAAACATAAGAAAGTACAATGTTGTGTTCCTGTAGCAATAATTTAAAATACTGACCCATTAATATCTGTCACAAATAGGGAAGACAACCTGCTAAACATTTATCCAGCAGCCCTATAAGAATGCACACACAGGATTCAAATATGTATCTTTTCATCTTGGACAACATAAATTTTTAAAAAGTATCCATACAGGAGAGAAAGAAGGATATTGTGGAAAATATACCAGAGGAGTTAGATATTTCCTGTTTTATTAGCAGCTTACTATCAGCATTAAAGATGAATAATGCATGACTATCTAAAAATTAGACGTTCAAACAACTGAAGAGAGAGGTAAGCTTGAATAACCCATCACATCAATCTTCAGGGAAACAAATTAGGGTACATTACTGTCACAGCTTTTGCTTGACATGGTTTCAGATTTTAATCCAGTTATGTGGAAAGCCTTGGGAACATCAAAGAAATAACTTTCCCTCCCACCCCCCACCAC